>JABSTQ010009445.1:0-488877 GCA_013358835.2 Ixodes persulcatus | reverse complement strand
GGAAGTGGCCAACTAGTTCCCAGAGAGCACTGCGTGGTATTTCGTCGCGATGGGGCGCGTCGGTTTTGGAAGAAGTCTATTAAAAAGAAAGAAAGATGTTAACAACTCCCTGTAGTGCCGCATTAGAGCGCAGCTCTTGAAGGGGTAGTCCGGCGATTTTTGAGCTACCTCAACTAACTATATTTTCTCCCTGGCCTTTACCCTTTCTGGTATGCTATTTAGTATCGCGAAATTCATAATAGTTATTGTGAAATCGGCAAATGAAAATGATGCAAAAACCAACATTCAAATATACCCGCACTTTTCAGTGCCGTGACGTCAGTGACGGGCAGGCTTGTCAGTCGAGCAAGCAGTCTAAAAAATAAAATATGCCAATCATTAGTTCCGTGCTGGAGCGCGGGGACTGGAGCGAGCTTCCAAAGCATTCATTTGACACCATGAAACTGCTTCGAATCTGTGGGGAACAAATTCTATACAGTCCAAAAAGTGAACCCCTGCCTTCCACTGACGTCACTTTTTCGTGATTGCCAGTAGAGACTTTCAGTTTGAAAAACACGGTGAGGACCAAAACTGTAAATTCGATAACTTCGTGAAGGAAAATTATTTTGACCTAATATTTGGGATACTATTTTAGCATTGTTGTTTGGCGAGTTTAGCAAAATTTCAAGCAAATCGGGGACCATGAAAAAATCGCCGGAGTACCCCTTTGAGGAGGAGGAGGGGAGGGTACGGAGGGGAAGGTATGCTCTTGCTCCCCCTCCCTACCCTCTCCTCCCCTTCTTCTCCTCCCTCTCCCCCTCCTCCCCCTTCCTCGCTCGTGACGTCACTCGTGACGTGAAGGTCGTGACCTTCGTCGCGACTTTCCCGAGTGACCTTCGTGACCTTAGTGACACTCATGACGTCACACGTGACGTCAGGTGCGATGCTATTATGTGAAACGTCCCATAATGCAACGCGTGGTTAAGCCGACGGCGACGGCGAAGCCGCTCAAGTCGGAAACGGGCACCTAAGAGCTGCGCTCTAAAACGAAAGTATAAATTAATTCAGTATAGACGAATCTTTACATCCCGAACGCGGTGGTCATATTACATGTGCTCGATCGAAATATTAGAACGCGCGTAAAACATGCGTGTCTCACGTTGGGTGAGCTCTGCGTACCACCGTATCGATGTCTTTACTCCAATAAAGCACTGCGCAAGAACCTACAATTCAGGCTGCGTCCCTTCAAAGTTTGTGAGGTTTTCTTCCGATTCTTCAGTGCCCTGTCTCCAGATGAACGTGACATAGCAATGCATAGCTCTCGGCAGAAATGGTTTATCGCATTCACATTCTGCTTGGAGGTTTCGGGATCGGGAAGGGGTCATTGAGGATGCCTTGGCGAAGTACCACAGCAGCAGCTGCTGCCGATAGTCCCAGCGGTGCTTGTGCACACCACATCACGGAAACGTCGAGGGTTGGGTCCAGGGTGAAGTACAGATGCATGTCACCGTGCCGTCGCCCGACGTCACGGTCGCCACCAGCGCGCATGCAGTCGTCGCCCGTTCCTTTATCTCAGAAACTGTGGAACGCTGCCACCTGCCACCGGCGGGGATGTGGCGCCTTCTGGTGCCGCATCCCCACCAGCAGAGCACTTCTCACTGGACGTCGGGTACGTCGGGAAACTTCTGTCTAACGTCGCAGAATACAGAACCTGCAAGGGAATTTGGTCAAAAGAAGGAGTTTGGGAGTCTGCGAAGCACCTGGATCCATCCACGTGGTGGCAAGGACTTTGCTTCAGCTAACCCTCGAGTCTCCTCGCCTCTCGTGTACTGCAGATTCCCCCTTCTTCTGCGGCATGTGAAAGAAACTGGTCCGAGTTTGGAAACGGGCACACCAAGCTACGCAACAGGCTCGCAGGGGATCGCGTGCAAAAACTTGTGTACGGGCACTCCAAGAAGAGTGGTTGTTTGGGCGAGTTGGTTTGACATCTTATGCAATCTTGTGCGCAGCAAGGTCGAGGACAAAAGGGAGAACAGGACAGAACAAGGCGAAACTCTCAACTGATTTTTATTGAATATGTGTTCCGAGATCGTAGCATGTCACCGAGACGTCCCCCGACGCCGCGGTCGCCACCATTGCGCACGTCCGTCTGGGTGGCCCAGGCCCCCCGCGCTATACCACTACAGACGCTTCTTTTAAAAAATTTTCTTGCCAGTCCTTTGTGCCCTTTCTAGTATCGGCGCCCCTTTTTAACGTATGACCGTGTTTTTAAAGGGACACTGACAGGGTATTTATGCTCGCCGAGGTTTTTAGTTGTACGTAATATGTGAGAGCCCAACTACCCAGAACAGAATTTGCGGCTCAAAATTCGGTTTCTTTCCGCTCGAAAACCGCCGATCGAGAACTGGCCGGTTTGAGTCGCGCTCACTCTCTTTTCCGTGATCACTCTCTTTTCCGTGGTCATGGGCCGTTTTCTAAGGTTTCGAAGCGACCACCAAATTTAATCAAAGTAGTGAGTCATTGAAGGTACACAGTCAATAGTAAAAATAGAAAAAAATATTAAACCCATTTTTTTGTGGCTTCCAAAAAGCTGCAAATACGTTGATTGAAAAAAAAAAAAAAAAGGTTGCACAGACAACCGGAAGCGTTCTGTGCGTTCACTCGTTTCGCGTATCGTGGGACTAACGGATGGCAGCGGACGACGGGCGTTGGACCTCTACTTCAGAACTGTCGTTCACGGTACCGGCGAATTCGGTCTTCCTTCGAAAGAGAAATTTTGGACCGATCAAAGAACTGATATTCATCCCGTACGACACGCCCGACCAGCAAGCCGATTGCACGAAGACGTCGCCGAGCCGTCGTCCCTGCTGAAGACATTACTCTCTCAAACGTCAAGCACGAAGTGCGTACTTCGAGTTGAATACGCACGCGTACGGTTTATTTACGAGGTGCGAATGTGGCGTCTGCGTGGTGCTTACAAGCCGGGAGCGCATGTAATCAGTGATGTAATGAAGGGAAATCGGCAGCAAACTTCCGACGTACAGTCTACCGGCTCCATGAGTAGGCTGAATGAGGTCCTTCAGTAGCTCAGTGGAAAGACATCCGATTCACACGCAGCGGGCACGGGATCAATTCCTGGTCTGGGTGCGCCATTTCTTTTTTGTCAAGCATTTTGCGATGTTTACAGTTCTTTTTTTAACAATTATCACTGAAAAAAACAACAACAATTGTTGTGGATGATACGTCGCTGAACCAAATGGTATGGGATTCCGTTTTTGACACCTGCGAACTCAATGTAGTCACTTTCCACAAAATGCAAGGAGCATATGAATCGGGTAGCGTCCACTTTCCGAGCTTCGCGGAACTGTTCTACAGGAATTGCAGTCAGCCATTGACCCCGACCCGTTGATCTTTCAGAAACTTGTGCACTCTGCCGCACAATGCCACTTTCAGATGCAAGACATGTGAGGCAACTCTTCATGCAATATCTTGGGAGTATTCTTTTCGGAGCCGATCACGGGAATTCACCACACTACGGCACTCGGGCACTCACTACTAATTGCCAACACTTAAATGTACAAAACAACTCATCTTGAAGTACAGAACAGCGAGCGGAACAAACATAACTGCAAAGCAATCGCATGGCGAACTAACGCATTTCGTCTGCTACGTGCGGGAAAAAAAAAAAAAAAAAAAACCGCACGGTCGGGTGTTGCCACGTGACTTCCGCCAATCACTCTATCCTCTCCCCTTTTCCGTGCGGTGCGAGAGTTTCGGTTTCAGCTTCGAGCTGTTGTGTTTCTTGGCTTTATTAAAAAAATACGTGACTCTGTAGCAAAATATTAATTGGGTAGTATTCCGACCAGGGTTGTAAAAGTTACTTCAAAAATGTACCTAAGATACAGTTACAGTTACTCATACGAAAAGGTACCTAGGTACAGGTACAGTTACTTTAAAGATACTTTCTTTCTTTATTTTCCCCAAATTCGTCAGAATATATTGGAATAAAGCTTTTTATACTAAGGATGCACAAAAAAACGAGTTCGATAAATATGCCTTATTGGTGTCAATGTGAGAAATAAGAAAAACCGCATTGACATGAGCATTCTAGGACACGTTATCTTTTTTCGGTTTCGGTTTCAGATGAAGGAAGCAGGTCGCTACTTTCCCCAAACGGAGTTCCGAAGCCATTCAATAAATAGGTGTCGCTAGAACGGCATCGCTAATCCACCGTTCGCTCAAATGAACACAGCCATTCGCTAAAGTGTCGTTCGATGAAGCATTATGGGCGGGGCTTCGTTCGCTAAAACGTCGTTCGATCAAGTTAGTGCCTCCCAGGTCATACCCAACTCACCGTTAATCACGGCACATGGTAGTGTGTTAAAACTTTCAGATTTATAGTTTCTACCATTTTGACGAAGCGAATAGAAAAGTACCTGTAAAAAGTAACTTCACTCAGTTACAAGTTACTGGAAAATGGACCTAAGATACAGATACAGATATCGAGAAATGAAAGTACCTAGGTTTGTATCTCAGGAACAACAAAAGTACCTAGATACCGATTTCCAGTTACTTGTACCTAGGTACTTTACAACCCTGATTCCGTCACCATAATGAATCATCTGACAAAAGAGGGAACAAAATTTTGGGGGGTGTCAGTGTGACATTTTCGCGATGTCGCGTGGGCTTTTTAACCCAAGACTACTTTTCTTTTCTCCTTTTTTTAGCGGCGGTGTAGTGAGACTGCATTTTTTTTTTCTATTTCTTCCAAGACTGAACGATTATGATTATTGATGCAGACCGCAGCAATAATTCTTTCTCAAATGATAACCAAAATATTTTATAAAAATAAAATTTTTCCATTAAGTTATTGAATTTTCAAGTTACGCCGGCCGCGAGGGTTCCAGGAGGCGACTCTCTACTGGCAACAATGAAAAATCCCTTCTTTTTCCTACCCGCGTACGTCACGGATGTGCAGGCGGACGAGCTTTCCGGGCGCCAGCGATCGAGATTATTTTTTCGCAGCTACAAGGTTGAAAGTTCTTTTGCTATGGGTAACAATCTGTGCTCCGCGATAGATTGCAGAAACAGTGCCGATAAAAGCTTCTTTTTCACCCTTGTTTTCGTGGGAGAAAAAAAAAAAAAAAGCGTTCCCCGGCAGCAATAGAGGCCAGCCACGTCAAGGTGCTTTTGCGCGAGCTGTGTGCCGAGAGAACTAGTGTCACTTGAAACATACTCACTTATGCTCGGAATACTCCGAGTTGAGTATCCTTCAGCAGCTGGAACAGCTTCAAGAGCGGCAAGCGCAAACTCAAGCCGGCTGTGACCGTGCACCGTGACCAATACGACATCCGTCCAAAGAAGAGCGCTAATAATATCGAGAAAAATAGTACACAATATAGCACTATAGTCGACATTTTGCACAGTCACATTTGTTATTCACAATTGGCTCAGTGATTTCTTTAATTTTTTTATAAACACTATTTCTGTTTCGCACATCGAATCTAGCTCGGGCTACTCTTGGAGTTCCACTCACGCGGCCGATATGTCGAAGACGAGAAGTGAAACGTCAGTTCAAGTCTGAATTTAGACATGACTTTCGACATATTGCTATTCCTGTTTGCTATTACAGAGGTTTATGGAGCAGGTATTGAGCTCCATTAATATACGATAGAGCCTTTGCCTGGTTTGTCAAATGGTTGGCGTGCAATATTCTCTGCAGAAGAAGTGATGAAAACGTCTTTAATTTACTCTATTGCGGAAAAATTTTATATAGGGCTGAAAAGGTTTTTTTTTTTTTTTTTTTAAACCATGAAAATATTAATGTCGTTGAGGGAAGGCATGCAAATTTACAGCTGATAAAAACTGTGCTAAACCAAAACTTAATTTAAAAAAAAAATCTCATATAGAATTACCCCCTTCCCATGTGCTCTCGTGGATGGGTGTTCGAACGCGTTGCATTCTACTCCAAAAAAGAAGAAAAAAAACTTTTAAAGAACGGGTACACATTTCTTTTTAGTAACTTTTGTTAACTTATTTTTAATTAAAAGTTTTATGTCTTTCTGTACCTTACGCACTATTGTATCTTCAAGCAAATATTCTTTATTTGAAGATGAACAGTGTATTTGTGTATTTTATACACATTCCATTGCACCTTGATGTTTGGCTTGGTGGTTGCAGAGTTCTTTTAATTGTTCTTTTAACACGATCTTCATGACCAGTAACGTGCCATTTGATCTACACGAATGCAGTTAATTCCATTCTATACATTTCATATTTTACAAGAATCACAGTCTACATGTGTTGGGTCCCAGCCCAGCACGCACATGTTTGTCGCTTTGGAAGGCGAGCAATGTACGCGCCACACGCACGAACGCTGAAAATGGCATCGTCCAGAAGCGCTTTTCAGAAAGGGTCTATAGATCTTTTGCTAAATTACTTGAGCACCAAGGAGCATATTCATGCCACAAGAGTAGTTACACGCGCTGACACCTGCAACAGTAACTTTTCAAAAGAAAATCTAAAACAAATGGCACGTTCCTTCAAGTTATACGAGCGTGTGGGGTATCTGTACCCACATTCCGAGCATTTTCCGGGGTGATTTGGCAAATTGTCAAAAAATGTATGGCGTGACTCTTCGACCTTTCTTCGCCAGCCATGTTCTAATGAAAAGAGAACGGATTTACTAGCGATATGACGAAACTAGCGAGCCGCGGCTTGACGGTACCGAGTTGCAAAAACGGTTTGATCAAAATTCCAATGGCTCCCGTTTTCTTTTTTTCTTTTTTTTTTTTTTACTTTCTTATAATTTATGCACATAGGCCAGGGGTGGCCAGGCTGACCTGGCCTAAGAGCCGCAAACAAAACCACGAAACTTCCAAGAGCCGCGGGGGGGGGGGGGGGGGGGGGGGCAATCCAGAGCAATAAACAACTGCTTTCAATATATCCGATTCAAAACCAGTTCAACTGTACGTAAGGTAGTAGTAGCACAAGACTACCAAACCGCAACCTGCCTTTGGATTTAGAACGCGTTCCATTTCTCTTTTTGGTGAAGTACTTGTGTGACCCGTCTGTCTATGCTGGAAAAAGCGATGAAGAAACTTCATCGTGACGTCGCCGGTGGGAGGAGCCTAATCTCAATCGGCGGCGAACTCAACTGGTAGGGAACTTCATCGCGGCGCGTTGATGACGTCGACGGAGAGTGGCGATTGAGTTGTAACTTCATCGGGATTTGTACCCAGCAAATGTCCCTAGAGGGGAAAGCACAACGCCGCATCGGAGGGTCTTGTGAAAGCAACATTTTTAACTTCTGAAAATGTAGAATTCGGTACAATCTAAATACAATTACCGGTGTCAAGTTTAGGTCGCATGAATCATGTCTTTTTACATAAGTGACACAATTTAGATGATCGCAAAGCGTGAGCTGCATCGCGATCGCGATGAATCGTCATGGCCGACGGTGGATGTTGCGTGTGAAGTGCTCGTGTGTCTGTACGAAAACTTGAGTCACTTTTGGAATTTTTGCTGTCGAGTCGGGCTTTTTCAAAGGTTGTCACGTCGCGATTGCCACTCGGCAGTCTGGTGGGAGACGTGAACCAAGTGTCGTCGCTGAACTCGAGGAGTAGGACAGAATCCTGGCCCGCAAAGACTGAAGAAGGCGCATGATTTCGAGAGGGGGACGAGCTTCGTCCGTCGCCACACGGCATCTCGGCTGCAGTGTTGGTAAGTGCTGGAAATCGCAATAGGCGGTTTTAGTGTAGCGTTGCCGTGCGCAGCCAGATTGCTACTGGGAGCTCGCGCTGTAACTTTGAAGCATGCTTGTCAGCGCGTTTAAAGCCTTACCAGCCGTACCGTGGCCACCGCAGAACACGGTAACGGTCTGCTAAAACTTGATACTGGTTGTGAACAGACACCGTGTTGTTTTTGGTCTTAGTGACTTTGCACGAGTGTGCTGCCTCGTAATGTTTCTTCGAAAGCTTGGATCGTAGCGCTCAAGCTCACGAGTTAATTTCTCTAGACCTGTGCATGAGGCACTCCGATACTTGAATTCTAAGGTGTAGGCAATGGGCATTACATCAACGCGTAACCGGAAAGGCTGTCAATTTGTTGTACGTTAACTTGTGTTTAACTGGATTTTGCAGGACTCATCTGCTGCGACCAAAGGTGCTAGTGAGGACCCAGCACAGGTGGCAGCTCCACCACTACCACCACCAAATTGTAGGTATAAAAAAGTCTGGACTCCTCTCCATGATACGCTGTTTGCACCTATGTCGCGGCATTAACATGTATTATGCACGAGTGCCGTCGGTAGTCTCATGCTGATGGCCACTGATGGTCCATGGTTGCAGCTTTGCTACACTGTGATCATGGTGAACTGTGCTGGCTCCAGTAGCCCAAAGTGACAGTTTTTGTGCCCATGTCAGCAATTTCATAAAACTGTGACCACTATCTGCACTGTGCATAACTACGAGGAAGGTCGAAGAAGCTGTCATGAACATTATTGTGCCTGGTCGGTAGCTCCCAAGGTGGCTGTAGGTCCAACCGTGTTCCTAGCAAGGCGGCACCTGAGCAAGACTCACAAAAACTTGGGTGTACACATGGTGCAGAAGCAATCCACACATGGTTACTCGAGTTTTGTGTCGAACAAGACAGCAGATAAATGGATGAGACTAAGTGTCAGTTTGGAAAAAGGGCTGTGTCTCCGGTCCCGTTTCCCAACAGGGGCCTGCTTCAACCAAACATTCCCACTGTGTCTCTCGTCCCATTTCCCAACGGCGGCCTGCTTCCACCAAACATTCCCGGCAACACCACAGCTACCCACCACTCTGAAATTGACAAGGGAATGACACTAAGACAAAACTGGCTCACCAATTCCAAAATTGACGTCTGCTATTTATATAGAAGGTCCACTTCTAAAAATATTTAGTGCAAATGGCTGTGGGAGCAGGACGCACCTAGCTGGGCATTGCCTATCGAACTCGGCAAAATCGTCATGCACTTTTCCATATTTCTCTCAATTTTTTGCACTCGAAATTCAATTCCTCCACCTTTAGCTAAAGATCACAATCTGTCATAGTCCATTAAAGAGTAAGTAGCAGATGGTTCTTGCCACCACACAGGGCAATATTTTCTGCGTACTGCACTGGACAAACTTTGTCGTGATCACTTGACGGTTTAAACTTCTGCCTAGACCTAGCTCAAGTTCCTGCAGTAGCACATATTGCCACGCGCGTCTCCGAGCAGGCGCGCTTGTGGCGGAGTGATTGTCGTGCTTGCCTCCCTTGAAAAGGTCCAAGGTTCGATGCCTGGCCGCGCATGCACCTTTTTGTTAATGCCCCGCACCTCCACCAAAATGTCACGAACGACAGATGATGAGGTGACGAATGAACAAAAACTGAACATTTAATTTGGTGAACTTGTGCCAAAACAAAAATACAAAGAGGTAGCTTCGCAGGCGTCAAGGCGGAGTAGCACGATCGAGCGCAAGAGCGAGACTCCGTATCGCCTCGCCCTGATATACGTGGGTGTCTGGGACAATCGGTGTAGAAGGTTCGGTGCATATAACATTTGGACTTCGAACAATGACATTTACAGAAACAACAAAAAGGTGCCTGCGCGGCCAGGCATCGTACCTCAGCCCTTTGCGTGGGAGTTAAGCACGATGACCATTCAGCTACGGGCACACTTGCTCAGAGACGTGCTTGGCAATATGAGCAGCATCCGACATGTACAGAGTGGTGGCCACCACCACGGCGCCTACTGACATGACATCACCCGCAAATCATGTATGCGTGCTACTGAAACTGTGTCATGTTGTCAGCCATGCACCAGTCATCAGGTAAACTGCCACCCTGGATGGTGAGGGCCTGAACTGCCCCCAACTGCACTGTTTAGGACCTCTCGCCCACTCAGCAGGAGCAGTTGGTTGCTTTGCACATGCTGCTGGAGTGCAACATGAATGCCCTAGTTTTAGACAAGTGCAGTCAAGGTCCAAAATTGGCTGGCAAGAATTGTGTAGAGAACCGTGGAAAGAAAACCTGCATCATATGGCAATAATGAGTTATTTTAGGCCGAGTTTCTTCATCCTGCTTTATTCAGTTACATCCAGAGCAGCTCGTGCTCACATCCTTTGTTGCTCGCTCAACGCATTGCTGAAGAGCTGGACTTCCACAGCATCAAGTGCATTGATGGGAACAACAGTTACCATGTCATTGGAAATCAGCTATGACAGACAGTTATAGCAGAAAGGAAGGCGAATGCAGCAGTCTTGTGTTTCCCCTCCTTTTCCTTTTTTGGGTTTCGAAGTGACCGATTTCCACCAGCTTGTCCCTTTCCATTTTTTCATGTGATCGATGGAGCAGGTCTGTTTACTGCAAAGTAATTAGATCAAGCTAAATGCACATTGCTGAGGGCTGCCCGTCTCATAGGTTATGTGCTGTACTGGAAAACCCACAGCATGAGTATGCTGGTCTGAGCACTTCCTTAGTTAGGAAGGTGCTCGCATAAACTAAACGTCTTTCCAGAGTCTCGCATTCTTGCTATTTCCAATACTGCATGAGAGTTATGAGAGAAGGTTAAAGCAGTGGTATGCCTTACACTACTGCTCACCACACCACTGGGATTATATTGTTCTATGCAATTTCTCTAACATGCTGTTTAAAAATGTATGTATTTGTAAGCATTAGCCCCTTTCGTGTACTTTGTCTGCAGGCTGTGGAGGGACAAGCAGCTGCACATGCCCAGCAGTCATCTTCACTGACCACACTCGTGCTGCACCTCATGGTGGTGCAGAATTTCCATCTACAATAAAAATGCTCCCTAAGCACTATTTTGCTTCTGTCATGATTTCAGTATAGCATGGAAACAAGATTTGCAGAGGTACCTTGGTCATACCCGACAAAATTGTCATACATAGAATAAAATTTTGGGTCAGCAAATCTTGGTGCAATTGCTTATGTTCCGGCACTTGTACCGCAACTTCTGGTGTCAATGTGAATTTTGTATACAAGGAACCAGACATTTCCCAATTAACGGTGGCACGGTGGTGGAGCTCCAATCATCCAGATGCCAGCAACCACAATTAATTCTTCACCTTTTCTTTCTCTATGCTTAGAACAATACACTGTTCGAGCCGGAATGCTTACACAGTCGATGAGAAACGAGATGCCACCCGTGAGGGGGCCCTGCTTTTGTTCTCAGTCGTAATGCTTCGGAGTCTAGCTTATGCAATTCGCATTCTTGCCAGGTTACCCTTGCCATAAACATTGTGTTAAAAAGCTTTTTCAGAAACAGCAACTTATCACAAACACATAAAGTTCCAATTTTAGGTGCCATACCAAAAAATCTCTGACAGCACATGCTTGGTGTGGTGTTTCTTCAGCCTAGGTACCAGAGCAATAAAAAGAAATACACTTGTCATGTCTTTTTCTAACATGAGACAGAATTTTCTGAAATACCAGACTTGCCTGCCATGGGCTTGGGGTAAGTCGTTTTAATGCGTGTGCAATTGCTTCAGATCAAGAAAAGTGTCCTCGTATCAAACTGCTCCATCCATAATAGGTAGTCGATAAAAGAACCCAGGAAAATTGAATGCCGCTTGTACTGTCTGCTAGGTAGATCGCTCTGCAGTCAAAAGGGACTTGCCGTGTCTACTAGATTGGGCAAGTCAGAAAGTATGATGCAAAATTGCAAGCAGATGCACACAAGTATATTTCAGATCTGACGAGTCAAAAGACGAAGCTCGCAACAGGCTCGACAGCTGTCAGGCTTCAAGTTTGACGAGGGCGACCCTGGTAGGCAGCACATACTTGGGGTGCAGAGGCGGCCTTTGATTTTTCAACGCTGCACAGCTTGTCCTCTGCTCTCAAAGATCACACAGTCCTCCGGGTCGAACTCTTGAGGAGCAAGGGGCTCGGGAAGATACTGTTATACAAGCCCGCCTTGTACAGAAAGGTAAATGCTGTGCCCAGTACCTTTGCAACCACTGGACCTGCTTTTGAGCATCCTATTCACTGCTCCACAACAGAATCTTAAGCAATGCCTTTTTGTTAAGCGTAGCCTTGGGCCAGCACAGCATCCATTGGGGTTGCGAGGAATTTGTGTGCAACCACGGTTTCAGGGGTTAGTCGCTGTCACCTGCACACAACAGTGAGACGGTATCTGACATGAATGTTTCATAACCTTTTCAGTTGTCCAAAAGCACATCAAGACTAGATAGAGATTCTATATGCTAATGCAGCCTCTACTTGGAGCTAGTATATAGTTACATAGCATCCCAAAAAGCCTGAAACATAATAATAAAAACAGCTGAAAAAAAAAGGGGAGGTATTCCACTTGCCTTGCACAATACCCAAAATTATGCCTTCAGAGCAAAGACGTGCAGCGTCAATTGAGTTTATTATCTCTTTATTTTCCTTTATATACAAAGGTGGGAGATAGGGCATATAATGTCAAACGTCAAGCTGCATGGCTTGCAGCTTGACGAGGCGCTCTACCCCGTGTGGCAGAAAAGCAGCAGAAACGTTTCAGACAACACAAGCAAAAAACAAGATACTACACCAGTTTGAACCTGCAATCGTAAAGTGAAAACGTACACAACGTGCTGCAGCTGAACCATTTCCAGATGTTGAGGCCCGAGACATTTGGATGATACACATGCAATCACGAGTAAGCTTGAATGCGTGCGACGATCTCGCACGACACTCGTCACGTTGAATGAGGCGCCCGTTTTCTACCGAGAGCTCTCGTGCAAGCGCATTGAGAAAATGTTCTATTCAGACTGTATTAGAGAACACAGCGTATTGAGAACTTACCGACAACACCGCTGAATTCGCATCGCTGAACTTCTTGGTTGTCGTCTTTCCGTCTTGCCTTTCCGCGCCAAGCCCACCCACCTTCAGCCTCGGGTTATCGATTATCGCCTCTGTAACATCCAAAAACGCGACACGCAGCACACCGACGCACGGTGATGTCTTCGTCGCAGCAAAATGTGCCGCCAGCAACGCAGAAGCTGAGAGCACTTGCTGCTCGGCTGTCAGCATATCGGGCCCCTCGCGACGCCGCCAAAGCTTCCACGGCAACTGTCAGCATCAACGAGTGTCGGGCAGTATTCCCCGATTACGTCCCTGACGAACCTTGAACCGAACATATAAAAAACGTAGCGATATGGTCCGCGAAAGCTCGACTTGGCTCGCCCCGTCCGCGAGCGTGAACGTCGCCATCTTCATTGACTTTGGCAACTTTGGCTGCCTGACTACTACAAAGTTATCTTCATCGGCAAACTCAATCGTGACGACATTTTGACGTCACCGCTAACTTTATTATTTCACCAGCATAGCTCGAACTCCATCGGAATCCGTAGGGAAAAACTCAATCGCAACGTCACATCACGTGACCAAAAGGGCAGCCAATCAGCGACCGATTGAGTTAACTTCATCGTTGAGTTTGCGATCTAGCATATCAGACCGGAGGGAGGCGGGAAACTGTGTGTGTGCGGGGGGGGGGGGGGGGGAGGGGGGGGGGGATAGGGGAGGGAGCCGCGAGCTGCGAGCCGGGGTACGGAAACAAAAATTGAAATATTCAAATTCCGTTCGGAAATGAGTCAAGCATGACGGATAACAACCGTAAATGATAATCGCACGTTTGTATTTTGAATGACTGGCTATATTTTTCGTTCCAAACGGTGCACTCGAGCAAGCGGTCGAAGAGAAGGGAACGGAGAGCGCGATGCGTCATGGGATATCCGGCGCAAACAAAAACAGAAAGAAAAGATTCCCCGCATTCGTGACGTAGCAAGGCTGGCGTGGTTATGAGCTTTGCCCTTGGTGGCGTTGTCAGCGTTGTGGTGGTGTCAATAGCGTCAGCGCGTTACAACCGAGCCGTTCGAAGTACCCGTGGGGTGACGAGAGTGTGGCTGGCCCAAGGAGCACGTAGCTTCCACAACACTGTCAGCTTAGGGATGAACGGGGTGGGGAAAGCTACTTTTGTTCGAGTTTTGAACGACGGGCTAATCTTCTAGGGGGAGAATGGCTGTTTCCGGTTGCACGAACGAGGGTCCGAGAAAGAGGGGAGTCCTTCCTTTCCGTCTTCTTGGACCGTGTGGTACAATGCACGATTTGTGAGTTGAGCTAGGAGGAAAGCTAAGAAGGAAAATCTTGAAATCCCAAAGGGCGGCGCTGCTTCGAAGGAATTTGCTACGTCACGACTACGTAGCAAGTTCCCCAATGTTGCTAGATTACCTCCCAAATAGGCTCCGCATGCCTTCACCAGGTGCACATTGAAAGATCGTTTATTTAGCTTTAAAATTAGTTTTCTTGTGCCTTTCAACGAAAGACTGGTGTTTTTGAGGTTGGGGTGCAACATACAACACATTCAAGCTATAAAATGAGTGCTGGAATTTTGTTTCCCTGAGCCGCATGCGGCTCGCGAGCCGCAGCTTGGCCACCCCTGACATAGGCCAAGGTCATACTTTGTGCAAATATAGATAATTATCAATCTCAAATAGCACGAACGCCCAGGTTTTCTCGCTGGTAGACGCGAGAAAGGCGGCCGCGAGCGTACCCGATTGCCGGCCGCGCGCCTCGCTGCACATCCATGACGTCACGCTTGGGCGGCGGGGAAAACTGGGGAAACACCAGGGAGAACGATGTTTCGGTTTCGGCAGCAAACAAAATATCACTTTTTTTAAAATTAACTAGAGTGAATCTGGGAGAACGAGATAGCACTTCGGAATCAGGAAGCCATCTATCCAGATCCAGTACAATTTCATATTTTTTACAACCGCGTTCGCAACCGCTTTGCGAACGCGGATGCGCTTCCAGTGTGAATATTGAGCGGCAAGCTAAATACGCAGCCACTTTCGGTTTCGGTTTCTAGGTTATCGAGTCAGATAAGGTTATAATTACGCATAACACGGGAAAACTGTATTACGAAAAAAACATATCTTAACTTTTACATTTAGAAACGAATGAAACTATGAAAGCAAGCGGTTAAGAAATTTCTGTTTAAACCGCAACGCGCACTCACCTCACCAGGGT
This sequence comes from Ixodes persulcatus, assembly GCA_013358835.2. NCBI lineage: Eukaryota > Metazoa > Arthropoda > Arachnida > Ixodida > Ixodidae > Ixodes > Ixodes persulcatus. Next base: position 473,863 of record JABSTQ010009445.1, on the reverse strand, counting down.
GCTAGTTGGGACAAAGCCAACGTTACTAGATTACCTCAGTTGTGGAACTCCCGCAGAGGGGGGTACCCCCCTTCACTCACCTCAACCCGCCTAGAGTCGTTCGAAGCGCCATCTATATTTTCGTTTCATAACTGTGCATTCTAAAGAGCACAGCTGAAGCGCCAAATGGCGATCACAACGCCGCCATTTCTCCCGCAGCGGCCACTCGAGGAACTGCACGTGACATCTATTTTTGGCTTCAATCGGGTTACAGAGGTCCACCCCCGTCTCCCTTGCGGACGCGCCGCGAAATACCCCCACAGTTAAAATGCGCCTAGGTCGGGACGCGCTACCTGAAATCCCCGCTGAGGCATGGTTGTATAAAAACAATATTAATTGCGCTGCAAAACCTTGAAAACTAAAAAGTTTAGAAAACATCACCCGCCCCCATTTTGTACTAATCTCCAATAAAAGTTACTACAAAAAGAGTTTTTTTCGTTGGTTTTTACGTTTCTAGTGACGTTGAAACGAACGTATCCCGATTCAGTTACCAAAGCAGCCGTCCGGCGGCGCGTCGAGCGAATCTGGGCGAGTCGTGGTGAGTGAGGGGGGGTACTGTTCGTGCATGCAGCGTCTATGAACAGTTCCGTAACTGAGTTAATCTAATAACGTTGGACAAAGCAGACGGCTGCGTTTATCCTAGATCCCGAGGCGAGTCTGGGCGAGTTGTCCCACTGATCAGTGAGTTGTCCGGTCACTCCGGTATGTTTGGCAGCTTTGATGTTCCTTCTAGGTGTTCCTAGGTGGTCCTGCTAATCGCGGCTGCCGTGCCTAGCACGCTCTACAACCGACCGCAGGTAGTCCAGCGAGGTGCCGACTGCGAAACCCGCTGCCCCTTCCGAGCTTGGGAGGAGGACAAGCACGTCGGAGGAACCCGATGAGGCAATCCCCGAATCGGGGTTGTCACTTCCCGGGCCAGCGCCGTCGTTCCGGTCTTTATGGACGACGTCTCGACACGCATGGGCCCGGGGCCCGAGTTCTGCGACCTGCCCTGCGAGCTCCAGCTGTTGGTGCTTTCGTATTTGAGTCACGGTGAGCTTGTGCTCGTTGCGCGGGTCTCCAAGGCGCTGCGTCGCCTCGCCTACGACCCGTGCTTGTGGAGGACCGTGACGGTGCGCGAGGACATGGACGACCGATGGCTCTGGGGCGCCCTCGACCGCCTGTCGCAGCTGGAGGCCCTGACCCTCCGCAGGTCGCCGCTCGTGACCGCCTGGGCCGCGCATGCAGCACGCTTCCCCAAGCTCCGGCTACTCGATGTGGGGTGCTCGCTGGACGTGAACGGCGCCGCGCTGTCCCACTTCGTGGATGGCTGCCCGCTACTGTCGCACCTGAATGTGGAGGGGTGCAAGGGCGTGGACGATGCGGCCGTCGAGGCGCTCTGCCAGCTGGCGGGGCTGGTGAGCGTCAACATGTCGCACTGCTGCCAGGTTACCGACGACGGGCTCTTGGCGCTGGCCAGGGGCTGTCCCAGGCTCGTGTCTCTCAACGTCGACGGCATCTCCAGGATCACAGACAGGTAGCGCGTCGCAGCCGCTCGCGGGAGTTTGATGCAGTATATTTTCGGAAATAGCGCGCATATGGGTAAAGAGGCGGAGAAACTTAAAACTGGGCAAGTCTGTTTTCTGTTCCCGACCCTTTTACAGAAGCCCGAGTTTGTAGCTTAATTTTCAGTTTCTCCTGCTGCGCGAGAGTTTGTGCAGCCGAAGTGCAACCAGTTCGCGCTCGTGTATGGGATAGATATGAGGTAGTATATCTTGAACTTTCAGATGTTCCTTGAACGTTTTGCAACGAAGAAGGGTTAAAGGCCAACCTACAGCACCATTTTTCGCCTGGGACCCGAATTTCCACTCTTCTTCTCTTCGTTCCCTCGTTCTCTGTTTTAATCCTCATTTCCTGAAAGGATCTCTGAGCTACTGCAATGCCTCCTGCCATATGATGCTGAATCTTCTTTGCCAATTAAGGGAGGCAGATTAGACACGAGTGCTGTGTTTGCATTCGACTGAGACTGTTGTTCAGTCATCGAGGACACAACTCCCAGCGGAGTGCCAATACTGCGTCCGTGTCCAATTTGTGCCCCATGTGGCTTCGCTTCTGGCAGGCGACATAAAAAATTGGTCACAATGTGGCCTCGTAGCCTAGAAGGTGTTGGCCACCCCCTGTGGAAAGAAAGAAGGAATCGACGGTCAGTTTCCTCCTTCCTGGCTACTCCTCGTGCTACTACTGCAAACTCCAGATCAGGCTGGCACTGGACCCAAACTGCAATGGCACGGAATCCAGCTCGAGCGTAGCCCATCAACTCATTGTTCCACCAGAGACTGCAGCCCACAGCGTCCGTGATTGGCTGCCGTCCCTTCCTCCCTGCAGGGCCGTGTGCGGTTTGGCCAAGCACCTGGGGCACCAGTTGGTCTGCCTGGAGCTGGACGGGGAGCTGCTGACAGACGCCTCCTTTGGGGCCTTGCGCCACTGCAGCCGCCTCGAGACCCTCTTTGTGAGCTACGCAGAGAGCCTCACCGATGCCAGCCTCGCCTCCATCAAGGCAGGTACTAGGGAGCGCTTCCAAAAGACCCTGTCCACCTTAAAAAAAAAACCAAAAAAAAAACGCAGAGCCCCCCCCCCCCCCCCCTCTCCCTCCCTCCGAGAAACTTTTTTTTTTTTGTGTCCAGATGGGATACATATGTCACCACATACACTCTAGTGTCAGAACTCTAAAGTGTGGCTTGTTTAGTGGCTCTACAGTCACCGACAGAATGCGAGCCAAAGGGCGTCTTGAATGCCCAGCCTCCAGAATGCACTTGTTGTCTTTCGCCATGTTTTGGCTGTGCACATGCACTCGAGGGACATGAGACGCCGAGGTGTCATCGAAGGTATACGAGGCTTGTGCCGCAGGTGGGACAACTGAAGCTTCTCCCTGCCCTTCTCACCTTGCGGGTGACTATGGTCACGACCGTTCATGCATCCATTCAATTATTCACCGCGGGAAAGATGGGGGGCCAGAGCCGGATGTGGAACACGGCCGAGAGCGCGTCTGAACGACGTGGCCCCCATGCGCAGGAGCTGCGGACCCTTCGGCGGCTGAAGCTGCGTGCGTGTTTCCAGCTAACTACATGCGGCCTGGGGTCGCTGTTCCGGGGGGGCAGCCTGAATCGCCTGATCTACCTGGAGCTGGACATGGAGCTGGACGACCAGGCACTCGCCTTGCTGGTCAAGGGGTGCGTAGGGCCCTGGGCAGCTTCCTAGGGGTTATGGGGAGAAGCTGAACTTCCCGGGGGTCCGACTGTGGTCGGGGTGAGAGCGTTCTCGGCTGCTGATGGGGTCTGGCGCTGCAGCTTGCGCGTAATCAGTTCCAATGAAACATTTTTGACCCTGTTTGTGAGTTCACAATTGACCAAAAATTTGATGAGAATGTCTTACCAATGTACCAAGCTATTGCGGTCTTGCTGCATCTGATGTGCTTGCCCTTAGCACCCCTTCATCCACCGGTCGATGTCAGCTTGTGTAAGGCAGCAGAACGGCCTGAGATTTCCGTATGAAGCGCGGGTTGTCAGTGGCTTCCAACGTGAAGTAGAAGACGATCACAATTTCAGCTTGCTTCCGATCTCGCTTTGCAGTGGTGCACGGTTCATAGAGGACAATTAACTTTTTCCCGGTCTGTTAGCAGAGGACGCTGTTTTCAACTTTTATTTCTGTCTGCGAATGGTGCTTTGAGTCAGACGAACCACATTTTTCGCTCAAGTTAGCAGACATAACGTCTACAAACGTGATCTTCGCTCTTTCCGCGAGAGGCAAATTAGACCTCGCTCTTGCGGTGACCAAAATCAGACCCCAGAAACAATTTTTTTCTTTGAAGTGCCTGGATAGTTAATTACGTCACAAAATGAACTTTCCTTCCAAAAATATTTAAGCTTGCTAGATTTATGAAGCAAGTCACATTTCAAGTTGGGAGCAATTCAGAGACTTGCTTCTATTTCGGGGCCGACATGTCGAAATAAAAGCATGTTCCTCCAGAATTTTGTTTTATTACATCCTTCACCAAATCGTCTACAACCAGAAACGGCCCGCTGCTCTACATTGCAAAACATGAAGACTATACTGCACCATCGCTTTGCTCATTACCATAAGTTTAAGATATAGTATATGCATTTACAAATTTTGCCTTTACATTTTTCAAATCTCTCACTGTATTTTTCGTGGTCTGGATGGACTGACATTTGTCTCGTCTAAAACACTCATCAGAGAATAAACTTCAGAGTCAATGGGTGGTTTGGTTGAGTTAGCAGGGTTAATGCAATGCAGAAACTGAAAAAATGATCACAGTCTTGCGAAATGACGGCGCAGCATGGCCGATAGACGTTGGACCACAACTGCGCTTGCACAGTTCAGAAGAGAATGCTCTTGCAGGACGCGTGCATGAGCAGAACTCTATTTCTGGATGCACCTGCGTATGTTGAGAGTGGCCACCCATACACAATTTGTACCGGCATCTTGAGTGGCAGATATATAACATCGACATGTGATTTATCTCGGTCTTTAAATTCGACTGTCAAACAAAGCAATCAAATTGTTTGATGCAGTTACCGTGATCTGGAGAGAGAGGCAAAGCGCCAGCCAGGTGGGGGGGTTCGAATCTCGGCCGAGGGGCCCACAATCTGACGAGGGCTTATTGCGCAAAAGGTTGCAGGTCAAAAGATTCCCCAGGGGGTCGAAATTAATCCTCGCTTCTCTATTGGGATGCGCCAGAGGCCCTTCGTTGGTTTGGCAAACAAAATTCCCTAATCTGACCTTTTTTTTTTTAAATCTGGAAAGATGTTTTTTGCATTGAACGGCCTTATTTTCTAGCTGCCCGCTTCTCCAGGTGCTCTCCCTCCCCTTGTACGGGGACATCACGGAAGTGGGACTGGCCACTATCGTCAACAACTGCCCGTAAGTGTCGGCGCAATTCTCGCTTGTTCCCGGCTGGTGTTGTCCGCGAACGGGTTAGTATTGCGAGGCCTGGAATGGGGGGGGGGAGGCATCTTCGATTGGTGTGTCTAGCGTCATACACTGCCTGCACTTTGAAAGTGGTCCCGAGGCGGCAAGAAATTGGGGATCACTGGAGCAAACGTGCCGTGCCGTTGGATGTCGCAGTCCTAGCGGTTGGTCGTAGAAGTTCTCGCAAAAGACTACGACCGAACTCGAGTGCCACTGTCATCGCAACGTCCTAATAGTATGCCTTGATTCGAGGTCTGATTCGTACATTTGCTTACGACTGCGACCGAGCATGTTGCGCCCGGTTGTAGCTGCGTCACTTTTCTCTACCCCTTGCCATGAACAATTGTCTGTGAATCGAATATGAATACTTTTGGATATGAGCATTTTACATTCATTGTTAATTAATCTTGAATATTGTAATTAATTGTAGCTGAAATTCTTTTTTAGGCAAACATAGCTATAAATTGGAAGAATTTTATCGCGTAAGAAACAGTTTGCATACTTGTATTTAATAAAAAGTCCCTCGATAAGATAAATCTTGTGAAACAATCTAATGTGGCAAGCGAAACAATGGCTACCTTATTTATTGAAATATGGTTTGGCATTTGTTTCCGATTGTCGTAACAATTGTTGCAGCTTTGTCCATTCGATCAAACATGATCTAATGCGGTAGCTTTACAGGAACCTCATTAGTGAAAACATTTAGGAAAGGAAATGGTACGGTGGTAGATTGGTTGTATAATGCACATCGAGGACAACGTCAAGGACGGCGTCTAGTATGACGTCAAGAACGACCTCTAAGACGGTGTCTAGGACGACCTCTAGGATGACCTCGAGGACGACGTCTAGGATGATCTTCAGGACAACCTCTAGGACGACATAGTCATGTCAGCTTCAGCTACCGGAGCTTATGCAACCAGCTTTTGCGCGACCAGCGCTTACAAGCTTACGCAGCCAAGGCTTATGCGACCAACGCTTCAGCCAAGGGCACTTGTGCCATGGGCACTTGTGCCACGGGCACTTGAGCCACGGGCACTTCTGTCACAGGCATTTCAGCCACATACGCTTTAGCCACGAGCGCTTCAGCCATAGGCGTTTTATGACCTTGATTACACGACCTCAAGTGTGGTTGGGTCTATGAAGCTACGCTTTAATAAAGGAAGGTTGGCCAACGATAGTAAGCAATATTTTTAAGCCCATTGAATCAATCGAGATACTCTGCCACGTGAGCTATTTCTCCAAGAATGCCGCAGCTAGCAGAGAAGCTTGATGCACGCACATGAATGTGATATTGTGAAGATTGACGCAAGAGGTCTGGTGCAAAATGAAGCTGGACGTCAGAAATCTGGGAAATTCTAAGCACATTATTTGTAATTTTTGCATTTCCTAAAACCTCGAATACTTTGAACAGCAGTGGTGTTCTGCAAAATAACTGGAATAGCAAACACAGTAAACAAATTATTTGAAGTTTCAAATATTTGCACATCCCTAGTATTCACACATTCCAACTATGTGCAGTTGCACACCACCTTGCAGATTCCGAGCAGACTGCTTCCAGGGACTGCCAACGGATGTCTGATTCTGACGGATTTGCCATTTGCTTTTGTCCGCGTTCAATTTTGGCAAGGAAATATAAAAGCAGTCGAAATTATTGCATGCGTGAATGTTTAAACTGGGTTTTCCTGAGTACTCATTGTCTGAAAACAAAACGTTGCATGGAGCAAAGAGAGGGACACTAAAATTGTGAAAGCACCTACAGGGTGTGCCATTTCTTTGTGCATAACACATTGTTTGGTCCACACAAAACCGCATGTCACCTCCAAATAAATTGAAGCATTTCATTTATCTAGAAGGAAAGTATTGTACATGTCTTGCCCAGTATCACAACCTTAACCCCTTAACTGGAAAGCACGTCTTTAGACGTGCAGCAATTTTGACCGCAGCTTGGGGGGGTGGGTCTATAGATGCGCCGCTCTTCAGATAATCTTGGGGAACGCGTCTTTAAATGCTTACTCTTTTTGTCTCGCGGGAAGAAGTGCCATCTATCCTAAACATCGGAAATAACTTTGCTTTAGAAACCACAGAGTAAATAACAGCACAAAGAAAGTTGGCGAGATATGTATGGTACCAATCACAAAATGGGGACAAGAAAAGTCCCCATTTTGCCAATTGTTTTGGTCATGGAAGTCCCCAATTAAGGGTTTAATTGACTGCAAACACCGGACCGGTCAGAACAGCCACAAAAACTAAAATTCACTGACCGTTTTTTTTTTTTTTTTTTTTTTATGTCAAAGGTTGTCACAGAAACGAGGCACTGGACATATCCTCAGGTGCACGGTGAAATTGGCAGCATGTGCGGCTGCCACGCAGAAATCGCCCATTGCCGTCAAATTTGTTTTTTTGCCAGTCATTACTGTTCTGGACTGTTCCAACCCATTCTTGTCCGTTATTGCACGTTCTGGTCTAAAACCTTTCTGGGGACAGCGCACGTATGAAAGTTGCAGTAGCGCACTGTTTCAATACATTCGCCCTTCTGTCTCCTCTGCAGTCTCCCTTTTATTTTGTGGCAGATGCAAGTTCACCTTCTTAAACATTTATTTTCAGTTTTATATCCATCTACTTGTTTTATTCGAGACAGTATGGATAAGTGCTAGCTCACATGCAACCACTTACGACCACATACCTTAAAACCTCTTGGAACAAGCACTTAGAGCAGGGGTGGCCAGGCTGACTCTACCTAAGAGCCGCAAATAAAACCACAAAACTTTCAAGAGCCAACTGTACGTAAGGTAGCAGTAGCACAAGACTACCAAACCGCAACCTGTCTTGTTCCATTTCCCTTTCTGGGGAAGTGCTCGTGTCACCGGGAGGGAAGCGGCGGAGGGGAGGGAGCCGCGAACCGCACTATAACACGCGAAGAGCCGCATGCGGCTCGCGAGCCGCAGCTTGGCCACCCCTGGCTTAGAGCACACTGGCGCCATCTATGGGGTAGCCGCGAAACACTCGGCACTTCCGTATTTCCTATCTTTTTCCTGCATCATTCTTTCCCTTTTGGATGAAAAAACTTGCAAATGTTGCGAGCTACCATTTCTTTTAGATAGTACATACATTTGTTCTTGTAAATATTTCAAAACCTTCTCTTTAGTGAAATACAGTCCCAACTTCAGCTCGTAGATAGTGCCAGCGTGCCAGTGTGTTCGGTCGTTGTAAGAGATTGCAAGACTTCGTCGTAAGGAAACGCGAGTGTTTTGAGTTGGTCAGCGGCTCGTGCCTCCTGGCCAGTGTGGCTGAGGGGGGGGGGGGGGGGGGGTGGTTCTGGTTGAACGACCTTCCCCATAGCTACCAGAACGTGCGAGGGGCAGACAAGCATGGCGTTCCTCCCCGGCAGGAACCTCGAGAGCCTGGTCCTGCCGGGCCCGTACGAGGTCCAAAGGTTGTGCCTGGCCGGCCTGCCCGTGAACATGCCCAAGCTACGGCACCTGCACCTGGACCTGATCGAAATGGTGAGGAGCACGCACGTTTCCCCACAACCGTTCCGGTAGTGCCATAAAGGGGAATAAACCGGGAAGTATTCCTCTTTACCTCGCACCGTCGACGAGAGCAAAAGTTTTCTGTCAAACGTTGTCGATCGATCGACTGCCACCTTTACCTTGCGTAACGTTTATTACCGTATGGTCTGTTGCGGGTCAAGAAAGGTAGGAAAGCTCCTCCCAAAAGTTTTCCACTCTTTCCGCTTAAGCAGAGCAAACAATGGAGAGGAGGCAAGTGGAGAGGAAAAAACAACCAATCATGGCAAGCAGAGAGCTTTGCGAGAGGGGCTTGTTCTGCTGTTCGATCTTAACCCGCAGCAGACTATGGGTTGGTGCCTCTCCAACTTTGTGTCACCGCAGAACCCCAACTATCTCGGAGGTGATCCGCAGACCCTCATTGAATATGTTTATGCAGCAATGATGCGTCGCATGCATGGGGAAACTCTCGTCATAATAAATCGGAGAAAGTCAAAGTCGTCAATCTGGCTGAATGTAGATCATGCCTATTGTCTCTGACGTCCTGCGGATGAGCCTAGACAGAGTGGTCTTGCAGGGTGAAAGCGGAAGTGGCAACAGATATCTGGGCACTTCCTTCAAAAGAGGCTGTATTAAAAATTCACTCGAATCTGGAAACCAGCAAGTGCACATCGGGACTATACCGTAATATTCCGGGAGATAGCCCACCTAAGATCGAGAGAAAATTGGTTGAAAATAAGCAGTGGGCTAACATTCGGTGTGCAATCAAGAAAATGCTATTTTAAGATCATATGTACCTGCCAAACTTGTTATCGCGGCGTGGCAATAAAGCAAAGGTGACTGTACTTACCAGTCGGCAATGTTCCCATACGTCCCGCCATAGCTAACTAGATGCATTTACGCCGAGGTCATCATTGATCCCAACACTGCAATTACTAGGAGTGGGCTATCTTTCGGTGTTTAAAAGAAAATAGCAAATCAAGCCAAGAATAGGGAGGGTTACCTTTCGAGGGTGGGGCATTTCTCGGGATTTTACGATAGTAAGTTACAGTTCAAGAAGGTAGCTGCAAATGCCCCTCAAAGGGATTCATATATCCCTCCGCCACCTCCGCATCCAATAGCGTCCCATCGTTTCTGTGACGTCGTGGCCAACGCGGGAGAGCCTTCCTGTAAATATTTGCTTTATCTTTCGACTTTGACTTAGCGTTGTGGAAGCCACAAGCAGGAGATTAGAGTTTTCCCCCTCGAGGGAAACAAATACGACCTTGGGGGGTTAGGTTCCCCCTCTGATGGATACAAAGGCCACTTTCAGGGGCTCGGTTCCCTCTCCGATGAATACAAAGGTCGCTTTCTTAAAAAGCGGGGGTCGGAGACAAGTTGGCATCACTCTGTAGCCAATATCTATCCATTGAAGCGGAACAAGGGGCGTTTCCAGGGAACTATTCTTTCGACTGCGGATGGATTTGAAACGGGCGCATCACGCTTGTGGAAGGAGCTTCTCCTACCTTCTTGACTTGTAACTGACTATAGTGAGAACTCCGCCATAGCTGCAAAGAGGTTCGATGCAACAATATCGGCCCTCTTCCGCATTGGCCGCGGACCCCCACCAATAATGCTGCGAACCCCTGGCGATCTACAGACCGCAGTTTGAGAACCGTTGTCTTAGCCGAACCCTCAGTTTGGCATCTTTGCTTCGTATTAGGCTGTCCCTATTTGTGTGTAGTACTACCAATCTGTTTCGATACTTCGAGTTATAGACACTATTTTTGCTTTCCATTTCATTTCCTCGTGTCCTCTTGTAAAGCCCAAAGCAGTTTCTGCCTTTGCCTCGGTCCTATATAGACAATTCAAACAATCTCTTTCTGCACCTTGTCTTGTCTTTGTCTACCGTGCTGCGGAACGCATTTTGAACATGCGCAGTAGCTTTCTTCGGCGAAATATCGGGTGCTGCCCGTGCGTCCACACCTGTGTAACTCTGCGTTTTTCGCCTGGTCAATAAAGTGCCTTTCACACACTTGCCACCGAGCAGGACAGAGAGAGACATGACCGGTTTTTAAGCCTCTTGCGACGGCGTAGGACCTGCTCCGCAGCAGCACATCTGGTTCTGCGACGTCACAAGAGGCTTAAAAACCGGTATTGTTTCTCTCCGTCCTACTCGGTTGCAAGTGTGTGAAGGGCGCTTAACCTACGTGGTTGGTAGTATCGTTAAAGGGGTACTCCACAGGTTCTGTCATTGTCTCTGATTTGCTTGAAATCTTGCTAAACTAACCAACAAACATCGCTAAAATAGTATCCCAAATATTAGGTCAACAAAATATTGTTTTTTCGCGAAGTTATTGAATTTACAGTTTTGGTCCTCACCGTGTTTTTCAAACTGAAAGTCTCTACTGGCAACAACAAAAAAGTGACGTCAGTGGAAGGCAGGTGTTCACTTTTTGGACTGTAGATGTTGTTCCTAACGGATTCGAAGCAGTTTCATGGTGTTAGATGAATGCTTTGGAAGCTCGCTCCAGAATCCGTGCTCCAGCACGGAACAAATGATTGGCGTATTCTATTTTTAGACTGCTTGCTCGACTGGCAAGCCTGCCTGCCACTGACGTCACGGCACTGAAAAGTGTGCGTATATTTGAATGTTGGTTTTTGCATCATTTTCATTTAATACCTAATATAAATTTCGCGATACTGAATAGCATACCGGAAAGGCTAAGGGCCGGGGAGTCAGAAAATATAGTTAGTTGAGGTAGCTCAAAAAATCTGTGGAGTACGCCTTTAAACGACCCGCAACGAGTGGGAGGGCAACCTGTGCTGACGGTTTGGGCACCGCGTGACCTCCGCTCCCGGGCGTGCTGCAGGTCGACGACCCCTTCCTGGAGTCCCTCACCAGGAGGCTGCCCCACTTGAGGGTGTACAACTCGCGCGGCCAGCTTTTGGTGCCCTTGTGCGAGTCGTCTGGCACACCTTCCCTCGGTGAGAACGGACTGCAAGACGTTGGCGGTGAACGTCCGTCCTCTGCCAAACTTGCGGTCGTAGCCTTGGGAATTGAACTGCGCTTGAGGAGCCAGAAAAAGAGAAGAGGAGGAAGAGAGAAGAGTAGACAAGAGTGGGTGCGCCATAGTAGAAGGTGGGAGGAAAGGGAAAGGGTTTTGTAGGGGTACTTTTGTATGCATCATGCCTGCCCCTAGATTGCTAAGTAGTCTGATGGATGCAGAGGGCGGATGGATGGATGAATACGGCTGGCCCCTTTAAATCGGGCATTGGCTTGTGCCACGGCTGCCATCTTGGTCTTGTTTTGAAGGTGAATTCTTTCTTTTTTGTTTGCCAGCTCCCAAAATGGCGTGGTCGCCATCCTTCCATGTCACAATGCAAGAATGTGATTGGATAGAGCGCACACTCGAGGAGCGTGTGGGGGAGCGCACGACTTCTATTGGCTGTGACGCGATTTCTCTGCTCGGGGAGCGCTCTCCGTTTCTCATGCTGTTGCTGCTTGCGTCGTCTGCTCTCGGCAGTGGTCTGCTTGCTCACACTCTCGCTTTGTCAGCTCCGGTTCATCTTTCGCCATCTCTACAATCGTTTTCTGATCTTTCTTTGAGTATAGTTTCGTGTAGTGTGCCCATCTGTTTTGTGGTCGCACACGATGCAAGATTTGAAGTACAAGACGGTGCGCGCGTTTGGCGTGTGGAAGCAGAGCATGAAGTTACTGTGGATGGTGAACATGGAAGTTTCTGTGCAGCGTGCCGTCAATGGGGATCGTGTCAACGCTTCTAGTGATGGATTTCCTATGCCATCGGCTGTCGCCATGGGACAGTGCATCGCCCTGCTCACGCATAGAGTACCGAGCACGTCGACCGCCGTGGTTCCTCCCAAGATCGCAGGTCCCATCGCTCGTGTTCCGTCTGCCACGACGAGTGGGAACGCATCGTCCAACACCAATATGTGGACGCATTTCCTGGCGTGCGAGGAGATCGAAGCAGAATCTAGAAATTGTGATACCGTTCAAGCCAAACTTGTAGCTGTGCCAGTGACCCAGAGGAAGTTTGAAGCCATGCTGCCCGACCCCACACCTGCTCCTGCTACGAAACGAGCAAAGGTGCCTAGTTCTGCCTTCTTCAGATTGACGTTTTGAGCAACCTGCTCTGCTGCACTGTGTGCAAGCATTGCTAGGGAACTGGATTGACTGTTCAAGAAGGCACCAAACTCAGACTGGCAGCAAAATTCGAGGTCGTATGCCCCCCTTGCGGCATTCTTGCAAGTTCCTGGACTTTGCCATGCCAACAAGACTTGAGGGCCCTTGAAGCCAACATCCGCTCTATCGTGGCGATCAAGCAGATAGGAAAGGGGCAGACAGCTCTCAATGACTTTTGGGCAGCTATGAACGTCTCCCACAGAGGTCTCCACCATAAGACATTCCAGGAGCACCTGAAAAAGACCTTCAGAGAGTCAGAGGACCTGTGCATGGACAAGTTTTATGTCGAGTCAGCTGTCATGGTGAAGGTGAAGGCTGTCACGAGAGGTCACACATCTCACATCGGAGTCAGGTCAGTCATAGAATACCACAGAGGCCTCATTTTGGATGCCATGGTTTTAACCAACCTGTGCCTTGTGTGCCAAACATCTTGGATGCCAAACAGGGCCCAAGCCTGGAGATTAAGGGTATGACAGCTGGCATATGCATCATGTCTGCCAAAAAAAAAATGCGGACACCAAATCTGGGAGGATGGAGGTCGAGGCAGCCCTGACCCTCTTCAAACGCTCTGTCTCCAAGCACGACCTGCGGGTACACGGCACTCGTCTCTGACGGAGACAGCAGGACCTTCTCTGCCCTTACAGAAGAAAATGTCTATGAGCTAGCCCCCATTGTGAAAGAAGAGTGTTTGAACCATGTTCAGAAGGGGATGGAAACGACACTGCACAACCTCGTCCAGAAGAGCGACAAGCCATTGAGCAGTAAGGGCAGGTCTACAAAGGCCCTCATCGACAAGCGTACCGACTACTATGGCTGGGCCCTCTGAAACAACTCCAGGGACGTGGCAGCGATGCAGCTTGCTGTTATGGTCACCTATACCATCATGTCATGTCGAATAACCAGGAGCCTCACCATGAACTCTGCCTGGAGGGAGCTGAATTGTGGTGCCATCATAGAGTTGCCGAGGCAAAAGATGAACCACAGCCCCAGCACAAGCAGAAACTCCCAGGCCATGTCACTGCTGCTCCGCTATTCATCTACCAACGCTTGTCGTATTTTCTCTGCTCAACGCTGCTTGGGAGCAAAGCCTCAAAATGCAGCTGAGTCTTTCCACTCGGTTCTGTGTTCTTTGATGCCTAAGGAACAGCATGTGTTGTTCATTCTGCCGAAAGTGCACTGGATGAAGCGGTGTTGAGGTTCAACGCCGGCTGCTACAGGGCAACGTCAGAAATCTCGGTTGCACTGGGTCTCCAGCCGGCCCGTCTAGCCCTCCAGCAAGCTGCCGAAAAAGATGCCCTACGTCTGCACAAGGCCAGAAAACGACATCAAGAGAAGTCGGATAGGCGGAACAAGAAGGAAGTGCGCAAGAACGCTTGGGACTACTCTGGAGCTTCGTTCTAAAGCCGAAGATATGTGTGCAACTTTCAGGTGCTGTTTTCTCAGAATGGTTATTTTCACTGCCGTGGCTGCTCGTCCCCGCGATATCTCGGGAACTGCTCTATGCATTTTTGTGCTGTATTTTTTATTCTGTTCCTATATAACTTTGTGAGGGCATAACAAAAGCCTTTTGTAGAAAACTGTGTTATGCATTCACAGTCGCCGACCGATTTTTCGGACTCCGATAATTCGGACTTGTTCGATATTTCGGACCTAAACGCGGAACCGTGACTTACCCCATAGAAATAGTGTATATTCACGACCAATCTTTCGGATAGCTTGAAGTCCGAAAGTTCGATTATTCGGACAAAATCGTTGCGAGCGATCGGCGGAAAACACCATAGAGAAGCGGCCATTTTGAATTCTATGTTGGCTGCAAATGGATTGGCTTGGCTTGGCAGCGCTACTTGAGTACTCTTGAGTTTTACCGCTAGGTGACGCTATGCTAGCCCTTTTTTTTCCATTTAGCTGCACGTCATCATCATCATCATTATCGTTTTGCTTTGTTTTTCCGTTCCTTCGCGTCGCCAGTCGCCATTTTGCGGACAACGCTGGCTTGGACGTCATGGCCCCATCTGTTGTACTGCCACCGCGATGAGTCGTTAAGAAGCACAGAAAGTACTCGACCATAACACTAGAAAAGAAGGCAGCGATTCTCAAGCTAACAGAAAGTTGCCGAACGGAAACGGAGGTGTAACCTGAAACAAGGCACCATTTACGGCTTTTTTAAGCCCACTTGGAAGTAATAAAGGCAAGTTTTTCAATCTGCCGATTATTCGGACTGCTCTATTACTCGGACGTTTTTTCGGTCCCCGCGAAGTCCGAATAATCGGTCGGCGACTGTATAATAAAAAGATTAAATTTGATGAATGTAAGTTTTATACCGACTACATAAAATTCGAAGTTGTGCTGAAATTGTTCAACAAAGAAATTAAACAAAAGGGCTCTGTTATGCCCTGGGGAACCTATCCAGGGGTCGCCATAGCAAATTTTATAATGCTACTACTTTTTTCGAATTTTACAGGCCTGGGATAGGGAACGGATATGGACGATTTTGATCAATTTTCGTAACTTGAGAAATAATATGCACAGCTCCATGAAACTTTGCAGTTACTCTTATGTCTGTGTTATAAACACACCCTGTAAATTTCGTTCAGATATCTCTAGAAATAAGAAAAATATTGTTCATTCCCCAAGTCCTCCCTTAAAACACAAATCGGCCGAGCATGAATGTAATTTCGTGTTTTTTAGGAAGTTTGGAGCTCGTAAATTGAGTTATGATTATAAAACGAGGATCTCGGAACACACTTTAGTGCCCCTTTAAAGCAATATAGTGGCCTAGTCATCAAACTATGCCTAGAGTGAGAATTCTTGGTTCAAACATGTACAGAGATATGTGACTTAGTTCCTAAACCATGCCTACTGTAGTGAAGCCCTATACTCAAGGGAAAGTGAATTGAGGAAATCTGCAGGGCGTGCGCTGGGAAATGCCAAGAGTATTTTTTCTCACTGGGATGAGAAGATAAACGAGGCATCTATGTACGTCGAGTCTCCATCCATCTGTTGCGCTAGCAGCTGGGATAAGATGTCAAAGTGCCGGGTCTGGACATCATCAGATTATTAAGTTAGAAGCAATAATTCAATTTCTTGTGAAAGAAACGGGCCTGTTTCCTGCTGCAGATGCTGTTTGACTTCATCTATTCACGGGCTTTGCTGGTCGACATCTTCTCATTGTAAATTTTTGAAAATTGCAGCCATTCTTTGAATTTAGTTAATGTTAGCTTCTGAAGCATTTGCCTAATATATTGCTGGTGCTGCTGGTGCTAAATTGGGGCAGGTTATGAGTTCTTGCAGTAAGGAAAAGCTTCTTTGCTTTACTTTGTGGATGTCTTGCAGATTCTTGGGGAGTCTTTGTGAACCTATGGCCTAGTCAATGCACTCGCTTATCACTAGTGACTCACTGGCACGTTCTTCATTTTATTTTCCCCTCTCAGGGTGAAGCGAAGAGCAGGAGTGTACATCCTTCGCACTGGGGGAATGATTGGGGCACACACTAAAGGTGAGGCTGAAAATTGCATAACTTTGTCCCCGTGTTCACACTGACTAGCCGGCAAAGGAATGATTGAATAAGAGTGATTGAATTTTTTGTTTGCAGAGAACTTCGAATTGGCTTGTCGAATCAATGAGAGCTTGACGCTGTTTCCGTTAGCATTCCGTACCCACACCCACAAGCTTGGTGAGTGTGTCTACTTATAGTGCTGGGAAACCACTGGCAGCATTGAACACTTTGGGAATGGAAATGCAAATGTCAGTTGGAAGGGGTTTCAAATGTTTTTTAATTTACACTTATTTTTTTTATGATAACATGGACATTGGATATTTTTAGGTAAGGCTGGTGACCGGTTACCTGGTTCGGAAAGGACAGTGGACGAACATTGGAAAGCACGGCCCTCAAGAACCTGAGGCAAGTTGAATGTTTACTTTTAGGGGAAAGCACTCTCGTACAATGCAAAAACATAAAAAAGACTTCAGGCCCGTTCACACTCTTGCGACCGAGTAAGACCGAGAGAGACCAGACGGGTTTTTAAGCCTTTTGCGACTTCCTAGGACCAGCTAAAATGCAGCGCATCCGGTCCTAAGACATCGCAAGAGGCTTAAAAACCGGTCTGGTCTCTCTCGGTCTTAAAGGGCAACTCCGCTCAATTGACTTCTTCCAAAACCGACGCGCCTCATCGCGGCGAAATACCACGCAGTGCACTCTGGGAACTAGTTGGCCACTCAGTTTCGGTTTCGATTGAGCACCTTCATTTCATGCTATCACGCCGTGACCGAATGCGCCGCTTGCGTTTTCGATTATCTGACTTTTCACGAATGTACAATACACTCATTCTCGAGCGATACAAAACGAAGAGTGTGGCACTTTCCTTGGTTCCTGAAACACCGGATATTGTGCGTGCGTATGCAAACGTAGTAAGACGTGGCTTAGTCACCTCACCCACGAGTGCATCTTTGAGCTCACTTTCAATAATCCCGTCTAGTACCAGCGAACTACAACTGAAATTTGGTCACCTTGAGCCTTACACGTATTTTGTTTCCAAACGTCCGCTTCTTGTTACTTCATTGGGCGAAAAGCAGGCCGCATCCTCACAGGAGTATCAAAGTTGAGCCCAGTGTTGACGCATGACCTCACTACTGCAAAAAAGTTACTATGATGTCTTCCTCGTGTCATCATATATCGCCCACTCAAATTTTATGCTGATAGGAGATTAGGTTTTCGCAAACGCTGAGATCGGCTAGCTACGTCGGAGGCCCTAACAAGCGTCCCCTACTCCTCACTAAGCCTTTTTGGACGAGCTTTTACTGACGCCCAAGATCTGTGCCTGAACGGTGTGTCTGAAATTATCTCGGCATACTCAGTCAGGGAGAAAGCAAACACATAACAAATATTATGGCCATTAGCAACCGTCAAATGCGCTTTGAATAATTTCGTTCGTATGGCACACCGCCTAGGGGTTCACGCCCGTCCGGCGCTCTTGCGGCGAACGGTGCGACATTCTTCACACAAGTGCTCATCTTTTGCTTTAAAACGGTTTGTATGTGCGAATGTGCCTCTATGATTGCAGGATAACTTTATGTGCATACGCGATGTTGAATATTAGTGGAATGCAAGCGGGTGGGGAGTTAGCTTCGTGCAGTGCTGCGGGTCAGTACAGATAAGAGATAAGAAGTGTGTTCCAATTGAGCTTTTCAATGGCGCCTCCGATTTTCACCTGAAAACAGTAATTGCAAAAAATTATATTTCGTCTATGATAGATAGATAGATAGATAGTCTTTATTCGACCCTGGAGGGTCGCAGCATCACAGAAAGGCCATTGGCCCGTACCTGAGGCCTGCGGTGCCACAGTATTACAGAAACTTAACACAACAGTAACAAGAACATTAACAGTAATGAAGATTTAACGCAAAGGTCATATGGAATGGTATAAGTCAGTCCGAAAAGGAGGTGTCCGTCACTGCCGGAGGCAAAACAAACAAACTTCCTGACCAGCTGTAAAGGTGCGAGCTTAATGTATACAAACTTATTGGTCGCTACAGCTTGTTTACTCGTACACAAGCAAGATACCCGAGCTACGCAGCGTCGAGATTCCCAGCACTGGCTCGTTCAGATATATCTCGAAACGCTAACAGAAAGGCTCGATCGTGTACAAAAATACAACAAGCATGTGTTAAGACAAGCTATACGTCTCGGGCTTGTGCTATAGCTTCGAGGTCTGGCCATTTAGGTTAGTTTAGAGACCAAAAATGATGCTCTCGGGACCAGAAAACGTGAGATAACGGCCGTAATAGTGCACGCTCTCTGTATAATCTCTTGTCGACGTGTCAATCGAAACCGAAACCATGCCACTCTTCTCCCTGGCCAACTAGTTCCCAGAGTGCAACGCGCGCCGCGTTGCATGCAGGGGTTTATGGAAGTAGTCCATTCCGAAGATTTCTGGATAATGAGTGATTTCGAATCAAAAAGCCCTAGTAAAAGACACTACGTCGTTTGCTTCGCGAAAAATGGGATATATATTTTAAATCTAATTTTAAACGCGAGCGGAAATCGAAACCGAAACTTCGGCTCCGTCCGGCAACATTGGCCTCGGGCCGCCAAGTACATGGCCATCACGTGGTACTAGATGTCACGTGATCCTCGGCCCAACGACGGGCGGGATGGGGGCGGGCGTGTGGCAGGCGCGAGTGTCGTCTGCTCTGCACCGCACTCTTCGCCACGTTTTGGTGTCTACGGCATTCGACGACGTCTGCACAACTGCGGCATAAGTCTGCGCACGTGGTGTCCATAGTGTGGACGAAACTCCGAGAGACAATAATCACAAACGGTGAGACGACGACAGTGGTTGTGACGCGAAAGACGGCGGTAACGGCGGGACCACGGCGGGCGGCCGGTCTGCTCCCAAGAAGCGCGCTGCGCAGGCGCGTACGCCAATCACGTGGACACCGCTGAGCGCAGAGAGGCAACGTTGCTGACTTCATGCGCTACGCTCGATCGGAGAGGTAAAAACAAGCAAAAGGGGGCCATGAAGATGACGTTTAGCTCAATGTTGGCTCCGCCTATGCCGTAGCCTTGACTGCGCTGTTGGTTGCGCCTGAATTCGCCCGCTCGAGTCAGCCGATTTCGGCAACTTGGCGAGTTGCAAAGTTTGCCGGACCGTTTAAGAAACATTTAGACAGAACTGCGTCGTAATATTTGACGTGTGGTCTTCCTAGGCGATACTGAATAGGACTGCATTGTTTTTTCAAAACCAAAAATGAAGCGGAGTTGCCCCTTAAAGGGGCAGTGCAGCGATATTCAATTGGAATGTTTTTCACTTTACACGAGCTTACTGGCACTAGTGGGACTCAGGGATGCTCGCGCGCAACGCCACTGACCAAGGAACTCCTTTGTTGCGCTGTAATTTCGAGGACAAAACCGAGTGTTTTCATTCAATCTCTCCTTCACAAAACTTGATGATGTAGCTGGGCGGTAGCAGTACCGCCCAGTGACGATATTTGAATGCGGCTCATAGATTGGACCCGAGCATGGCGCGGACACTCGATTTGGGCTCGTGATAATCTATAGCTCGAGAAGCATTCGGGTAGTGTCCTGTGTCCAATTGCTGCAATGACGACAACAGCCGAACCATAACAATGTCTGGAACTTAGCGCGTGTCCTGTGCCTTGCCAACCCCAGCGCATGGCTATGATCAACATTGGCGGCATAAAATCGGCTCCAGATCACGTGGCCCCTTGTTCTGGCTGCGAGTTGAGGGGGTGAACTCTGCTCATTTTTCTTTATTTTTTTTTCTGCAACTTCGATTGCGTGTGGTGAAAAACGAACGGGTATTTCACAGGTCATTAACTTCAGGGATCCGTTCTAAGTGGTATTTGCGCAAAATAGAAAAATCGTTGCATCGCCCCTTTAAGGCTGGTTCACACAGACCCGTTTTCTTACGTTACGTTACGAAAAGTCACTGGTTACGAAAAGTCACCGGGAAATTTGTGCTTCGTATTAAGCGTGGCTACCAATTCAAGGAGATAGCCTGGCACGCGACATTCGAGACACGAATGGTTCGGTGACGACGAGCTAGGATGGTGAGTTACCGTGGCAACCAAGGACACAATGCTCGTCGTAACGTAACGTAAGGAGTTGAGCTCGGTTCAACTTTTCACACAGCACCGTTTCCTTATGTTACGTCTAAGTCACCGAAACATTCGTGTCTCGAATGTCGCGTGCCAGGCTATCTCCTTGAATTAGTAGCCGCACTTAATACGAAGCACAGATTTCCCGGTGACTTTTCGTAAAGTAAGAAAACGGGTCTGTGTGAACCAGCCTCAACTCGGTCGCAAGAGTGTGAATGGGCCATTAGTCATAAAAAGATATGCTAAATTATAGACCGACACGCGGAGCGGCTCTGTTTACCAACACGGCCGGAAGGCCGCACATGCGCGGTAGCTGTGTGGGCAAAAGCGGCCCGGTTCTCCGTGTTTTCGCCATTGCGTTGTGTGGCGTGCGCTCGTTGTTGACGTTGTAGGAACGCTTCTAGATTTATTTGTGCGTCGTATTTACTGACAACGTATGTCGTATGCTATGCCCGACTATTTGAGCTCGCTATCCGAGCCTGAACCGCAACGGTACCTAAACAAACTGTGCGTGGACGGCGTTGCCTACGAGAATCTGTACGCCGTAAGCAAGGCCTGCTGGACTTCCGACGTGAAGTTGCTGCCACCGAAGTCAACGGCTCACGTCGTCGTTTATTTAGTTTTTTCGCCAAGCCAATTCACGGCCGACACGGTGCAGGCGTACAAGTCTCTCGAGGCTTACGATTGCTTCGAGTCGGTTTCCGCACTGCCGGCGGGATCAGCAGGCTGTGGGTCAACGGAAGTGTATTTAATAATTGATTAAGTACACACAGTGTCTTGAAGTCAAGGTAAATATTTTCCCTACCCTCATGACCACAAGGCATGACAAGCGGTAACGCTTTGTCCGTTCTGCAGTCTTGGCGGTAACACCTTACAAGTAACGGCGTTACCAGAAACGCGTTACTTTTTTCATTAACGTAGTAACTTACTCGTTCCTTTTTCGAAACAGTCACGGGTAACGTATTTACGTTACTCGTTACTACTTCCCAAGTCTTAAAGAATTTACACTTCAATTTTTTCCGCGTTTTTAGGCGTCAAGCCATGTTTTTCTTTGCGTTTTTTCTCGTGAGTATTTAGGTGAAACCGTAAAAAGAGATAAATTAACTATGTTCAGTTTCTGCATGAACACAATGTTTCTTGATATATGAGCTTACGCATACCAGTATCGTCAAAACCGTAAAACGTGTTAAATCATAATTTAAAAAGTAACGCAGAAGTAACGTGCGTTACTTTTTATCAGCAGCGGTAACGCGTTCCTTTTATTTTTAGTTAACGTAGCTCGGTAACGCGTTCCTTTTATTTGCAAGTAACGAGTAACGTACTGTAAACGACTTAATTTTCGCGGGCTCAAATTTTCGCGAATCGGGCCAAAGCTGTAAATTTGAAATTATTCGCGGGTTGTAATTTTCGCGAATCGAGTGTAGCTTCCGTAGCGTTCACATATTGCCCGAATTGTTTGCGGGACGTATTTTTCGCGAATTGTAGGCGAGTCGCGAAATTCGCGAAAATTAGGTCCTCGCGAAAATTTCGTCGTTTACAGTATTTCGTTACTTCTTTTCGGCACCTTTAACACGGCCGTTCTGTCTCCGATCCCCTTCTGCTGGGTAGCACGGGTGTAGCGAGCCTCCGACGAGCGCTTGGCCGGTGCTTTGTGCACGAACACCGTGGGAACAAAATCCGGGTGGTCTTGATCAGACGACGGTTTCCCTGCACATAAGCAAGCCTCGGGGCGAAGATTGAAATGGAAACCGCACATGCCTTCAAGAAAGTGCTTGCTGCACAAATGGTCGTTCGCGCGAGGCGACTCTTCTTTTCGACCAACGGATATTATCCACCTTCTATATATGCCTTTCAGAGTCTGCCGGGAACTTGTGGAAACTCACTCCGCTACGTTTCTTGTACATTTCGGTGCAATTAACGGCAAAACAGCTTCGCGGCATGCTGAAATGCTATGACGCCCATGCGAAACGTGCGCCCTTTTGCCCACACCAGCTGGCTCCGGCGCGATCGCAGCGCCGCCGCAGCTCCGTGACGTCAAGCCCGCGTGTCGGTGTATACATAAAGGTCTGCTGTCTGTGTTCTGTCTTCCTGCTTTTAATTCTTCCTTAAATTTTTGGTGTTCCCTTTCGAGTTTTGACTACTCTCTCTTACTAGAATGTGCTGACCTTTGGGACTGCAGTCGTACTGGCACCCATCTTGACATATCGACTTGCTGTTTCAGATGTTTTACCCTGCAAAAAAAGGTCTGAAGATTGTCAAGGGAGATGTGCTTGTACGTCTTGCATTGCTAGGTTGTCGATTTCTTATTGTGGTCGGAACTTGTGAATCTGTTGAGGCAGTAATTTAGCTTGGGAAGATCGGTGTGTTATGGCTGGATCAATGGAGACAATTGCATGACTAGTGCACTTACCTTTTCATGTTTATTTCTAAAAAATAAAGCATGTGGAGGTTCTTTGGCCTTTGTTTGCTTGGGAAGAGCTCTCCATACATCGTTGTAATTAAAAAGCTTTAATTCAAGCAAGTTCTAACTTTTTTTTTTTTCATCTTGTCAAGCGTAACAAAACAGCCAAGAACAAACGGCTGTTTTGTTCTTGGCTGTTTTGTGTCTCACAGGCTGCACGTTGTACTATGCAAAACCTCAGAGACAGAGACACCTATGTTGGGTAAGTTTGTGATGTGTAAGGTTCTTCACAGATTTTCGTAGCCTAATCTAAAACAAACTTAACCTAACCTCAGTAATTAACAGGTTTTGTGCATTGCAAATAGTGAGATCTCTCTTAACAATACTACTAATAGTAGTTTGTTCATTTTTCCATCGATACAACAATAACGACATGGCAAGCTGGTTATTCTACCTGTATTTTTTGACTGATGCTTATAAATGGGCCAAGTAGCCCAAAAGCAGGCCATAGGTTCTACTTGCCATCTATATATGTTTCCGTAATAGGAAAACATGACTTGAAGTCGTGGAAACCAGATGCAGCCGTAGAAACAGCCTGATGCATAGGAGCTAGGTATACATTGATTCGCATATACCATGCTTTTTTCTCGGCTAGGGCATGCGGACGACGATTCTCGGATAATGCTCATAGCCTTTAGGCGTAAAAGTTTAGAATACATTGGCATCCTTAGAAACCCTCCACGCTGAAAGTGCAGTGTTCTGGCAATACCGATGATCAGCACATACACTTTCGTGCGTGCACTATGCACCTCGGTGGACAAAATCTCATCACTGACAATCGTTGGGCGATTCCTTTTCATCCGGTTTTTTCTGTCACCAGCAGTGACATTCTTGGTGACAGGTTGAGAAGTGGACAAAGTGCAATAGGCCATATGCGAAATCCTTGCCAGCTATCATCATCATGCCATTAGGAGCCGCCATATTGGGGGGTTTATCACATCTTCCAGTTGTGGACGAGGCGCATCTGCATTTAACTCGGTTTTCATGATATTAGGGCAGTTTATTTGTACACTCAATGGGTTGCTGGTTAGTTTCGGATCAATGAAGAAAAGAAAGACGGCCGCCAAATTCAGGAAAAGGAATTGTCAGCAACGAGGTCGCAAGACTCGTCACTCAAGCAGTGAACTGGGCCATCCAGGTCATTGAACGGTATTTCTCGAAGACGTCCTGTGAAGGGTTCGTACTGGACTTGCAGCAGGTGATCATATTTTAGTTCTACGACTTACACTTTGCCGGGACTATTGTTTTTCGGGCGAAATCGTCGGGTCGGGAACCCCCCAATATGGAGGAAATCTGATCGTTGATCATGAATACACTAGATGGCGCTTCTTTTTGCATATGGCCTATACCTATGGCTGCAGCGACCGCATGGCAGAGCGTTAAGGCCGGTTCAGACACTTGCGTTTGAGTGCGTTTGACTGCGTTGCGGCGAGAACCGAAAGCGAGTCACCGGCACATCTGTGCTTCGTATGAAGCGTGGAATCCAATTCAAGGAATCTTCTTGGCACGCGATATAAGCAGCAGGGATGTCCTGGTGTCTCGCTGCCGCAACGCAGTCAAACGCAGTCAAACGCAACTGTGTGAACCGGGCTTTAGACCCTTCATGTGCAAGTGCGCTTGAAAGTGTGCACTTGCATGCTCTCGGTAGTTAGACACCCTCGTGATAATGGTGCAGCGATCAGTCAGTAAGGATTTCCCTCATCAGAAGGCCCGACCACGCAGTATATCAATCGTGGGGCAGAAGTACATATCATAGGGATTTGCTGGTAGGTGGGTTGGCTTCAGCTCCGATGGCTCGGGAACACAGCCGGTGTGCGCGAGATTGTCTCTGAAGCGCTTTTTGACAGGGAACAAAAGGTTAACAACTTTGTGCCTCACGTTTGGCACCATTCGTCACAAATACGGAATTCAGTCTATTTCTAGATCGCTTCCAGCATCCACCCGGCTTGGATTGCGGCCGCACACCATGTTTTGCTTTTCAGTACGGCGAAAGGTGTATACTGCGTCATGTGCACGGAGAGGTAGGATGCTGCGCCATATGCATTTGGCGCAAACAGGATATTGGTGGTGCTTCGAATTTTGCTCAAACATGTTATTAACAAATGCCTAGTTTTACCTTTACCACCTCAGTTGTTACCCCCAGAAGGCATGGTCTTTTGGCTGGACAGGCCAACGTCTCAATCTTAAAGGGGCACTAAAGTCTATTCTGAGATCGACCTTTTGGGGTGACAACTTAATCTAGACGCTCTAAGAAGCCCAACAAATCCGAAATCACAATTGTACGTAGCTTATTTCCTCGTTAAAAGCGTGTTCAAAGATCGCGACACGCCCTTTTTGGAAAGAATTTTTTTCCGAGTGAAGTGGTCGATGAAGGGCGCTTGTCGGCGGGTTGCAAGCGATGGCTTCGCCCGCTGAGAAAAAGAGGAGTCTTATCCGAATGTGTACCTATCAGACGCTCTTCGAAACGAGTTATAATAAAATCATTCGGAATCCGCGCGTATTGTAGGGCTTTCATTGGTCCACACAATGTACAGGGTGTCACAAAAGAAAATTTACAGTGTTTTTATTTCCGCAAAAATAAACTAGGCATCGCCGAACGCTCATTCTCCGCCCAAAGGTGGCCCTAGAGGTCACAACCAGATGGCAAAGTTTCAGCCCGATCCGATAACTTAATCAAAAGTTATAAGTGATTTTCTAAAAATTTCAATGGGAAAATGGAGCCCATTTTCGCCCGTTTTCGGTTTCTTGTGCCATAGAGCCCCATGTATTCGAAAACTTCGTCGGCCGCCATTTTCCCATTGCAATTTTCAGAAAATCACTTATAACTTTTGATTAAGTTATCGGATCGGGCTGAAACTTTGGCATCTGGTTGTGACCTCTAGGGCTACTTTTGGGCGGAGAATGAGCGTTCGGCGATGCTTAGTTTATTTTTGCGAAAATAAAAACCCTGTAAATTTTCTTTTGTGACACCCTGTAGTCCGCGAGAAGAAAGAGTCCACATGTTTTTCTATTGCCCTGAGATGAATAGGCGGCTTTGCAAGAGAGGACTTGACATATGTAGAAAATGACTTCAGTGCCCCTTTAACCCTTTAATGGGAGATCGCGTTTATACGCGTGGTATTTTTGATCCCAGCTTGGGCTGCGTCTATCGATGCACCACTTTTCAGTTGGTTTTGGAGAGCGCGGCGTGCCATTTAACCGCACGGAAGGAAGTGCCATTTATCCCCAAACATTGGAAATAATTTTGCTTTAGAAACCAATGCATAGATGACAAAACAACAAAAGTTTGATCTCCGAGTTTGACCAGATACGTCTGGCAACAAAATATATTGGCGAATTGGGGCCAAAAAAAGTCCCCATTTTGCAAATATTTTTTGGTCATGGAAGTCCCAGGTAAGGGGTTAGCATAGCATTTTGAAGTGTAACGAGTGAGAACGAAGTACAGTGTCTCCCCCCAAAAATGTAGTGTTTTTTTTTTTTTTCGCCGCAAAAATAAAGTATGGTTCGCAGAATGCTCAGTTTCTGCCCAGATGCCAAAATTTCACAGCCAATTGTCATCTTATTCAAAAGTTATTAAGTGATTCTATGAAACCCTCAATGTGAAAAGGGGGCACATTCCCGGTAGTAGACACCATTAATTCTCATGTGTTCGAGGGCTTCGTCGGCCACCGATTTCCTATTAAATTTCTGAAAATCGGGGGCAACTTTTTTAAGATGGGACACTGGCTAGAGGTTGAACTTCTGACTACTCAAGTGATCGCAATGAAATTTGCAGGGAAGATTTCACGTCAGATGTAGGTGTACTGTGCAAACTTACAGCTCTCTAGGACAACTTTACTTACCTGCATAAGAAGTGTCACTCTTCGGTAAGAAATTTATCACACACAAATTAAGCTATTAAGCACCATTTCGACTGTGCTCGAATATAAAGTGGGAGATGCGGTACTTCGGGCTATCTAGATTTTATAACTCAAATGTAAATATTTCAGGAAGAATCATTACCTCAAAATATGAGATGCATATCTGTCCTATGTCAATATTTGAAAACATAGTTCCTTCTCTATGAGGACTTTAACTTAAAACAAAATAAGGTAGATAGCCCGATTCCCCGGTAAATTTCAGTTCAGAAACATCTTGATCGTGGTATCCGGATACTTCTACCTTCAAACAAACGATTCCTTCGTATGAAATATGCAGCAAAAAGTCGAACTGAGAAAAATGCATTGAAACATAGAACTCCTTTATTTTTTAATTCCTCACAATGTGTTGAAAAATTTTATATCAATGTAACTATTTGGCGTATGGTTATCAAATTTGGTGTCAGAGTGTATAATTAGTTTCTAAAACCGAAAACCTCAAAACTGAAAAATAAACTCTTAAAAAATAGTTCTGAAACTTTGAAATCTGGTCTGTAAAAATAAATCATGCATAGCCAAACGCTCAGCCTACACCCAAATATGGTGCTGGCAGTCCATGCCAGCACCACATTTGGGTGTAGGCTGAGCGTTTGGCTATGAATGATTTATTTTTACAGTGAAAGAAACATTAATCTTTTTTTCCGGGACACGTTTTATATGATCATGCTCGAAAGATCTTTGTGTTGCTCCAAGGTGGACCTTAGGCTGTTTCAAAATGTCTCGGACCAATCACATCACTGCTATAGCGAGGTTTCCATTTGAATTGGCTTAATTTGGGAAATCGATCACCTGACTAAGGTCTGATGGCTTCTGATGAGCCTTCTGAGGCTCATTGGTTAACATTGAACCGTTTATTGAACTTCCAGGGGTACGATTTTAGTCGAGGTGAGAAAATTGGACGTGGCATCACAGCTTTCTGCTGGGCACGCTTGATCGGCCAATAAGAAATTTTCGACTCGTTCGTAGTTGTATGGTGTCAGGTTCTCACCATCACACAAATGGCGAGAGAGGTCTCGTGGTCTCCGATGTACCTGTCTCAAGTCCTCCTTTTTAGAGCGCAGCTCTTAGGAGCCCGTTTCCAACTTGAGCGGCGTAGCCGTCGCCGTCTGCTTAACTGTGCGGTGCATTATGGGAAATGTCCCAAAATGCGCCGCGGTGACGTTTCGGCACCGCTCCGAAACGTCGCGTGATGACGCGCGTTTCGCGCTTGAAAGAAGCAGGAGGGAAGGAGGAGAGGGTACGGTTGAGGAGGAGGGGCATAACCTCCTCTCAGTACCTTCCCATCCTCCCCCTCAAGAGCTGCGCTCTAAATCGGCGTTACAGGAAGTTGTAAACGTCTTTCATTATTTCCCGCCATTTGATATCAGCTTGTGTACTATACAGCAGCGGAACAACTGAATATTTGCAAAGGAAGCACGGGTTGCCAATACTTTCAACGGAAATTAGCAGACAATCACAGTTTCAGCCCGCATCCGATCTCTTTTCGCCGCAGCACCTACTTCGTAGCAGACAATACATTTTTTTTTTTTTTTTTGTGGCTCGGTGAGCAGACGACGTACGGGGTTTTCTTTTTCGTCTGCGGACGACACCTCATAACAGACAAATAAATGTCTTTCCTCACTTGCGTCAGCAGACTGGCAGTCTGTGAACAACATTTTAGCTTTCTCTGGCAGAGGTACATTAGATCACGCTCTCGCCTTGACCAAAATCGAACCCCAGGATTTGTTTGGTGGCAGAAGAACTGTGGGGTCACCGCCGTGATGTGCAACTTTTACATCATGTACTACGTGGACGGAGACAGAATCCTGAACGAGAAGCAGTGCTTCGCCCATGGACCCCCATTCACTACTGGCACAGCGACCCTTTGCTGAGAGACGACTTCACTACGAAGGTCAACGAGGACGCCAGCATCCTCGACTCATGGAACACTCCCGTCGTTCGACCCCCCGCACGCAGTCCCCGACCGTCCCTAGACCGAAATATTTTTGTCGGACCCCGCGAGTCCACCGGTTCGTTCTTCCGAGACAACCCGAACGGTCGTCGAGCGGAACGACCTTCGACTTTTTTCAACTGTCAATAAAACCGTCCTTTTTTTCTTTTTGTAGCGTGAGCTACACTGGCCGAGGTTGAGCAATGAGCTACACTGGCCGAGGTTGAACAGTTTCTTCCCAAAGAGCCGTACTGCGCATGTGCGAAGAGCAGTGACGTCACACGGCGCACAGCTGGCGCGCCGGAGCCGCCGCGCGCGCCTCGCCGGTCTGCGCATTCCAGAGGAGTGACGTCATAGCCGCGGCGGACGCACTGGCGCCGCCGCGTGCCCAGCTGTGCGCCTCCGTTGCGCAGTAGCCAAGTCTGACGCTGCACCGGAGCCGCTTGGTAGCGCCTCTCATTTTGTGCGCATGAGCTCACGCTACGTGTATCCTGGCATAGCCGAGCTAAGCCACCGCAATTTTTTTCTTTTCCTTTTTTTAAGGGTGCGTTTGCAGTCATTAGGGAGTTTTCGTAGATCGTTTCCGCTGTCCCGCAACGCTCTCCGCAACCAGCTACGCTAGCCGGAACTCTACAGTCAAGGCCATCGGCGCGCCGGCGCAGTAGCGGCTGCTTCGTTGCGGAGGGCTTAGCGGAGGGGCAAATGCTGTCTACGAAAACTCCCTTTTGTCTCTACACCTGGCGATGTTTGGGGCTTCTCGGCTGATGAGGTTACGTAACTTGCTTGTTCCGTCTGTTCGGGTGCTACCATACTGCTTTTAGAAAGAGCACGATGGTGGAAGTCGGTTTATTTTCGTATAGTTTTCCAGCCCCAAGTTGTGGAAAAAAAGATGCCTCGGTGAAGTGCGCAAGCGACCGTTTATAAATGTGCGCAGGTTTCTTTTCCTGACTTCAGTTACCATGTCACTAACCTTTTTGTGAAACAGGCCATTAGGTCACATCTTGTGTTTCATAGGTACTTACACTGACCAATTTTAGAATTTAGCTATTCTTGTTTTTGGTATGATGCTGGAATGGAGAGGACCAAATGTAAACTATACATAATACTACAATAAGGTAATTGACGAGCTTTTTTTAAAATTTATTTATGGTTGACCACTCCTGCTTTGTGTTGTATCGTGTGTACAATCTTAAAGTGTGTTTGTCACAATGTTTTCCGCTTTCCGTGCTCAGAAAGTACTCCCTCGTGATTCAAAACACTAGAACACCAACATATAGGGAGTATTCACTGGCGGCCATAGTTGTGTGCGCGACTGCTGAGCGCGTGCTGACGCCGAGCTTCCACAGTTCTTTCGCCACGTGCATTCCGCACCATCAAGATTGCCGGTCTTAGTAGCCTATTAATGGGAGCTCGCTCTGAGCATGCGCTCTAAAGAGCACCCACAAATATGGCGTCCTGTGAATACTCCCTATATTTGTTTTTCGGTTCTTCCCAGAAGTGGGCTGCGCGCCACTTCTGGGAAGAACATGGCGTCTGAAATCTAGCCCAGTGCTGCGCCGTGCCGCCATGCTCTTCCCAAGGGCTGTACGTTGTACATGCCTCGTGCATCGACGGACCTTGCGCTACGTTTGAAACATGAAGGGGCTTTAACAACAAGCTCGATAAAGTTCCTTCATAGATGGATCGCCTGCCCAATACACAATTCTAACATTTACAAGTCCTCAGCCCAGCGTGCGATCTCCTCAGCCCAGCATGCGCATGTTCATATCGCTTCGCAAAGCGACAAAATCACGCTCCATACGCACGAACACTGAAAATGGAACCGGCCCAGAACCCTTTTATGGAAAGGTCTATCTATAGACCTTTCCAATGTTTACAAAATCATAGTCCAGCGTGCGATCTTCACAGTCCAGCACGTGCGTGTTCGTCGCTTCGGAAAGCGAGCAAAGAACGCGCCATACGCACGAACACTCAAAATGGCACCGGCCACACGCTCTTTTTTAGAATGGTCTATAGACAATTTCGCACATGAAGCCCCCAACTGCGTGGTGCCCCATGCGTGCAAGCACTTGTAGCGTGCGCGTGAATGCACTCGTAGCTTCAGCAAGCTTGTTATTTCATGGGCGTGCCTGCATGAGCAGAAGCATGGCGGCGGCCTCTCGCTGTGCTGGCAATGCCGACAGCACGCGCTCACAAAAAAAAAAAAGTAAACAAACTGCCATCGTAGAAGAGTCAGTGCTAAGAGTTCATGCAGGGACACGATTTTTCAAGCGCTCCTCCGCGAAGAATAGAGTAAAAACAACAGGCTTTATCCATCTGCCCGGCCACGATCCCGAAAAAATAGCCCGTACAGATCCCACTCATTAATGAACCAATTTGGATCAGTAATCTTCAAGACACCAACCTGCTAAAAAATAAATAAAAAGCGACACTGTATTTGAAAGGAAGTGTCTCGCTAGAAACTGAATTATTGTTATTAGTTATTATTATTACTATTATCATTTTTTTAATTACTCGAGTGGTTATACGTGGAAATTTTTTTTTTTTTATCCGTGGTTTTTTTTTTTTCCTCGGAGATTAGCAATGATTTTTTCGTGATCTCGATTTTTTGTTCTTTTTGGTATTTTGTACTCAAAATGAGTACTTCTGTGAGCCCCACAGGTTAGTACGAACTGCTGCATGACTCGATGAGCACAAGTCCTTTTTCCCCGTGAGTGCTTACGGTTTTCTGTTTGGATTGTTTCCTACCTGGCTTGGACATCTCAACTTTATCCAATTTCCAGAGCCTTAGGCTCCAATTTGAGCCACGCCTAAGACTTAGTCAGCAGTGTACTGTTACTCGACGATTTTTTTCTTCTGATACGCGGCGTGGCATGTCACTGGCAAACTTATGTGTGTCTGTTTTCTTTTTTTTTAATCAGTGATTTAGTTTATTTCTGTTATTTTTATTATAAGTCAATCGCTTGGGCTAGAAGAGCCATAAAAACCTTATCTACATGAACTTTTCTAACACCTGACCTTTTTTTGTGACACCTGCTACTATTGATTTCACTGCGACTTTGGTGTAGTCACAGAAGCCCTTGCTGGCTTTGATCCTGTCTTGTGCGTTGGAAATGCCCACCCCTCATCAGTAAATATATTATTATTAATATTATTATTATTATTATTTAGACATATTCAAGTGAAGTGAAAACATATAGAACTTCTTTTTAAAGTTTTGTCTTATTAACAATACAAATCAAGCGTGACTCGGCGAAGCGTTAATCCTCTCTCTCTCTCTCTCTCTCTCTCTCTCTCTCTCTCTCATGCGCCACCCACACGTTTTCTACGAACATTTATGCAGCATAGACCCCTTTCAAAAGTCACGTGCCGATTGTTAGAGGGTCGGAACCACTGCACAATGGCGGAGCGACTGCATCGAGGAACGTGCAAGTGATTCCATAAGATAGCGAACGTCGGAGCTCGGCCAACACTACGAGCTGACGAGCGGAGCCAGTCAAACAGCGTCGAAAGTGCAACGTCACTGCGATCGTCACTTTTTTTTTAGTGGGTGTGTTTTTTCCAGTGTGCCGTGACGTCGAGGTTTTAGTCCGTCATTGTGCAGAGATTTCACAGCTGCCAACAGAGTATCGTATTTTGAAAGGGGTCTAGTACACCTATGCACCGCACAATTTGTTTATACCTAGTACTTGGGACCAGTTGGAGACCATTTTCTTCCACATTCGCTTTCAGTGCTACGGAACAAAGTACTAGGAATGTATGCTGCTTAGTAATAATGAGGTATAGCATGTTCTCACAAATGCCCAACACTTCGATGATGATAGCGCAGGGGAGGCCAGACACAAAACCACGAAACTTCCAAGAGCCGCGTGGGGTAGGGGGGGGGGGGGGGGGGGGACTTTTGTCCAGACCAATATACGAAACTCTAACTACTTTCAATCTATTCGAGTCAAAAGCAGTCCAATTGTATGTAAGGTGGCAGTAGCACAAGACTACCAAACCGTAACCTGTCTTTCGATTTAAAACGTGTTCCGTTTCTCTTTTTGGGGAAGTGCTCGTGTGACCAGGAGGGAGGCGGGGGAGGGGAGGGGGGGTAGGGGAGGGAGCCGCGAGCCGAATTTTAACACGCGAAGAGCCGCAGCTTGGCTACTCCTGTGATAGTGAGGGAAGTGATCAGAGGGAATTTCGGAAAGGTTCCAACATGTCAGGTAGAAATCTTTTTCTCTCACTCTACCAACCTTCGGCGTCAAGTGAAAAAAAGAAAGAAAAAGGAGCTCTGGGGAAAGGGGTTTGAACTCCCCGCCCCCGCCCCCGCCCGCCCCCCCCCCCCCCCCCCCCCTTTCCGGTTTGTGCGCCACCGGTTGTAGGTATGTTTATACGGCCGGAAGATAGTCAGCCCCAATGGGCGTCTGGTGTCTCAGCTAAAGATGAGAAATTTAGACAGCGCAGTGCAACCGCTAGATTGGGGTCTTCAACGTGCACTACGCAGTAGCGATACACGATCGCACGCCGGTATACGTTGCTCATTCAGATCGAAACGGGCAGGGGTGGAGACTGAACACGCACGAACGCCGAAATTAAGAGCCCGCTTGAAAAAACGAGATGTTTCGGTGGCTCACTCAAACTTTTTCTATCGGTGGCGCCAAGGCAAGGATTATCGATTGCCATATACGATTTTGATTGGGTGTGCCAAAAACGCGGTGCAAGCATGCGTCAGAGTCGACAGTTTGGCATTCTTGTTATTCCCATTGATAAAAGTAAATTCATCATACTCGAAACATCATGGGAGCGCTTGTGCAGTCCTGGAAGGCCGGCCACAGCAACGCTTTTAGCCGCACACGTCGCCGATAGCCGCTAACAGGATAATAACGGCAGAAAGCTTTAAGCGTGCACGTAAAGCCAAAGCACGACTGAAGGCGAGCATTCAAAACAGACGTCCTGCGCTTCTTTCCTCTCAGTGATACGTTATACATAATAAAATATTCAGTGACAGGAGTAGTCTCGACCTGTGGCGTTTTTTTTTTTTCCTTTCTTAATACATTTGTTTGCAATACGCGTATCTTGTCAGTCAAATAAAATACGGTACCATTTATTTCATTTCCGTGGAACAAATGATTCTTTCGAGTGAAGTTTGGTGTTCCACGAGGCTTTGCAAAACTCAAATAAAAAACTCCAATTAGCGGATGAATCAGCCTCATTAACACCACACAGGAAACACAATCTCGCCGCTCTTTTTGAAATAATGCGGGGGATCAATTTTCCACACGGATCTTGTATGGTGACCATTGCCGAAATTGTATTTGTTATGGCCGTTTTATTAGCTCGGCGCTTTGATTATGTTATCTTTCTCTGCGCCCGCCGACAGCGGTTCGGCCCAGCGAACTGACGCCATCTACATCGGCGATCACGTGAATCAGTGTGAAGTTTTTGCAAGTTTGTGTCTCGTCTCTCCCGTGAAAGCCCAACAGGTAAATATGAAGACTTCAGTTAAACCTACTCGCGTTTCAGGTCCTGTCGATTAGGAAGCGGGGGCTAGCTGTCGAATTTATCTCGAAGAGATAAGAGAGGGAGTCCGCCAGACGCTTTTTATATTCGGCGATCTGCGAAGTCAACTCGTCGCACTTGCAATTTGTCGAAAGTAATCAATTGGTACACATATCAATAAAAAATCAACGGCGGCCAAAAGCGATAGTTTCTGACGTAACGCACCGAGTTATTGTCAATTAAAAAAAAAAAAAAAGTGGAAAATGACCACATTTTTAGTTCGGAATAAAACTAACTTTCCATTCTCTTGATCCGCATTGTGGTCGAGAGAAAGCAGTTACGTACACTTTTATTATCTTTACACTCGTAAAAAAATAATAATAATAAATAAACCCTGATATAAAACCCTAAGAACTAAAAAAAAAACGGCAAAAAATAAACAAAAACGACGTTACACTTAAAAAAAAAAAAAGAAAGTGAAAGTTTACTTTTCTGCAGAACACGAAAGCAGCCAATTGCGGCCAGCAACAGAAAGATCCCAGCGCATCACAATGCTCAGAATATCTCTAGATAAAAGAAAAATGACATGTGCGCCGAGACGTTAAGCAAGTGACACGCCTTGCTCATAGTCCCGTCGCACATCGCACTTTGCGAACCTAGTCGTATTCCAAGCTTCGCCATTGGCTGGAATCGTTACAGTGTTCCTCACGATTGGCTGTCTTCATGATATGCAGGAAAGCGAACTCACAAGAGTGTACACCGCATCAGCGAGGGGGCTGATCCGTCACTTCTTTTTCCGGGTCGCCACGTAGCCCGTCACGCCGATGGACTTGAGCACGTCGATGATGACGTTGTTGAGGAAGATGGCCAGGATCAGCGACTGAAACCAGGCGACGTTGGCCTCGTAGCCGTACCTGAGTCCCATCGGGACCATGAAGGCCGAAAGCACCAACGACACCACCAGGGCCACCAGCAGGGCGGCGTAGAGCAAGGGCGACGGCAGGATGCCCTCTTCGACGCGATCCTCGTACAGGGACGCTGACCTCTGGTCCTTGTCGCCCGCGACGGCGCTCTCGTCGCGGTACTCGGGCACCTCGTAGGCGATCTTGATTTCGGGGTTCCTGGTGTACTCGGTGTACTTGGTGGTGGTCAAGAGGCGGGCCGACCTGGACGCGTCGGCTTGGCTGTCCCGCGACGCGAGGCGAACTTTTTTCGGAGGCAACTGCTTCGAGAACCTGTTCGTCAAGGCGCGGGAGATAGTACCGATCGGCCTTCAACGAAGGACGTCAAAGTGCTGGCTGTCCGCGAACACTTGCTTGACCACTACGCAGACGCCATTGAGACATCAAGAAACATACCTAACCTTGAAGGCTCTACTATTGGAATGCGTCTTCGACTGGCGCCTTTACCCTCCTATCTCGCCCGTGCATCGAAAGCGGTCCAGAAGTGGTAGCAAATGGCGTCACATGATCTGACGTGTCATGTAGTCGTGTGTCGCGATCCCGGCAGTCTGTCGTAGACACGCTGTTGGAAAAGGCGAGCGGACGCAAGGGTCCCTGTCGTCGCGGCGTTCTATCTCGTGTCTGGTCTGGTTCTTCAACAGCTTGACACTTTTTATAAAGTCATTATAGGCGGTAATTAAGGGACCACTTTCGAGGATACGGTAAACGCTCCAGTCGGAGACGCACGCCAGGCGCCACAACCGAACACTTCGCAGCCTCTATCGAGAAATCTAGAAACGTGCCCAACTTTCGGGGCTGTACCTATATGCGGTGTCCAAGTTCGTCTGCTTCTTGCACAGGGCTTGCAATGATGTCAGAACGCCGAGCCCTTATTGGCTGATAGAAAAAAAAGTGGCTAGACCCCAAAGCATCTCACATTGAGGTCTACCCATTATCCTTCCAATCAGAGCCAATCAGACCTCGGTGTCATTCTGACGTCACCGCAACCCCTGCGCAAGAGGCAAACGACTTGCTCTCCGCATATTGTGTCGTAGTCACTGATAAGATGAGAACGGAAGGTCGTCTCTTTCCGAATGCCCGGCCTCAGCAAGCGCTCTTTGCTTCTGTCGTGCTTTGGCTGCGCTTGGACGCTCGAGGCTCACGAGGCGTCGAAGCGTTATCGAAGGTAGCAAGCTTTCGCTTCCTATGTCTCCTTCAGTTGTCTCGCCTCCAGCGGGACGACTGACCTCCCTGCCATTCTTCACCTTTCAGTGACTATTGTGACGACGTTAGAGAAGGAAAGGCGCAGGTCTTGTCTTCTATGCGATGTTGGTTGTACCCCTTACTGAGGCGTTTCATTTCTCATTGAAGTAAGCCACAAGTGAAAACTGTCCGACAACCGTCCCACTATTGAATGGGCCAAATGCGAATCCTAAAAGAGGACTATAGTTCTTGAAGCGCACTACGACGTGAAAATAAATACACCCGAGTTGATTATATTGGTAGGATATACATTTTGGACCGCATACACACAACACTGAGGCCAACGCGGAAGGCTCATCATGTCGATGTATAGGCTCCATGTTCAGCCACAATATCAGCAGTGCCGTGTAGGACGTGCAGCTTGGTGGTGGGCTATACATTCAAACTAGCAGCTTCAACTTTATTTTGCACGAAACAACGGTGACGCACTTTACGGCCAGTGTTATTTACATACATATCCAGAGAACGTTAATTAGTAGGAAACTCTCTAATAAAATAACTTTGGGCACTTCAAATTTTCCCCAGTTCCAGCCCATGCATCTCCTTTTCGCCTCCCTCGCAGGACACGGGAGTGACAAAAAACGGTAGTTTATAACTAAACTGTCGTTCACAGTATCTGCACGCGTGTAAAAAATAAGACACTCACGTAAAGATTATTTGTAGGACGACTCCAGCGATGAACACGATGATCGCTGTTAAACAGGCAACTTCGATGATGGTGATCCAGCTGATGGGTACGGTGCGTCTAGAAGGGTCGAAGCCCTGAAACAGCATCACTAGGAACATGCTGATTACTCCGAGAAACAGTATTGTGACCAGCCGGTGAATCCGTGAGAAGCGACTGCCGCTGGGCCAGGCGAACACGCTGTACAGCAGGTGACACAGCCGCAGCATCCTGAAGCGGCGGCCGGGGTCGCCCACCAATCAGCAGCTTGTGAGAATGACAGCACTGGCCCAATTGTTGGCACTTCAGTGTGACCACATGTAGCGAAGTGTTTTGTGCGCCATGATGCTCAGTTTGCGGCACCAGAGCTCACAGCTCACGAAGACTTTTTGCATGCGGTCTCTGTACCATCAAACAATCTATATACCATCTTCAATGCGGAGCGCAAGTTCGTCTGCTTCTTTTGCAGGAGTTAGGGTGACATCAGAACGCCGAACTCTGATTGCTCTGAATGAAGGATAGTGGGTAGACCTCGAGTCAGCTTGTTTCGAGGTCTACCCACGATCCTTCAATCAGAGCTAATCAGAGCTCGGCGTTCTGACGTCACCACACCTCCTGCAAAAGAAGCAGACGAACTTGCGCTCCGCAGCCTGAGATCTCTAAACGTCAAACAACATAACATTCGCACTTCCAGGCTGTGCTAGTGCAATCGACGCCCTCCAGGAACGAGTGTTGTGAAGTAGTGTATCATCGAGCTTTGAGAAGAGGCGTGTGGAACTTAAGCCGAGCTTCTAGAGAATGAACCCCCCCCCCCCCCCCCCCAATATATAATTTTAATTTCATCACTTTAGCAATCGCCGATGGCTGTCCAGAAAAACTTGTCAAGTGACATTCGCAAAGCTGTTGATGAGTGCTGGCATACCTCATAAAATTTAGCTTGAAGATGATGAACGTTTTCCCGTGGCCTTCCACAAATGGCAGTATGTCGGCGCGGTCCTGTTCCTGGAACCGTAGCCACTTGTCCACGACAAAAAGAAACTTCTCCGGAGTTCCCTCGTGCACCACGTCAATCTTTTTCAGATGCCTGCAACCACGCCAAGTAGGGATGTCGCTATAGATATCGCTGACTAGTCCCCGCTAGAATAACAGGGCCACGAAAGAGTTCTTAGCTTTCCTGTCGCCTTCTTCTGGACTAAAAGGTATACAAGGACAATCGGGAAGCTTTGGCTGGTTCTTCCATTTGAAGGTTATATGAAGTATATACTTCGATTGAAGGGATTGTCTGGTCAAATTTTCTGTTCGAGAAAACAATTGAATATCATTGTTATTGCCTCGAGACGCATCGTACGCGTAAAATCTGAATTTTATATGCCCCTCTGCATGAGTAATTGAATTTATACCGCTCCAATCGCATCCTAGCGTAAACGCGGCTTTCGTTGGCAACATTGAAGTTCTGACGTCACACAACGCAAAGCGAGCATTCCCGTCTCGTCGTTTGCCTACCGAGTGAACGCCGCAGCGTGCTTCGTTTTAGGGGCGAAGATCCTTAAGGCCCGTTCACACTCTTGCGACCTCTTAAACCTGGGTTCCTTAAAACTTCTTAAACCAGAGGACACACTGGCATTGTGGCGCCATTTATGCGGTGACCCTGGAACTGCATTTCACAAGAGCGAAGGTTTTGCGGGATTTCCGAGGTCAAATGTGCGCAATACCCATAGAAAGGCTCGTTTTTAACATTGACAAAAGTTTTTCGAGCCAAGAAAGAAAGAATAATGCGCGAGAGAAATAAAAAAATATGGCGGACCGCCGAGTTTACACTGCTACCCAATAGATGGCGCCAGTGTGTCCTCTGGTTTAAGAAGTTTTAAGGAACCCAGGTTTAAGAGGTCGCAAGAGTGTGAACGGGCCTTTAGTGTCTAGCCTTGTCCGTCCGGCGTCCGTGCTCACATCGATCTTGCTGGTGCTCGTGCTCGTGCTCGTGAGCTCACAAGCTCGTGTAAGGCAAAAAAACAAAAAACCAAAAAAAAAATGATGAAAAAAAAAATGTTTGCGCAGTCGACAGGATTCGAACCTGTGCGGGGAGACCCGAATGGATTTCTAGTCCATCGCCTTAACCACTCGGCCACGACTGCGGGACGAGTAGGGGGATTTGAGATGTGGTAGTAACTCAAGAGCTGGGGATGTCATGGATGAAACGTTGCATGTAGCCGCTCAACGTCTATACAGGAGAGGGCGCTGCGGTCAAATGCGTATATAATCGCGTTAAACTTTGCATGCATTGGCTCAACGTTTATAGACGAGAGGGCGCTGCGGTCAAATGCTCAAATGCGTATATAACCACGTTCCATACCACACATTCTCTTTCTGACATGGATGAAAACGAACGAAAGGCTCGGCATGCTGCGGCTCAGCGTCTACGCAGACAAGCACCACCAAAGCTTCGCCCGAATCAACTTCATTCACCACGTGGAGATGCGGTCAATTTTTTTGTTGTTGCACTCGACTTGTTTCGTGGATGGGTGAGGTTTTTGCTGCGCGGTTGGGTGCCACAACCGCCGGGCAGCACATGCGAGCCAATACGTGACGTTCCACACTTTTCCGCGAGACGTGCAGTGACGAGCAAAATGGATCGTCGACGTGCGTAGGGATTGGGTTCCCGTCAAGATCGAGATCCCGCAATCCTCCTTGGATCTCGCTTATGCAGCAATCATCTCACAGAAGAGAGCTACGAGCTGAGCTTTAAACGGACAGAAGGCTCGTAAGCCGAGGTGTGATGCTGTGCCAACGATATTCAACTACGTCCACCCACTCCTCGCCCAAATCGGATCAATCGGTTTGATTATGCGGCGAAACCGAAACCAAGAGCTAGGCCATTTGGAACGGTGCCAAAAGTTGTATTTAGCACGCGTGCAGTCCGATTCTGTTTGAACCGCGAATAAAAAATAAAGCGTGGCTATGATTCACCAAGCTCGTCCAAGTCAAGTAACGACACGCACTTGAACGATTCGTCGTTTGCCTTTGACCCGCGGACAACGCCTCCGACGGAACGACCCGTAGCCTCATCACCGATCCAGTAGATCCGCCGATAAGTGTACCCAAATGTCGCTTCAGAGGCAATAAATAAATAAATAAAATAAAATAAATAAATCGGCATCCTTTGCTTTGCAAGAGGTCCTAGTTCGATTGGTGGCCGTCGCAGTTGTGTTTTCGCGAAACGGCATACGTTGCTCGAAGCTTATGGCTGTTTTCGAGTAATATCCTGCTAAAAGGCTTGACCTTTTTTTGCACACACTTGGTAACTGCATGATTTCAGTAGCGTACAGCCTAGGAGACTAAATAATTCGAAAGAAAATACAAGACATCCATCGACCAGCGCTTGTTATCCCGACCATCCGACAAACCTTTGCGTTTTGTGACGTCACGCAGCAGCTAAGGAGGTCAGCCATTGACACTGGCGAAATTCGGGGTGCAGTTTCGTACGTATGTTCTTGAGATGTTTAATTAAGGAGGGGAGATACTATACCAAAATAAAAATAACGTTTGTCTATATGAAAGCACCCTCGACGTAACGAGCGCCAAAACTTAAGTACTTCCGGTTTCGACCGGACAATCCCTTTAAGTATATAGTCCAGACGCAGCAGACGTCACGAGTTCACATGACCAATCAAATAGCACGGCAAGCGCAAGTCACTGGGTCTTTTCTGTATGTATACATGATTGGCACAGCGATGATAGAACACGTACGACACTTGACGAATACCATGACGTTGCACTTTTAACGTGTTTTGATTGGTCCCATCGGCTCGCAGCGTCGGCCGCGTCTTGACATTAGGTGAAACAAGGTATAGTGTCTTGACTGCGCCTGCGCGCTCACTCACTGGACATCGTTAAAACGTTCACGACAGAGGCAGGATAACTGATGCACTTCTCTCTGTAAATGAAAGGCCCGTTCACAAAGTTGTGACTGCTTACGACCGGAGAAGCTAAAAACCAGCATTTAAGCCTTTCGTAACGGTTTACGACTATAATTCCGTGTTTTGGGTGGGTGTTTTCTTCTTTTGTTTTTTCTCTCGAATCTGGAGGTTTTTATTGTGCGT
This sequence comes from Ixodes persulcatus, assembly GCA_013358835.2. Taxonomy (NCBI): domain Eukaryota; kingdom Metazoa; phylum Arthropoda; class Arachnida; order Ixodida; family Ixodidae; genus Ixodes; species Ixodes persulcatus. The sequence continues at coordinate 432,793 of JABSTQ010009445.1, read as the reverse complement.
GTTTTATTTTTTCCCGCAGACTCGGTGTTTCTTCGTGTAAATTAGTTAAGTTATACCCAATTAACACAAAAAACACCGAATCTGTAAAAAAAATGAACCCTGAAGGAAAAAACAAACAAAACTCCCCAGCCCCAGAATTTGAAAAAATATAAACACCGAGAACATGATTCTTACTTAAAGACCAGCCCCGCAGCAGTGTAGCTGGTCGTAAGCGTCAACAAGGCTAACAAAAAAAAAAGAAGAAACATTTTTTTTTTAACGCTCTGGTTGGGACACGCGTAACAAGAAATAAATTTTACGCGAAAAGCTTTTCTTTAGAGCAATATTGACGGCGAGAGACGCCATTTAGTCGGTAGTCGCCTCCTTTCCACTTGTGTTCTCTCTCGGCATTTCGGGCGCGTGGAGGAGAGGTGGATCTGCCTGGCCATCACGTTGAGGTGGAGAGAGTGTATGACCATCTTGTTGAGGTGGAAAGAGAGTATGACCATTCCGTGACGTCATGGACTTTGCGCGCAGAATTCAAAATAAATCTCGCGCCGCCAATATTGCTCTAAAACTTTTTTTTTTTTCGCGTAAAATTCATTTTTTGACACGCGTATCCCAACCAGACTGTTTGATAAAGAAATATATATATATTTCTTTTTTTTTTTTTCAGTGGCTTTTCAAGAACCGGTCTTGTCGAAGTTGGTCGTAATCAAACCCAAGTGCGCGAACGGGCCTTTAGAGTTGTTGATGACCATAATAAATGCGTTGTACGCGTTTCCTTAATGGCCAATTCGACTGGGCCCGCATCGTACCGGTGTAGTGCGGTTCGTGGTACAGGGAGGGCTAGGGGAGAGGGGAGCTTTTTTTTTTCTCCCCGACAGCCTTCCGTGTACTAAAGTGAATAGAGTTGTCCGCACTGCACGGGTGCAGTGAGCTCCAGACAAATGGACCATTAGTGTTTCGTCACGTGAGGAGAACGTATGGTACAGCGCACAACTTGTGAAATGAATGTGATGAAATATCAAGGTCAACCCGAATTCGGTTGTCCCGACCTCCGCGCGGGTGGCTGCAGCCTGCAAGTTGAGTTCTGCAAGGTGAGTCCATGTTTGCAAGCATCCGACCTTCCAAAGCTAGTCTGACCACCATGGATGGAAAATGCTTTGTTTGGACGCTAGCTTGGCAACCGTGGGCACGTCTTAGCAAATACTGACTATCAAACTAGTTTACGCAGGCCAGTAGCAAGATGACGGCGCCATAGGCAGTAATTGAAAATGTCTACACATGGCTTGTACGTGACGTCATTGCACATTGTTGGTGGTCATCCATGTCATCCCCACTTATGCGTGCCGAGAGAAATAAGTTCAGTGGTGCGAAATGTGTGCCGTAGAGGCTATGCGCTCAGCAGCAGGACCAACAGCCACTGATGTACATGGCGTCGGTGACAGCCATGTATAGTCGTGGGCCAGGAACACATCTTTGACTGGTGTGTTGACCGCGTCCAATAAAGTAAGCCCTCTATTTCCGCCTCGTGACGTCATTAGAGGGTCCTGCTGTCGCCGGCCGCGATCCTGGCCGTGTCCCGTCAGCGGTAGTGGATGTGGCAGACGCCTGCTCTGCTGCACGTTGCTCTGCAGCTTGACAGTCCGCGGACGCTTCAACAGCCAGGAGTCGGGACTCCGCGATGAGAGCGACATCCAACAGCACGACGGCCCCGCTTTTGTGACGTCATTTCTGGCCACTTCGGGAACGCTTTTGATGCGCCGTGGGGAGGAACAGGAGGCTGAACCAGAGTGTCGAACCGGAAACGAACCGGAACCGAACCGAACCGAAAGCCAGAACCGAACCGTTATTTTTAGCCGAACCTGAACTGAACCGAACCGAAATCGTCGCCGCCATCTTGGAACTGAACCGGAAGTGCACCGGAAAAAAATATAACGGTAAGCGGTTCAAAACGGTTCATGGTAGTTTTTTTTTTTTTTTATTACAAATTGAATTTTTGAGAAATAAAAATTGGCAGCATTATTTTTATAGTCCGTTGCAACTCAGGAAGGTAGGGGGAGGGAAAGGAAGGCCCGGGAGGAGGAACCAGGCGAAGCGCTGAAGAGAGGAGGAGGTTTCCCCTCTCCCCTCCAGCGTTCCTTCTGCTTCCTCCTTCCCGGCCTTCCTTTCCCCCGCCCTACCTTCTTGAGTTGCAACAGACTATAGTGACCAAATTGTCATAGACCGAATTGCAATGTGTGAGAAATCGTATGTTTTCGTGGTGGCTTTTTATTGGCACTATGATTAATAATCTCTCACGTGCTCACGTGACGTCATGGTGTCAAGAAATGCTGTCAGGTAATGTCACGTTACGTGACCCCGTGATGTAGTCGATTGTCATGAGCCCGAGTCCAGTGCTCGGGTTCATGACAAACATTCGGGCAATGGCTCGTGCTCAATCAAAGATGAGAATAGCCGAACTCTAACAATGTCTAAAGCTCAATCCATGCTTTATTCTTTGCCAACCCCAGTGCATGAATATGATGAACACTTACGATATACTGTAATTAGCTTCAGATCACGCGGCCGCTTGTTCTAACAGCGAGTTGTGGAGGGGAAAGCTATTTCTTTGTTTCAGTTTTCCGGCGTCCGCCATTGAGCGAAGGGGAAAACTAATGGGCGTTTTTGCAAGTTATCAACGTCAGGGATGAGCTCTTAACGGTATTTACTGAAAGCACGAAAATTGTTGCACGACCCATTTTACATGTATACGTCACTGAAGCACCCAAACATGTTTTCGTTGTTGCTGAACTGTCTCAGACAGTTGTCCGCGAGTATAAAAGCATTAAAAGGACTAAATGTGACTTATTAATCCGTCGGTAAATAGAACTACAGGTCTGTACGGGAGGGGTACCTAAAAAGAAAGATCCCAGTGGCCTCAGAGGGACAGCCGAATGTTGGCAGCTGCTTTAATTAAGTCTCACAGGAGTGTCGTTCTCAATTTTCCCCCCAAGCCGTATTTTGCTTAAACCTCACAGTTCTTGGGTGCAAAATTAAAGAAACAGAGGATTACTGTTAACAAAATGACTGAAACATAATTGTCAAAGTAACACGCCCAAATGAAGGTGGGAGTCCCTCAGGAATAAAAGGTAATATCTGGAAGAGCACCGAAAAAAGAAAAGGGGAGGGGGGGAGGGGGAGTGTTTAAAACATACTGTGTTGTAAAAGTTCCTCTGCTCCGCATGTTTGGCACAGACCAGAAAGCGTTGTCTAGGAAACTTCTTTGTTTGCAAAAAACACTCCCGCCAGAAAGCGCGTTTTCGTGGTGCCAGACGGCCGCGCCGTTCCTCACAACGCTAAACCAAGCAAGAATAATGTGTGTCGACTTCCACTGAGCGCGAAGCTTCTGTGGCGTGTATCCATCTGATTTGATTTTCTTAGCAAGAACAAATTGCAATGACCCCCCAGCACATAGTGCGATGATGTCACGTGCAAACCGTGCTAAACAGATCAGTTCTCTGGTGAAATGCGACGATCTCAACACTAGCGAAAGTGGATGTCCCAATTGTAAAGTTGTGCAATATATATAGCAGTCTCGCGACGATATGCGGCAGCCTCATAAAATGTAAGAGCGCGCATGACTGATAAAGCACAGAGCTGTACAGTGAGGGCCCAAAGCAAATGCACGTAAAACCGAATATAGCATTTAGCCTCCCGACTCCCGAGGCAATATTTTGCGAAATTTTGAGATTGTGCCAGCCGATGTCCAAATGTGATTTATATTAGAATGATATTGTCTATCCTTCGTGCTATTTATGTGTATTTAGTAATATCATTGCATGCATCTCTATGCATTTCTTTTTGCACTAAGGCTTTGTATATGAGATTATTTAGAAGAATGTCATTTATTATGTATTTTTCGGCACATTTCGTGCATTTGCCTTCACTTCGATTACGTGAGCACACAGTCCTTTTTGGCATATCCCGCGACCCGGTGTTTCACACTGCCAAACAGAAAACAAAAATAGCACGTTTCCGCAGTCTCGGCAGCTGGCGTATTTCCGAGTATCGTCCTCCTGTGTCGGTCTGAAACGGTTATGTTAACTTCATGCAGTAAAATGTATTGATGATAGTAAAAATATATTTAATTACTGCTTGAAGATTGGACAATATATATAAAAAGCCGATCATCTTAAAGATTTACATCGTAAGTAAATGCACCCCCATATTTTCTGAAATAAGCTCTGCAAATCTTTATGGCGTTTTTATCCTCGCTAAAAACGCCGGAAAGTGACCGGCGTTTTTGTAAGGGATTTGGGAGAGCCTTAAACAATTTTTTTGGATACTGAAGTTGATTTAAATAACTATGGGTTCCTGACGCATATTTAACTTCTCAAACTTATAGAAGTCTGTTATTGGCTCTTTTATGCGATGAACAACAATTTGATGTGTCTGTGGGCTGGACGAAAACAAAGTACACAGGGGCACGCGGCGAACTACGAGGATTGCGTACGCGGACCGTCAGAAACTGACCAGTTAACTTCACACATACAGCGGAGCGCTGTATCGAGTAGAGTGTGAAATACTAATTCTTCTATTTAATAAAAAAATCACCAATTAGCGAGGGTGATGCTTATTTGCAGATTGAATTGACCGGCATGTTGTCAAAAATAAACCTCAAATCCCAAGCTATGCCGAAAATGTTTACTTGGGTACACGCTATTCTGGGCCAGATTTGATCAGAATACGAAGGTGCGTATAGATTAGAGTGTACAATTTTGATCACCCTTTTCTGCATGATTATTCGCCTGCATCGCGGTGCTGAACGTAAACAATGTTGGTCAAGAAATCATGCCTTGTGATTGCCGCTCAGAGTTTCTATTCGCTGTTTCTAGCGTGAGTTGAAACGTGGTGGCGTCAGTGTGCAAATGGCCCCCAACCACCTGCGGTTCTGAACTGGGGGGCGGATTTTGCAGTACTTCCGAAATCAAATATACACGCACCTTCTGGAAATGGCCACTTATAGCACAGTCAGACTCAATGCACTCTTACGATGAAAGAGTGATGAGTAGAAAATTTTGAAATATACGTGCCGGGGCTACCAGGCACGTATTCGCCTGCCGGGGCTACCCAGAAGATGGCGCCACCGAGTTTGTTGCCAAGCAAAAAAGGGCGAATAAAAAGTAGACTGAAAGGGCCTGTCCTTAAATTTTGGTGACATTTCTGCAAATAATATCGCTTTTAGCTCAGTTGCGTCTTCGTCATATATATATTGTGAAACGTATTTCATAAACAAGATTTCACGATCTATATGGCGAAGAAGTGCCCGTTTCATGATTTTATGCACTGTAATCAATTCCTTAGTTCAAGAGCACAACTAGGATTCAACTTTTACTACTGTGACTCAAAGTGCACCAATCACGGCTCTTTTAGGCGACCTACCGGACGGTTAACCTTTCGATTCAGGTAAAATATATGCCACTGAGGTAAACAAATAGACGTTGATTCGTATAAATACGACGTTTTGTGTGTTAATCTATCTTTTCTTTAAACTGTTTTGTTAAAATTAAATAACGAACATTTTTTTTTTCTGCCTGAAAGTAGAAGTGGATTGTACGAATTACAAAAAAAAATATATAGCTACTCGTTTCGCGCTTGAAATAGTGCCTATGCGGAGTGCAAGCTCGTCTGCTTCTTGCACAGGGGTTGCGATGACGTCAGAACGCCCAGCTTTTATTGGCTGATCGAAACAAATAGTGGGTAGACCTCGAAGCATCTAGCATCGAAGTCTACTCACCATCCTCCCAATCAAAGCCAATCAGATCTCGGCGCTGTTCTGACGTCGCCACAACTCCTGCGCAAGAACTGAACCGAAAGCCATGAACCCGAACCGAACCGACACAATTTTCAGTTGACACTCTGGGCTAAAAACACACCAGCCGGAAACGCTTAATCCAGACAGCGTAGCTAGATACCCCAAGAACGCGTGTGCCGACAGGCGCACCAGCTGGGTCTGGTCCCTTCGCTGTCCGAGAAGATGCTGAGCACGATGATGTTGCCCAGCGTCTGGGCGGTGGTGAGCAGCAGGCCGTTGCTGCTTCCGGCCAGCAGGAAGTACGGGTTGCACCGGGGGTCCCGCAGGGTGAAGCGGCCGGACGTGCCTTCGGTGCCGTGCAGCTCCACCTGGATCTTGGCCGTGGTCTCGGCGTACTATGCGTGTCCCCAACACGGGCCCCCGTTCCGTCAATAAAAGCTGGTTGGTGCATTTGTGTTTTGAGAGCGATGGACCGCGTGGCGCAGCCTTAGAGCACGCTTATTACGGGCGATTTGACTATTTGGCGGGGATATGAGATGGGACGTTGTAACCGCTTAGAGAACGCAGTGGCGCCATATTGGGTAGCCATGGAACGTTTTCCGATCTGCGTGCATTTTGCTCATTGTTCTTTCAGAGTGGGCTTGGAATGATCCTGACAATGTTATAAACGATAATTTCTCATAGATAGTGCGTAGATGTGATCTCGCAAATGGTGCAAAGCATTCAGTCTAGTTGTACGTTGATCGAAAACGATGCCGACAGATGGCGCCGGTGTACGTTCTCTCGTCTTAAGCGGTTGCCGCGGTCGATCAAACGCAAGTGTGTGGAACAGCTATGGCCGCTTGTCTCCCGTGACGTCAGAAGTAGGCACGTTTTCCAACATAGCATATTCGTATTAACATGCGCATTAGGAATAGGGGTCAGTGTTTTCGGTAAATGCCGGTAAACCCCGATAAATAACCCCGGAAAGGGTGTTCTCGGGATCGGGTAAACCGGGAAAAAAAACAAAAACAAATTGGAGCTGCTTTTGAATAGGGAAGTCGCCGGGTTAGGAAAAGAAATGTCGGTAGCGGGATGACGTTTTCTTTTGTTTTTCTCAAGTACTTAGGTCACGGGTGTAAGTTTCTTGGACCGTGAAAGGGGCCACAAATTTATAAATATGCAGTCGTTTTATATAATTAGCCCCGATAAATCTGAATTTTTTTTTTGCCCGGAGCTGAAAATAAACATCGAAAAACACCGATTCTGGAAAAAAATAATAAACCCCGAAATAACACCCCCCGAATTTGAACAAAAATAAACCCGAAAACATGGAGCCTTTATGGAGAGGGTTCCGTGTTTTCGGTAGATACCGATAAACTCCGAAAATTGACTGACCGCAAGGATTATTCATGCGTCAAAACCACGCACTTTATCTCGTTTCTTTTTCTTATCCGGGTGGCGACAATTTCGAAATATCCGGGTCACTGATATGTTCCCTGGAGGTTAGGGAGTTTGATGACCGCGTTCAGTTTCCTTCAACGTAAGCCCCGCTAAACCCGAATTTTCTGCCCGACACCAGTGATAGCGAAAACAAAAAACCCGAATCTGTAGGAAAGGATACCCCCCCCCCCCCTCCCTTCCGTTTAATTCGAAGAAAAATAAAACCCCTAAAACACAAAACCTTAATTATGAATAACGTTACCAATTAGTTCAGATGTTTTGCCATGCTGAAATTGTGGGTTTTCCTTCTATACTCTATCGGGTGGCCAAATACTTTACTAGGGGGAATACATTCCACTCCGCTCATTTGCATTAGACAGAACGCCTGCAGCGCCGAATCCAGCCCTGACGGAGTGGAGGTCCGCGCCAGTCCACGTGCATGTGCACGTTGATGTTCGCGGCGGCCGCGGCGGTGTCGTCTCTGATTCTACCTAGAGCCCCTTCATGTTTCAAAAGTAGCGCAAGGTGCGTCGATGCATGAGGCACGCGCAACGTGCAACTGTTGGGAAGATCATGGCGGCACAGCTTCGATGCACGTGCCGCGACCACTAGAAGTGGCGCGCGGCACGTGTCTCGAGCATTTTCACAACAATAAATGTGGTATGTATACCAACCATCGTCATCATTATCATTTACCGCCGAGACCTCCCCGACGATAGATGGCTCTCGCCAAGCCCAGAGAACCTGTCCGCGCCGAGGCCATTGTATTTGAGAGGAGTGGAATGTATTCCCCCTAGTAAAGTATTTGGGGTGGCTCTCGCGAACACATCTGGTCATATCTACAGCGAGCTCGGCCGATGACGGGCGGGTGTCATACAGCCTCATTCAAGATTAAACAAAATGGCGCCGCCGCGTTCTAGTATTCTTTTACCGAGAGAAAGGCTTCAATTGATGCCCCAAGAATCGTTAAGTTTGGTTGGTTGCACTCGAACACTTACTGTGCAGGTACAGTTAGAAATCGCTCATTATCACACTTGAAAGCTAACATGATATTTAAATCGTATGGTACAAAGATGGCACGGTCGCTACTGACCTGGACGTAGCTTGTCTGGAATATGAGGATGTAGACCTCTTTGTTTCCAGCTTTGTTTTCGGGAGCTACAGCCGTTGCACTCTAAAGAAAGGCCAAAGAGAAGTACGCATGTGCGCACTGGACTAAATAGAGCACCGGTTTCGCACAAAAAGGTACACACATACAGCGATACACCAGAAATACATGATCACAGGTATTATGCAGTTTTCCCGCACGGCTAAACTGCTCTCAAACTAAAAAAGCAAGCAGGTTATTTATTGGGGCGCCCTAATGCGAGTTGGTTCCACCTCCGCTTTCGTGCATACTGTGACGCGGATCGTAACTATAGCCTATTTGAGCCTTTACAGCCACATCTGTAATTGCGCGTAGCAACACCCACTTTTGTGCATATATCCACTCTTTACAATTGCTCAATCACAGACAGCACAACCTTCTGGTCACTGAGGTATTTAGGAAAGGGAAACGCACTGCACACATGGGTCAACGTCCTACATCAAGACAGGTGCCGTTACGAGTAGCCGGTTGCCTTACATCTATAGGGAGTATTCACTGGCGGCCATAGCTGTGTGCTCGGCTGCGGAGCGCGTGCTGAACGCGAGCTTCCACAGTTCTTTCGCCACGTGCATTCCGCACCACCAAGATTGCCGGTCTTGGCAGCCTATTAATGCGAGCTCGTTCTGAGCATGCGCTCTAAACAGTGACCTCAAATATGGCGGCCAGTGAATACCTCCTATAGCACACGCAAATCGAGTTCTTCGGGGAGGAATGGGTCTCCCGCCAACCGTAAAAGAAGACACTGCCGCCTGGGAAACGCCAACTGCGCGGGCTTTGCCCGGCGTCGGGGGGCGGGGCACGCGCGAGTGCGCGCAAACCAAGTTTTTTGCCTGGCACAACGCCGACGCAGCGAACGCAGCTGGGAAGTTCCTTAACAGATAGCGCTGTAAAGGTAAATAATCTAAAGGCCCATCCAACGCCGCAGATTGACAACTGGTTGATGCCAGGGGCGAAGGCGCTTACCGTCTGCTCGTCTATCTCGGCTATCTTCATGGTCCAGTAGAAGAGGACGGCAAAGTTGACCCAGAGGGCGGCCAGCAGAATCGGGATGAGGTGCTCGATGAAGTAGAAGTTGAGCTTCTTGCCGTCCTTCTTGCCCCCCTTCTCCGAAGACACGTTTACCAGGGGCTTGAGGTTTGTCGTAAAATCGACGGGGTGAGAGCGGGCTGCAATGGCCGCGTCGCCTCCCCCCGTCTCCTGGCACTCGCACATGATTTCTCCCAGCGTGCTCACGTTAGCCATCTGCAAATGAATGCCGCGCCAGGGTCCCAATCGCACGTGGCCAGGTCATGTTACGGCGCTTCCCAACACGGTATGTATATATATATGGGTGTTTTCATCTCAAATCGTGCAGGCAAAAAGGGTCGAATTTTTAATTTCGCTGAAAACAATATATGTTATGGCGTCGTCTCTAAAAACGCAGTAGCCACAAACCGCAAGTTCGTCGGATATTTGGTTCTCGACTTACGAATTTTAAAAGAGGCCGCGGCGGAATACAGTGTTTTTCACATCCGTCGTGGGTTGGATGTTTCGCTCGATCTCCCGCCGTGGATTTTCAGTCCACATTATATTAACTTTTTTCAAGCACTCTGTGAGCACAGGTAAACGGCTCTAATACCATAAAATAATTTTAGGCGTTTTGCTTTTTTTCTGTAAAAATGTCAAAAACGCCCCCTCGATTAATTGTTGACGAACTTTGACAATTAAATACTGGCGATCTACTTGGGTTACGTGGATACTTTTTATGTCTATGGAGAGCCAAAAACACGCTCTTTGTCGATATTATAAAATCACTCAGTTGTATAAAATTCCATTTGCGGTACGTTTACGTTAATGTTATGCGAAAACCAAAAAGTGCCAATTTTAAAATCGATTTTCTAAAAAAAAAAAAAAACATTTTTTTTTGTTTTTCGTTAAAATGTAGATATGATAGTTGTCTACTCGAAAAGCAAGTCGAGAAAGTGTGTATTTTGTTTGTATGTTCTATACTTAAGCCTCAATATCAGAAAAAAGACGTCTTCGTTTTGCAAGACCTAAGTCAGGCATAGCGACCCGTGCGTTTCTATGAATTGTGAAAAAGTTTTCTTGAATTTTTGTCTGCGTTTTGTAATCAATTATAAACTCATTTTGTGGTATTGAATAGTTATTTATGTTTTTATAAGAGCGGGAAACCACGAGAACCATATCTAATCAAATCAGCAGCCCGAGTAGACCTTCAATATCGAAGAGGCAAAGACGTTGTATTGTTTCGATTTATAAAACTTTCACTGTAAACTAGCACGACTAGCTATTAGCTGTCATATTACTAAGACATAGAAAGTCCCCACATTGTCGATCTATTATATACAATTCTTTCCGAAACTAAACGCTAGGGTTTGTTCACCGCACATCGCACAGATCACCAGGGAATGGCCTCTCACTTCCGTAATACACAAAAGTGAAGACACAGAAACGGTCCGAAACACAAGGAGAGATTGTCACGAAGAGGGGTAGGGAATAAAAATAAATAAATAAGAATAATATTACCCAACTCCGATCTTAACCAAAATAGCGCTAAAAAGATAAAAGATTTAGGTTCCAGTAGTGCCAAGGCGATAGGTCCACGCCTGGTGGGGAGTCAGACAAAGAAGTCGTAAAGGTAAACACGTAAAGGTAAAATAAAAAAAAAATAATCAAGACAGAAAAACTCAGCCGCACACAGCAAGAACAAAAAACAACTCCTCCGGGCATTCCCTAAACGGGACGCAACCAAATGCGTCCGAACACGCTCTCTACAGCACCGTCAGGCCGCTACGCCATGACGAAATAAACCCAACAACTAAACAATGCTAACAAACAGTTAGTAAGAAAACATTAAAAAAAAAAAAAAGCAACGTTCAGCAGAACCGCAACCGAGAAACAAAGTTCAGCGGAACAAAGAAACACACACGAAATAATAATAAAAAAAAGTCTTAACTGACCGACGCCGAGTCCAGTCCCACGACACTGAAGCCTGGCAGGATGACGGCGTCCAGATGATGCTCGAATCTATTCTTCACTCTGTTCCACAGAGCTACGACGCCTGTGTGGAACAGTGGCCGTGCGGAACAAAGTGAAGAATAGATTCGAGCAGCGATGCGCGAGAAGGTAACCGAGACGTAACATGCCTCGAGCTTCATATCGGGAGAGGAGCTTTGAAGGTAGTTACTGCAGTTACTCAAACTTTCTCTTTCCCCTTCCCTTTTTCAAAAGAACACATCAGCCGGCGCTACCTTTTCATCTCGGGAGAAGACCACTCTTCACAAACGGTTACAGCTGACAAGGAGGCTGACTTCGACCCAACTAGTCTCCAGGCAAAATAAACACAAATATATTTACCAACACGCTCGTTTTTAATGTTAGTCTCCGGGCTTTGCTGTTTCCAAAAGAGATAACCTTTCGGTGCTATCGGATCTCCGCGGAGAGAGATAGAGCACGGCCGTTTCAAGGATAGGCGCTCGAAGTTCGGGAAAATACGCGGTATCGTTTCACGCGTGCACGAATGGCTGGTTTCAAAATTTCCCGACATCCCTCACGAAACTGGCCCATCTTCGTGTGTGCGTCTGCGGGTTTTTTGTCCCGCTCCGCCGGTTTTAGCGCGCTCGCGGCGTTGTTTTGGCCGGCAGAACTGTTGTTGACCGCCGATATTGTAAGGCTGTGATGTCCTCATCCTCCCAGAAACACTTCCTTTGCTTTCGACTGACTGACTCCTCCAGGGTGGCCGTCACTGTTCGCCGCGTCAACGACACATTCGTACCATTTCACTCCTCGTGACACAGGGTGCGCTACTCGCTTTACTGTCACGGGCCGTCCTATCTAACACAACGAGCGCGAAAGGTCGTGGTCATCTGCCAATGACGTTCATATAGGCCAATGAAGGCCCCGAATCAATACGACGTCTGCCGATTTCTACACATTACCAATTTACGACGCCTGCTGGTCTGTTAAGAAGTGTTGCTTTCTCTTTTGAACTCCTCCAATGTAGCTTGCCGCCCATAATAAAATTTAAATGACCAATAAATATAACAGGGTGGAAGTACTGTATTTGATTTTCATGTGGGAACGTTGAAAAAAGGCAAACAATATTTCCAAATTTGTAAAGACGCGCAATTCGCAAGTCCGTTTCGAGCCGGAAAAACACGTTTTTGTACGATATTGATGCTTAAATATAGAACCTACAAACAAAATACACACTTTCTCGACTTGCTTTTCGAGTAGACAACTATCATATCTACATTTTAACGAAAAATAAAAAATAAAAAAGGGTTTTTTGAGAAAATCGATTTCAAAATTGGCACTTTTTGGTTTTCGCATAACATTAACGTAAACGTACCGCAAATAAAATTTTATACAGCTGAGTGACTTTACAATGTATATAAAGAGCGTATTTTGGGCTCTCCATAGACATAAAAAGTATCGACGTAACCCAAGTAGATCGTCAGTATTTAATTGCCAAAGTTCGTCAACAATTAACCGAGGGGTTAATTTTTCTGTAAAAATGTCTTTGACATTTTTACAGAAAAAAAGCAAAACGCCTAAAATTATTTTATGGTATTAGAGCTGTTTACCTGTGCTCACAGAGTGCTTGAAAAAAGTTAATATAATGTGGACTGAAAATCCACGGCGGGAGATCGAGCGAAACATCCAACCCACGACGGATGTGAAAAACACTGTTTTTCGCCGTGGCCTCTTTTAAGATTCGTAAGTCGAGAACCAAAAATCCGACGAACTTGCGGTTTGTGGCTACTGCGTTTATAGAGTCGGCGCCATAACATATATTTTTTTCAGCGAAATTAAAAATTCGACCTTTTTTGCCTGCACGATTTGAGATGAAACCACCCATATATATATAAAAGAACGCGCATCTGGTTCAAGGGATGTCAAACGCGCGTAGGACTGCACAGACTTTAATATATATATATATATATATATATATATATATATATATATATGTGTGTGTGTGTGTGTGTGTGTGTGATAAAGAAAATATAGCGTAGGATGCCGAAGACTATAAAGTAATGAAGTCGCACTTCGAAACGTTGTTGGAGTTTTGAAGCATTAGTGAGTGGACGTTTCGGCCTGAAACAGGCCTTCTTCAAGACTGGTTGCCAAAATCGGTTACAGGACTGCCCTCGGTTTCCACACCCAGGCCGCGTCACGTGTCAGATCACGTGTAAAAATGCCCAAGTAAAAAAAAAAAAAAGCGCTGCTATACTCCGTCCCATTCCACGCCCGACCGCAGCAGACTCCGCCAGCCATAACCAAAGACCGCGTCAGATTTCGCGACGCCAGGAACGGAGTGTATGTATGTATGTATGTATGTATGTATATATATATATACATATATATATATATATTATATATATATATAGATAGATATATATATCAGTCTCTGCCGCCCTACGCGCGTCTGACATCCCTAGAACCAGATGAGCGTTCTTTTTTCCGTATACATTTCGAGCCACCGATTTTTTTTTTTTTTCTCTTCGGCAAAATCAAGCAGAAATAGTGCTATTACGTCATATGCAAGCCATGTATTAATCGCAAATATATTACCGTAATGGCAATGAATAGTCTGTCCCTTCATTGTTTAGGTTGGTTTTACAACATTGGTGAGCAAACGCTCAGGACTCTTTAGATTATCATTGAATGTCCCCGACTCTGCATGTGTTAGACTCAGAGTGCACTTTATCAAGAGAGCAGCCCTAGCAAGAGGCACTGACCACGCAACCTTCAGAAGAGAACTCATCACCGTTCTTGGCGACACAGCTCCAGTGCTCAGCCGTGACCGAATACCAAATCTTCATGTCGCTGCGGTGCCAAAACGGGTACTTAATGTTATTTAGGCCCAGGGATTTGACCGAATCCTCGACGAGTGGCACGAACGTCACATAGGCATCGTCGCCTCCTTTGACTTTGTACACCTCCGGTAGGATGACCATAAAGGTTGCCAAAGGATGCAGGATGATCATCTTGTCCTGCGTCAGGTCTTTGGTCTCGGGCTCCTTGTCCTTGTGGAAGAAAGCCTGCAAATCGAGATACATATGCTAAAAAAGAAAAAAAAATCAAGGCTCCTTTTTATGAAAACAATTTGTGTCTGACAGGCGTCTATTGGAAGGCTCAAGAGGATATCTAGCTTCAGCAGGGTTAGCAGTGTACTTCTTTTGGAAGATTCATTAAACTTTTCAAGAGATCGCTAGAATACATAATTGAAAGGAATTAAACTTTTTCAAGTAGCCCCTCCGTGAAGTGCCAGCAGCCTTCAGAGACTATCCTGAGAATAGCGTTCAGAGCGCTCTAGTCGTTTCAGGTCTTTGAGGTTCAGTTGACCCAAATAAGCTTTCCGTATTCCCACAAACAAGCATAAAAACACAAAGCCAGTGTTTTTGAGTTTTTCATCAAGGTCCCCATTGCTACTCATCACACCGAACATTATTCGGTTGCGTTTCATCGTCCCGTTCCGCCCGGCAAACATACAATGATATAATGATACGGTCATGTTCAAACAGAAGAGAGTTTGCTCACCATGAAGAAGTATTTGATGAACTCGGGGTTCAGCTTCACCACCACGCTCCCGTCTTCCATGGGAACTTTGAACTTGACAATGAGCATAACGCTGGCCTTCAACTGGCTCGTTGTGTCCTCGAAGTTAGCATCTAGAGCGGGCATGAGCCGGACATTACTGAAAACGGGAAGCCTCGCCGATACGACGCAATTTAGGCGCCGAAACAATTTTATATTAGAATGACACAGGTCGCGCAAGCTGTGTCCCATTTATACGTTGTCATTCACATTTTGATGCGCGCACACCAGCTTTACCCCTGATCGAGTGAACTCAAAGCGCATGCGCGGCAGATGGTTGAGAAGGAACCTGCTGGAAGTATCGTAGTGGAATCCATATATCTCTAAGCTTCTATTCTTTCTGAGGTTTCAAAGTCACTGGCTTAAGAAACTCACGTCTTGCTTCGTGATTCGTTCGTCGGCATTGTTATTAGCTAAATTCGCAATTTGATTGGCTGCGGAGCCATAGTGAGACGCTCGGACTGTCAGTGACCACAGTATAGCTATTTCCCTTATGCCCAAGCCCTACTAGAGCGACAGACAGAAACAAACGACAGCGACAAGCCTCAAACTCGAGTCTTTCGCGATTCGACAGGCTCTGTAGAATAAAGGAGGCTATGCTCCAACACGATCATCATTCACGCGAGGATACCTTTGGCAGGCTTGCAATCACTCGTGCTCACTTTACGAGCAGCGAACGACTAATCGCCTGCCAAAGGTACCATCGCAAGCATGCTGCATGTGTTGGAGGCTTGTCGCTGTCGTTTGTTTCTGTTCGTCGCTCTAGTCGGGCATTACAAGTTCTTGCTACCAACACGTTTTGATTTGTTCATGCATTAATGTGCTTTGTATGAACCCCGCAAATCAAACAATACCATGACCTCTGTAGCTATACCTCACTTCCCTCCCTCGTACCCAGTGGCGTACCAACTTGTTTTTGAGTGTGTGTGTGTGTGTGTGTGTGTGGGGGGGGCCGGGGGGTCGGTGCCCTTGGTATCCCTTGGGCGCCGCCGGCCAGTGTTTGCCCTGCCCAGTGGTGGCTGTTTCAGCGGGGCAAAACACATGTTTTGCCCCCCCCCCCCCCCTCACTCTGAGAACTGGGGGGGTGCAAGCGCACCCCTTGCCCCTCCCCCCCCCCCCCCCCCCCCCCGGTTCGTACGCCCATGCTCGTACAACAGCGCAAGTCTAAAAAAAAGCATATATACATATGCAAGTTCACTTCTTTTCAGAACACGAAGAGAATAACGCGCGACGGAAGAGAGGGGAGGGGGGGGGGGGGGGCGGGAACGGTGGTCGACTAGCGAAACCTCGCGCTGCTGAGCAGAACCCAGGGTTCAATCCCCACCACTGCCCGTTTCGATCTGGATCAGCATCATACCCCAAACTAGCGGTAGTACTGCACTAGCTAAATTTCTCGTCTACAGCTAAGACACCAGGCACCCACTGGGGCTGGCTAACTTTCGGCTGTCTAAACATACACGCAACGCAATCATTATTATTAATCGCGACGAACAATAGAAGGATCCCAGCGAATCACGAAGCTCAGAATACGACTAGATATAAAAAACGCAATGTGACCAGGGACAATACCCGAGTGAAATGTCACGCCTGTTCTCCCTGCGCACATCGTCTTTTTATGTGCAATAGACCAATCTCACCAAGCGTTCGACGCATGCGTGACGCCACCATAACTTTAGTTCACACAAAGCACGCGGCAGTGCACGAGACGTCTCGTGCCGTCTCATGCTCTGCACGCGCAGAGCTTCAGCGAAGTCGTTACACGAGCGAAAATACCAAAGTTCCCTGCATGCGTCGCGGCAGCGGTGGCTTAGCCTAACTAGCTGGTGAGATAGGCCTATTGTATTCTGAGCTTCGTAATTCACTGAGATCCTTAACACTGGTTCACACATTTGCAACGGTTGCGTTCGCATGCAACCGAAACGACCGTAACAACCAAAACACCGCAACAACCGTGACCCATGAATTGTTTTGCGAAGCTACCCTCTGCATCACTTGCCATGCTGTGTACGGCGAACCCTTGTCCCAGTTACTTTGTCGCTACGGTCGTTTCGGTTGCATGCAAACACAACCAACGCGGATGTGTGAACCAGCCTTTATATTGTTAGCCGTGATTGCCTGTGTCCGTGAACTGCGGGAAAGTGAACTAACATGCTTTATTTTAGAGTGTACCCCGAAGCTTAATGGCTTAATGAAGACGTTGTTAATCAGCCAGTCAGTTTTTGTGTACTTTTGTTTCCTCTATACTTAAAAGGGCGCTTCTAGAAGTTCCGAAAGGCGCGCACTCACTGTCCGGAGCCAGCGCCACCTGGAGCGTGCGAGGGTGGTCCGGTGTGCCGCGAATGCGCATGCCCGTTGCGTCGTCACGGATGTACGGTTTCACCACGTCCGTCGAGACGAACTTCAAGCCGGAGCCGCAGTGGAACGGATTTTTTCGGTACACCGTCACCTGCACCAAGGCCCGGACAACTCGATCAGAACGCAGAGCTCGGTGGCATCATACGAGGCCAACACATTAGAGCCACCCATACTCAAAATTGGCTCTCACTTAGATTGCCTTGCACAGATGACAAATAAGGTCTATTAACTCTTACACGACTGTTGGTAGACAAAGCCTAGATTAGGTCAGATCTCCACGGCCCTTTAATAGATTCGTAAGAATTAAGTGTTGGGCTAGCCAAGTAAACATGGCAAACACGTCGGTTAGTTGTTATCGTTTGTCGTGTTCAGCCGTACAGTTCAAACGCGAGGGAGTCTGTCCACGGGACATGCACGCACGTACCACCACGGAGAGGGTCTTGGAGAATCCGTAGAGTGCCTCGTCGTACACGAGCATGAGACGGGGCTTGACGTAGTAGCGCCGCCTCTTGCGGAGCGCCTCGACGCCAACCTTGGAGTGCCAGAGGGACACGCCGTCGCTGAGGAAGGAGGCAGGGCCCTCGACGCCCCGCTGGGTCTGCATCACCAGCTCCACGGTGTTGTCCATCACTGACAAGGCGCTCGTGGACAGCTTGCACAGTTGCTAAGGGGCACCGAGCGATAGAATGGTCAGCTCCATGTGATGTCGTACCACAGTTGTACCCATGTGGCGTAGGAAAAGGGGAAAAAAAGGGGGGGGGGGAAGGCGTTGCCTCCAAGATATAACAATAATGTAAATAATACAAGACAAGGGCAAAGCCCCCCCCCCCCCCCCCCTGTGGTTTTACCGGGTGTTTGGAAGAAAACAGAACAGTCTCATTCCCACGACACCAACGAACTACGCATCGCCGAACGGTCAGTTTCCTTCCTAATATAGCGCTAATGGTCCGAATCAGGCGCCAATATTTCAGAGCCTGACCCTTATTTGATTCGGAAGTTATGAGGGATTTTCTGAAAATTTCGACGAGAAAAAAGGGCGCGGTTTCCCGGTAGCGTTCGCCATTTATCTTCATGTATTCCCGCGGCTGGTCAGTACAATTGACGCAACCCCAATTTTATTGAGGTTGCTTCAACAACGCCAGAGTGTTTTGTGAAGTTGCTGAAATCTGACACTTACCTCCCTCGTTTCCACGCTGCCCCTGTAGGCCAGGATGAGCGATTGGCCTTTCAGCACCGATCTGAAAAAGAGCGTCAACGAGTCAACAAACGTTTTGGATCGGGGCCTCTTCAGAGCCAAGTCACGGCCACTCAGTTCTGGTTCCCGCTCCGCTGCGGAACGGCCTGCCGAAGGGCTCTTTTCGCCGGGAGGGATGAAAGTGCTCAGAGCGGCCGTAATGAGTGGTATTGAGACCGGTGACCGGTGGTGTCTGCTGGTCAGCGCTGGCCAGCAGACATCTGGCGGCGAACGAACGAGGGAGGCACGAGGCCTGAGCAACGCAAATGCATTGCTCGTGTTCGCTGGACCGCGCCTCTTACGACGAACTCGGGAAACTGAGCTGGATCACTGTTTCTATGCATCTCGATGGTGAAACAGCAGGCAGTAGCGAAGCGGCAGCGATCAAGCAGCCGTGGCCAGGCAGTCTTGAGTTGATAATCGTCATCATTAGGTGGTTACAACGACAATTGGGTCTGGCCAAGGAAACATTGTGGGCTGTTTGCAGCGCAAAAGGAACCGGATATTGTAGGGCACTGAAGTCAAACAGTAGCCGCAATAGTAACAACAAGATGAAAAAAAAAATACACCGTTTTTTTTAAGCAGGCTAGGTGCATTATACTATCTCCCGTTATGTAATGCGATCAGAAGAACACTTTTCGGGGTAGTGAACAAAATTTCACCGAATGATGGCACGAGTGTGCTGAAGAGAGTAGACAGCTTCGTGACGAAGGAGATAAGCTGAATGGTATTCCGATCGAGGACCAGCGCGCTCTAAACTGTTGTTTCAAGAATAGCTAAACTTCGGAACTCTTTTGCTTCGCGGGTCATGTACCAGAAGATACAAGCTCCGCATAATTAGAGATTATAACCCTATCACATACACGTCTGCTGCTTTAAACACCATGGAGCACTCTTCGAGGAGGCTTTCACTTCTGGAGTATTTTTTTTAAACACTTCGAACGTTATTGGTGGCGTGTGCTCGTTAATACACATATTTCAGTTAACAAAAAAGACACTGAGCGTTTTCTTAAAAACTAAACACACATTTTGTATACACCAACTCATGTTTACAAACAAACCGGAGCGCCCCTAGCGGACGCCACCGACGCCACGCATGCGCGAAGGGGGTGTGGGCAAGAAGCTCGCCGTCGCCCATAAGCAAACCATTGGAATGGCACGTTGTCGGCGTCGGTGTGAGTCCCCGCACTCTTTTTCGCGTTGGAATTGTTGATTCTACGTCTTCCTGGCAATGTCTGACTATTTGAGCGGCCTCAGCGAAGTTAACGAGGCTCGTTACACCGCATAACCTGGCGTGAATAATGTAACATGCGGCGATTCATTCCGCGTGGACGCCGCAGAATGGACGATAAAGCCTGATTCACAGGGTGAGGTTCTGCTCGGTATTTTCAGTCATGACGTCGTTCGGGCTGCAAAAGCCTGAACCGTAGCTGAGATGTCGACGTCGATACTGAAAATCGCAAGCAGAATCGGACAGAGTGAATCAGGCATAACAAGTCGGTGATGGCCACTGGTAACAATTATCAACATCTCCTTATATCTACTGTTTACCCCGAGCCTACTTACCGAAGCAACCGAAGCAACCTTCTTGAGGTCTGCACTCGAAGCAACCTTCAAGTGCAGACCTCAAAAGACTTAAACGTCTTTTGAGGTCTGCACTTCTTATCGCAATTACCGGGTAAACGTTTGGTCTACAGGCCGCTGTCGTTTGAACGAGCAGACGACAAGCAGGAACGTTTGAGAGAGCAGACGACAGCTCGAACGATAAGGCGGCCGTTTGAACCTGATGACGCACTGAACGTAGTTCACAGGTGGTCCGTGCAACTTGACGGTTTTCCCGCGTTCATGTTGGAACAAAACAAATAAATCTGACGACCACAAGTATTCGTGAATTTAATTCAAAGTGCTTTCCGCCCAAGCAATTGTGGTCCGACGGCGTCTGTTTTTCCTTTATCACGGCCCCTGTTCACGTTCTCGGACCAACCGAACAGGCAGAAAACGCATGAAAACTGATCTTCAAACCTTTCTCGACTCTTTTGATACAGCCCCAGTCGCGGCGTTTTGACGAGAAGGCAGGTTTTTGTCCGGTTTCTGCCAAAGTAACACAGGAATGCACGTGCCCCATGGCGGCTTCCACCCACAGCCCCAGACCGGAAGTGCGCCCGACGCACCACCACCGCGCCGTGACGTAACAGAGATGAGTTCGTGTATAGTCGTGTGCAGTACTTTCTAGAAAGTGTTCCTACGGATGCAATACATTGACACTGGAACCCCTAAATCGTCCGACGTTTACGCGGAAAGATCCTTTTTGTGTTCCATCCTTCTGTAAAGTGCCCAGCTGCTCGGTGTGTGCTTTATTTCTTTTGCATTGTTACTGTTTGTGTTGAAAGAAAGAAAAAAATAAAGGTCGGAACGGTATGGCTGGTCTTGGTGCTCTTCCAGTCCTTCTCGCGACGTCAGCCGTGCCGGAGCCATACGCGGACACGGTTTTAGGAGTTTCATGCTGTAGCAACGTTTATGGAAGATGCACAGCCTAAGGTTCATGGAACGCGGCCACGTAACGAGTGTGGCTCTTTTCCGCCAGAGCTCTTGTTTTAAATGGTCTTTGACTTCATGTCAAGGGTGTGTGATCGGAGTAGCGTCGTACCTGATGACGCCAGGCATCTCTCGCAGTGTGCGCCTCGTCTTGGTCGGAAGCTTGCTGAGCACTTCCACGGATTTGTGCAGCGTCTCGACGGCTGCTTCCTGCGAAGCACACATAGGTCTCAATGCATCGGACGCGAACGCTGTTCTTGCTGCTGGCAGCACATACATTAAATACGTAAGGCTACATGCAAGTGTCCGAGTGACGCGCTTTTTCATCTACAGGCTCTAGTGCAACATGGTAACAGCTATGTTTCATTAGTTAGCCTTCGCTGGGTTGGGAAAAACAGGACAAGCACAGCAGTCAGTAGCTGTATTTCGTTTTACCTCACGATGAACCGCGGGAGACGCCACGAGTCATCGTAACCAATCCCATGCCATGCGAGTGCCACGGGACCTTCGAGACGAGCCAAGGGGGGGGGGGGGGGGGGGGGGGGGGGCCGCTTGGAAGCGTTGTGAGAGAGGTTGGGGTGAAAGGGAGGGCCAATTGTGTATGCGCACTAACGAGCCAAGGGACGCGCAGGCACGTAGTCACCTGGTACAACGCAGGATTGGCTGGGATGGCCCGTGGCGTTGGCTGCGGTCCATCATGAGGTGAAGCAGAGTTATATAATTATATCATCTCTAGCTTTCCGGTATTTGAAGCACATGGGAGCGACCCGTTGGAGAGCAGACGGTTTAGAGCTGTCGACTCTTGACATCCGTACGATGCTCGTGTTGTCGATGGACCGCACAACGTGTCGAAAAGTTTAACATTATGCTCTGTATCCCAGCTTTTAACGCATATAGTGTAAATAGGCTCATCTCCATGAGAAAAGTGTTACGTTCCAGCGTCAGATATAAGCGTAGCATAGCCCTTCAGCCGGAGTCATACTGCCCATACATCATACAAAAGACGTTCTGCATACAGATTCGAACGCGAGTCACGGCGAGATCCGAGCTTCGAATGCCGCATGACAGTGAGTTCAAGGAGAAAACTTGACAAGCGGCATTCGAACCACGGATATTGCGGTGTCTCGTGTTTGCAGACTGTCTTTTGTATGATGTAAGAGCGGTGTGACCCCGGCTTTGGAGACCATGACCATAGCTCATATAGCCCATAGGCCCCCTTGGGACGTCATGAGGCCATGTGACACAATGAGTCGCGTGATACCGTGACATCGCAGTACGTCATGTCATCACGTGCCCCGAGACGTCACATAATACCATGACGTTGCGTAACGTCAGTCACGTGACCTCCTGACGTCACGTGACGTCACACGCACGGCACGTGCCCAGCTCATTTACAACACATTCTGCGCGTGTCTGAGTTTATCAAATATTAAAAAAAAAGAAACGTTGATTTCTTTTGAGCGACGAAGCTCGCCTCGAAAAAAGGTCAAGGTTGCCAAGTAATCTTGGAGAGAAGAAGTGCGATAGCTTACGTGGACCTTGAAGTTTATCTCGACGGAAGGGCCGAGCATGGCCATCACCGTGCCAGCGGCTACGAGCGGGGTGGCCTGGTAGTGCTTGGACAATATCTCCTCCAGCCTCCGGATCGACAGAGACCTGAGCTATAAAGACACGCCGCATCTTATCAGTCGTCAGCAGTCACTATTTTTGCGACTCTCTCCGAGATACACTGGTTAACTATTTTATTGCCATACCTAGGCCGGTAAATACGGCTCGGAGAATGTGTGCAAAACAGGTTTGGCAACAAACAAAAAACATAAATAGGCTACACACGTAAATCTTGTTTTGTCGTTGACCAACGTAGTGGTAAATATACCCTTCCGAACATTCTGTACACCACGTGTTTTATATAACCAAACGTTAAGAAGCACAAATCGTTGTCATCTTAAGTCTAATTTCAGAGGTTGGAAAATATTGGACTTGACGTGAGAACGTTAAGAAAATTTAAAAAGACAGCTTATTCTTAGGACATTCATTACAATTCAGGCACATATGTTTAGTTCCCTTTGGTAGGTGTCGAGCCCACGGAATAGCACCAATGCTGCCTTCCGAGTTGAGGCGACATTATTTTCAGAACCTGGTTTGCACGTGACATCATACAAAAACAAAGTCCTTGGTGCGAACTATATACTGCACAAGGTACGCGCGCAGCATCAATGTTCTTTACAATGGCCGCCGATGTGAAGTCACTGCAAACCATGTATTGGGACAGCCTTCGTGGAGTCAGGCAAGACAGATCAGTATTCTTCCCGCCCCCGACATACACGTCGCATGCCAGGAGGGAGGCATGTAGTACCTTTGACTTCTCCAAGATGACCCTGTCCTCATCGACGGGCATGAAGGCGTTGCAAGTCCAGTACAGCGTCTGATTGTTGAGCACGCTCTCGACTTGCATGATCTGCACGGCCAGCCGCTCGGCGGCTGGATGAAAGGGCGATAAGCATCGACTGATCATCGAGCTTGCATGAATTGCACATGACATCATCCAGAGAGCGCTCCGATGGCCACCAGAGAAGAGGGGAAGAAGGAGCTTCCTCTTACCAGGACCCTCTTTTGTGTGTCCCAGATTTGCGCAGGCGTCGCTATTCTCCCCCCAGGAGATCATAGAAGATTAACCCGTCACTTAAAATTCCTACAAAGGCAGCTTCACTGACTCTTCCTATCATGGTGGCCAAAAGTACACGATGGGACGTCTGTGCAAGCCATGTGTTTAATTCGAACAGTTTCTTTTTTTAGAGCGCAGCTCTTAGGCGCCCGTTTCCGGCTTGAGCGGCGTCGCCGTCGCCGTCGGCGTAACCGCGCGGTGCATGATGGGTAAATTTTCCCTCTAAATTTAGCGGAAAATTTCCCCCGCTAAATCTAGCGCAAAAAATTTCCCCCCCAAATTTAGCGGAAAATTTTCTCCGTCCCCCCCCCCCCCTTCGAGTTCACGTGACCACCCCCCCCCCCCCCGAGGTCACATAACCCCCCTGGTCACGTGACCCCCCCAAGGTCACGTTACCCCCCCCCCCCCCCCCCGTGCCTTCCCCTCCTCCTCAAGAGCTGCGCTCTAATTCGGCGTTACAGGGAGTTGTAAACGGCTTTCATTTTCTTTTCTTTTTTTTTTTTATAGCGAGAGAAAGTTAGACGAGTTCTGTCTCCACCATCAATTTATCAGGCTTGGCGGACATTAGAAGAGGCAATAATCGTCATGGTAAGTTGAGTAATTTATCATGCATGTAGATGCTCATCACATTATGATGTTCACTAGATGCGGCACCGCGGGCCTCCATGATACGGGCTGCTGCCTTTCCGCGGTGCCGCGGCTCTCCACAGCCAAATAGATAAAGACTAAAGACTAAAGACTAAAATATGTTAATTAACTTCCTTAATAATTGGTTTTAGGGGTCATGTCGCAATTGTAGTATAGATGGCAATTACTATTAAAGTCAGACCAATTTAAACAAAATTGAAAAAGGTAATTTTTTTTTAATTATTTATCGATCAATTTTTTTTTCTCGTCCGATTAAAAAAATGCGCTCAAAAAGAGCGTTGTAAGCCCTGCCCAGAATGACGCTAGGAAGAGCGATGTCGTCGTTTCAATCTTGTCGTCACTGTCTCGTCGGCCTGTCCTTGGTGGGTGCACGGACGACACAAGTAACGACGTGACTGACACGACTACATCACTTTCCAAACGTCATTGTGAACAGGGCTTCCTGCGCTCTTTCTTCACGCAAGTTCTAAATAAGGCGAAAAAACGCAAACATTGCGCGGTTATTATTTCAAACACCATCACATTTTCGCAAATTCTTTAAATTGGCATGGCCTTTAATAGTAATTGCCGTCAACACTGCACTTCCGACATGACCCTTGAAACCGATACTTAAAACGTTAGTGAACAGATTTTAAAGGGCAACTCCGCTACATTCTGAAAAATTCGAGATAATGACTGATTTCAAATTAAAGAACACTAATAGAACACTAATAGACACTACGTCATTAGCTTCGCGAAAAATGAGATATATATTGTATTGTTAAATCTTACTTTAAACATGAACAGAAATCGAAACCTAAACATCGGCTCCGTCTGACAACACGGGCTTCGGACCGCCAAAAACATGGCTATCACGTGGTACGAGATGTCACGTGATCCTCTGTGCAATGACGGGTGGGATCGGGGCAGGACGGCGGGCCACCGTTGGGGCGGACGTGTGCCAGGCGCAAGTGTCGTCTGCACCACACTCTTCAACACGTTTTGGTGTCTACGACATTCAAAAACGTCTGCACAACTGCGGCATCAGTCTGCGCACGTAGTGTGAACGAAACTCCGAGAGACAATAATCACAAACGGTTAGACGACGGTGGTTGTGACGCGGGAGACGGCGGTAACGGCGGGACGGCCGGACGGCTCCCAAGAAGCGCGCTGCGCAGGCGCTTTACGCCGGTCACGTGGACATCGCTGAGCGCCAAGAGGAAACGTTGCTGATGTCATCCGCTACGCTTGCCCGGAGAAGTAAAAACAAATAAAAAAAGGACAATGGGGACGACGTGTAGCTCAATGTAGGCTACGCCAACGCCGTAGCCTTCACTGCGCTGTTGGTTGCTCCTTAATTCGCCCACCAGAGTCAGCCGATTTCGGCAACTTGGCACTTTGTAAAGTTTGCCGGACCATTTAAGAAACATTTGGTCAGAACTAGGTCGTAATATTTGCCGTGATTTGACGTGTGGTCTTCCTAGGTGATACTGAAGAGGACTGCATTGTTAAAAAAAATGAAGCGGAGTTGCCCTTTAATGAATTAGTTAATTTACCGCAAAGATCATTCTTTCACTCAACGTCCTCCGAGCCTGATAAATACATGCTGAAAACAAAAACACGGAGAACTCTCACGCCCTATATTAAAAACAAATAAAAGTGTCCAACTTAAAAAAAAATTAAAATCGAACACCCAGTACGTACATCTTTACATTCAGTCTACTGTCTAACGGGCTAAGTCACTGCCAGCTCAAGAAACGCGGAAGATGGCGGGTCCCCTGCATATCATTGACACCCCACAGTCAATGAGATTGCAGGAATAAGCGATAAGAATGTCGAAGAGCTAATCCCGAAGAAAGACACGCGTTCTGAAATGTAGCGCATATGTCCTGCGCAAGCAAAAGCAACCGCGTCGGCTCGGTGTGTTCTTTTGGTAATCAGGGGTATCAAGTACTTTTGTGCATTCCGGTCCTCCAGCGAAACGCGCAAGAGGGAATGGTGATTTCTTTATGTTCCACAATATAAAAGGCTGACTTTGTTCGATGAAAAGTGAAAATAAATGTATCATGCCTCGTCAATCAGCGGCAGAGCACTGGAGGACAGTGTAAGTGCACTACAACCGCCATCCATCTAATACAGATAGCACATAGCTGGCACGAAGTAGAGTTATGTTGAAGTTACAAACAGAACAGCCACAACGTGAATATTTTTTTTTAAATAATCACGTAACCTTAATCTAGTAAAGAAAAAATTCCATCTGCAACTTACTCGCGATATCCTCCAATGGAAACTCCCTCTGAAGAAGTCTGTGGAAATTCGTTCTCTGGGCCATTGTGCAGTTCTCAACAGGTTTCAGGACGGGCTGTTCAGATAAGAAACGAGCGGCCAGTTTATAACGCGTATGCCTTCGTTGCACTTTTTGTCATATCGACAACGCGCAAAGCTTTAAAAGCGCCGCTCGTGATTTAGCAATTCTGCATGCAGTCTATCCTCACAGGAGATGAGAGATCATTCTCTTCAGACAAAAGGCCCATACAAACAATTACAATTGAGAGCGTTTGTGTGCGTTGCGACTCTACCAGTAACCATGACATCCGTACCTCCTATGCCGCATGCAAAGATACTCATTGAGTTGGTTGCCATGCTTCATACAAGGTGCAAATAACCCGGTGAGTCGTGGCTGTTTTTTGGTGTAAGGCAGTTAAAACGTCAAACGTACTCAACCGCAACTGTGTTTATGGGCCTTGAGGGTGCAATTGACGAGATGTATATCTCCAAGTTTGTTGCAGGGGCCTTACACTGGAGTATCCGCGCACATTTGAGTAAAATTACACGTCAATAGAGTGAAGATGAAACTCCCTATGACACGGTTACTACAAATCGCAACGCGTAAAACTCAATTGTCCTTTTCCGAAGCAGGAACTACATATCCATCCGCGTACATCTCAGCGAAGCGTCGACATCGTGTAGCCCAACTTCCAGAGAACGTTCAAACACACCATTTGAAAGAGTCGTTTCTCTTCCAGCTTCCGTGGCATGAACTTCTCTCTGACTTGAATCCTGGGCGTGACCGGAAAAGTGGCCTGGACCACGGCGACCCTGCGTCGTGTGCTTGTCCAGTCGTCCTTGCAGACGCAGAAGATTTCTGTTCGCCCCACAATGACGACAGCCTGAGGAGCCAATGCCGACGACGTTGAAGCAAGTTCAATTATGAGCGTATTAAGTGCAAAGCATGGCCGTGCTCTATCGTCTTTTCGCAGCCGTCAGACCTGTTCACCCGTGACGGGTCGCTATGTTGGGTTTTGACGTGACCCTGCTGGTTACAATCAAAAGTTACCTTCTTTTGCCACTGGAACAGCCTAGAACTGGAAGGGTTTCTGCCGCTATAGCTACTGACAGAATGAGAACGACAGGGATTCTTTTTCGGATTCCCGGCTTCCTGCACGCAGTAGTTTTTGATCGAAAAGACAATCAGGAATTGTTGATGGTCCATCACTCTTTCTTGAAGGTTCATAGACCTGATTGATGGCCCATCACACCTTCTTAATGGCCCGTCACACCTCCTTGGCGGCTCAACAAACCTTCTTGATGGCCCGGGAGACCCTCTTGATGGCCCATCAGGCTTCTTTGATGGTCGTAGCTACAGGCTCACTTGACGGTGTGTGATGAACCATCAAACATTTCTGGTGGTGGCTGACGGACCATGAAAACGTTTGTATGTTGAACGGGTGAGGCCATCAGGATATCTCGACAGACCATCGGAACGTCCAAAAGGCTGATGGTGCTTCTCATGACATCTTTCGGTGGTGGGAGGAACCTGGCCCTTTTTGGAACGTTCCAGCAGTGACTGAGAGGGGACTCCGAGGGCCTCACGCCGTCCCACATGCGTGAATGACATGTTTCGAAAGCTGACAGCAGTGTGGCTCGATAATGGAGTGTTCAATCTGTAATAGTCCGCCTCTAAAAGTTTCCTATAGAATACTCCAAACAGCAAAAGATACCTTCTCATAGACTCGTGTATGTTTTTGCAGTCATAGTTTTGTTTTAAATTGTGTTCGGGTTTGTTGGCGAAACAATTTGTTGATCCGATTCCGCACATAGAATGTGCCGAAAAACGCGCATTGCTTGATCGGAAATTAGCTTACTAGACGAACGTGTAGTGAACTGAATGTTTGCGAAAAGAAACGTTTACAAAGCCACGAATGCGAAAAGACGAGGCTCACCGTATTCTCGGCCCGACGAGGCTTATTGTATTCTAGGTTGTCGCAAGACGTCGCCGTGCCCAGCATGAACGATGGGGACAGAGTGTAAATAGCGACACCGACGCGAGTGGAATAGGTGCGCTTTTTCTTCAGTTTTTTTTTTCAGTGTAATAATTCAGCGTAGAATAATATCTAAATAGGAATGTCTTCTACCGGCACATATCTCTGATTAAAAATTCATAACGACCATTACACCAACCGACCATCAGTGGCCGTCAGATGTCCCAAAATATGACAGACCGTCGGACCATCAGACCTTCAAACCAACACGCCGTCAAACCACCAAGCCATCAAACCATCCCACCATCAAATCATCACGCCATCAAACATTTAGACCATCAATGTCCCAAAATACGACAAACCATCAGCCTGATGCGCCATCAGAAATTCCCTGATTATCCCTTTTGATGGGGTTGCCTTCCTTCGTGCTCTGGCTGCACCCGCACGCTTAAACTCGCGAGATGCCGAAGTTGCATCAAAGCTCCGAAGCTCGCGCTGGAGGCGGGACAACTAAAAGATATCCATGCCGCTCTCAATCGCTCAGTGGCCACAGATTCATTGCTTTAGTTTGGTTATTATTTTCATTGCAGTTCCGTAAAAACTCTACTTTATGCATGTTTAGCAGGCGACCGTCACAAGAAACGTCTATAGAACAGCACCGTAAACCGATAAACCAACGTGTCAATCGCAGAAGCACGCCCGCTTCAAATTGCAAGTGATTACAATCAAAACCACGCCATGCCGCCGCCATCCCCCCTCTTTCTCTCTTTCGATTGACACGATGACCCAACTCAAAAATTTAAGGGCGTACGATAAATGATGCAAGGCTAACGACGCAGATTTGGCAAGCACGCAATATATTAATAAAGTGAGTAAAAGTAAACGGATGAATCAATTATGGCAAGGCCGCTGACAAGCGCCTTGGTGAACCACCAAGGCGCAAATAATCAACCTTTCATGTCAAAAACGTGTTTCATCGTTGAGGGAAGATCCTCCTCTCAACGGTGTCTCGCTCCTAGACAAAAGAAACATTTCTGTCAATCCCTCCAAGTCATTGAATCATTGTGTTAAGGAAATGCTTGAATCTGTAGAATCACTTAGCAATTTTAAAAAAGGGCATCAGTGTCTCTCGTTTCAGAAGGACTGATCTGGACGGAAACTAAGGCTTTACCTTCCAAGCAAACCTTGGAAGGTATAAAGTTCGGTAAACAGGAGACGAAACTTCGTAAGGGGTTCTTAACATAATAGTCAAACTTTACGAGGAATCCAAGTTATAAGGACGTAACGGATAACACATCTCTACCAGATCTACGCAGATATCTCGCAGCCACAGTTTCTGACCCTTTGTTTTCGGTGCTCACCTTGCAGTTCGGAGATTTGTCGACTTCCTCTTCGTCTAAAAATCGGCACTCGCCGATGATGGTGACGAGTTTGTAACGTCTGTAGACGTTGAGGTCGACTCCGGTCCCGGGGTGCACCATGAGGACCGTGATGAAGAGGTGCCTCGCGTCAGTCGGCAGGTAAGCCGCGGGCACACGGTACGTGTACATGGACTGAGTTTTGGTCACCGACACTCCGGCCGCAGACGAGCCGCGACCCGTGTTAAGGCCCTCCCCGACGCCTTGGGCGCCGACGCCGCTGGAGCCCGTCATGTTGTGCACGTCAGGCACCGACCTCGAGATGACCACCTGAGACGTCGGGAACGAGTTAGGCTTAGCCATCAAGGGTAGCCGATAGTTCGTATACAGCCTGTTCCCCAAAAGACATTGGGTTTTTTGCTTTGTTTTTACCACAAAAGTAAACTTCGTATTGCCAAACCCTTGTTCTCCACCCAAACCCAGGGCTAGCTGTCCGAAGCAGATGTCAAAGTTCCAGAACTAACGGTTACCTCATTCAAAGGTCATAAGTGATTTTCATGAAAATTTTTTTTGGCAAAACTGTGTTATTCGTTTTTACTAATTCAGAGCTCCCGGCTGCTTCTTGTCAGAACGCCATGTATATTTACGATGCCTCGTCTTCCTTCTCTACCCTCAAAGCCCAACAGCACATCTCCTCCTTTTAAAACTGGTCTATTTACAGGTTTCACTAGTTTTCCACTGCGTGTAGTGTACGCATTTGATCCGATGTCGAGTACCGACGTTTCTTTCATGGCTTCAGTCTCTGGCATCGGTGTGAGATGGAAGCTGTTTCTTTGAAGTGTAGTTGCATCGGTGTCCACTAAGTACACTCTTGGACTCTCCGTTGGACACCGTGCAATTCCTCTTTTTCGTTGATCGGTGACCCAGACAACGTCACCTCTTCTCAATGGTTTGCGCTGTCGTACACCACGTCGTCTGTCATAGTTGGCTTTCTGTCCCCCTATTCTTCTCTTCTCCCATTTTGGAGTCGTTGGTGATCCACAAGTCTCGGTTCCTAACTAGAAGAAACCGTTGGCAGTGACGTTCTCAACTTGCGGCCCATAAGCAACTCGGCGGGACTATATTCCTTGCCTAATGGTGTTGCACAATCTGCAACGCGATGTAGCTGTCTGATGTCTTCTTAAAGCTTTTCTTAATAATCCCGACAGCAACTTCCACAAATCCGTTACTCTGCGGATATCTTGTACTGGACGGTTTATGTTCGAAACCCATTCTTGGGCAAACTGGTAAAACTCACTTACGACAACTCTCTGGAATTGTGGTAAGTTGTCGCTGAACAATACTTCAGGAGTTCCATGTCGTGCAAAAATTGGCTTTAGACGTGTTGTGACACACGTCGCAGTCATACTGGTGAGAAGTACAATTTTTGGATATCTCGAGTAATAATCTGTCACTAGAAGGTAATTCTGTCCTGACAGATAGAACAGAGCCATTGCGACTTTCTGCCACAGACGCTCCGGGAACATTGATGGCATCAAAGCTTAATGACGGTTGGAGGTTTCCTTGACGCATTCAGGACATCTGCGTACCATGCTCTCGATGGCTGCTGAAAGCCCTGGCCACCATACAGACTCCCGTGCTCGAGCTCTTCACTTTGTTATTTCTTGTTGTCCTTGGTGGATCCTCTCTAGGATATCGGAGCGCATGGAACTTGGGATAATGAGTCTTGATCCTCTCATGAGTGGTACATCTTGAACTGAAATGTCTCAGCAGCGGTTGTTCCAGTTCTTCTACAATATACAGATCCGTCCTTAAGCTCTTGTCTCTCTAGTGAAGTGTCTCGTTCATGACACCAGGAACAGTCAGGGCATTCTGACTTGGACCCTTTAGGACCTTCTTGGGACTCTGCAGAAAACGTTCTTGAAAATGTATTTGTATATCCTGACAGGGACCACAGTGACGTCAGCACCCGTGTCAACCTTGAATGTTATGAAAACATCTCGGACGTCGACATTGACTTCCATCGCTCTCCCTCTGAAGTTGACACAGTGCCGAGAAATGTTGTTTCCGCAGTCGTTACTTCCTGCAGTGTTGCAAGGCTTCTGCAAACACAAGCATAGTGTCCTTTTTTTTGGATTTGTTGCACGCAGCTTTACGTGCGGGGCACTTGTCTTTCTGATGCAGCCCGTAGCCCCATTTGTAACAAACTTTTTCGTTCGTTTGTAAACTGGAACGAGACAGTGTCGTCTTTCCTTCTTTTTTTTGCTTCTTTTTTCTTTTACTTCAGTTATTTTCAAGAGGCATTAATTACTACTCTGTCAATCTTTCCTTTATGTGAAGTGCGGATAGTAACTTGCTGTTTCTTGACAGCCTCTGACTGTCGAGTCATGTTCGTAGCCTCCTCGAGTGTTAACTCCGGGTCTAGTTGCATCTTCTCCGACAGCTGGTGGTTGCAAACGCCGACGACGATGCGATCTTGAATCATCCCCTCGAGTCGAACTTCAAAGTCGCAAGTCTTGGTAAGGCTATGAAGGTCAGTGATGAATTCTTCAACGCCTTCACTTTCTTGCTGGCTTCTCTTCTGAAATTTCGCTCTTTCATAAATGATGTTTCGACGGACGACGAAGTGCCGTTCGAACGCTGAAAGTACTTCTTCGTGCTTCGTCATCTTTTTTTTTTTTTTGTGCCTTAAGGTTCAACGATATGAGGACATCGTCTGCCTTATCACCCATAAAGTAGATCAGAGCGTTCACCTGTTCTGGCTCAAGCTTCGTGGAGAGACCGCGGATTATGCGGAAACGTTCGAATTGCCGCTTTTAACGAGGCCATTCATCTGGGATTGTAAAGTTGAATTCCTTGGGCGGTTGGCACTGGAATGAGTTGGAGGTTGCCATCGCTCCCCGTTCCTATTCAAGCTTGGGGTCCTGAACTTCTGATACCATGTGCTATTTGTCGTTACTAACTCAAAGCTCCCGGCTGCCTCTTGTCAGAACGCCATGTTTATTTACAATGCCTCGTCTTTCTTCTCTAGCCTCAAAGCCCAACAGCACAAAAACGGAAACCGTTTTCGCCCGTTTTCGGTAACTGCATGGCGCCAATCAGCTCCAAGTATTCGAAAGCTCCGTCGGCCGCTGGTTTCCCATTAAAACTTTCAGGAAACTCACTTCTGACTTTTGAATGAGATAACTGTTAGTTCTGAAACCTTGGCATCTTGTTCGGACAGCTAGCGCTATATTTGGGCGAAGAATGAGCGTTTGGCAACTAGTGTGGTTTATTTTTGAGGTAAAAAAAAAACCCTGTAAATATTGTGGTGGTGTACCCTGCATACACGTGGTCACTTACAGCTAAGTAAACGAACAATCAGGCCCTGCGTTTTTATTTTTTTTTAAGCTGTCATTGGCTGTAGTCACACACGGCTTGAGAAACTCGGTACGTGGAGAGTACCAAGCAGTGGCGTAGCTAGGGGGGAGGCTTATGGGGCTTCAGCCCCCCCCCCTCCCTCTCCCTCGAAATCCAACTCACTCTACAATATACACATTTGTTTTATGCCCCTCCACCCCTCCGCACACTAAGTCATGGACATCTTGGCCACCAGCCCCGCCCCCCCCCCCCCCCTCCCCCGAAAAAAATTCCTGGCTACGCCACTGGTCCCAAGCACATACTATCGTTAAGCGTTCAGTCTATTTCAAGCAGCAGATGTATTCCTGAAATGTGTGCGTTCAACAAAGCTGCAAGAGTTCAGCTTCCGCAGAAGCGACCGTCCATGCAGTCCACACCTTTCGGCAGTGGTGTTGTCACACACAATGCGTTTATATCTATAAACGCATTGCCTTGTTGGCCACAGCCCTTTTACATTGGGGTCGGTGCACTTCCAGCGAAAGCCCTTCGACGGCCTTGATTCAATCTTTATGGACTTGACGAAAGCATTTGATAAGGTATCTCATGAAAAGTTAATATACAAGCTGGATAAGATTCTTAAAAACACCCAGTTAGTTAAATGGATTTCAGCGTAGCTTCATAATAGACAACAATGTTTAGTGTTTAACGACTGTTCATCTAACAAACTTTCCATTGACTCTGGCGTTCCCCAGGGGTCCGTTCTTGGACCACTGCTTTTTTTTTTAATATTTATTAATGACATGGTGAAAGATATTCCGGTTAAAATGAAACTAATATGCTGATGATTGTGTAATTTACTCAGAAATCGATAGTATATCAGATCAGTTGTTGTTAAATAGTGCGTTTCAAAGAGTTGCTGCTTGGTGTGGTGCGTAGCAGATCTGTATTAACTATGAGAAAACTGTTTTTCTGAGGATCACTAACAAAAAAATCCCATTAAAATTCAATTACTTTGTTGATAATACCTTTCTCTCCGAGGTAACGCACTATAAGTACTTAGGTCTGTGGATCTCAAATAATCTTACTTGGACGCAAACACATTGAATCCGTACGATCTAACGCCATGCGTAAGTTGTTCTTTCTCAAAAGAGCCTTGAAACTTTCTATCCCTTCTGTTCGCCTTCTAGCATATAAATATATTGTTCAACCAACGTTGGGTTACGCTGCTATTATTTGGGACCCTTTCACCATGACTAATATTAATAAAATTGATAGCGTACAGAAAAAGGCCGCCCGCTTTATATGCAACTATTTTGGACGTACTTCTGTAACCGAGATTTTAGCAAGAGCCAGCTTATCACCGTTAACGCAAAGAAATCGTCATTCCCGTCTCAAGTTTCTGTTTCAACTTATTACAGGGCATTATAAAATTGATATATCTCAACTAATTTCCTTTTCTTTTGGGTATGCGACCAGACAGAGGCATGACTTAACCATAACTCCTTTCCGCGCTTCAAATATTCTTTTTTTCCAAGAACAATAATCGATTGAAATAACCTGACTAATGATGTAGTTTTGCAGCCATCATTGACATTGTTTGCCTCCCACCTTAGTCAATACTGTTTAGCTTCATATGTTTAATTTAGTATTTTACATCTTGTATGCTTTTTTGTTGTTGTTGTTCCTTTGCTTTTGTGCCAGCTATGTATCTGTACTTTCACCATTGTAAACCCACCCTGCTACAATCCCAGCTAGGGATTGCAGTATTTATAAATAAATAAATAAAAAATGCACAAAAATATATGGCTGACGGTCCAGATTTGGCCGTTGGTTACAAAGCGACATGAGCACTTACCACGTAGGAATGGTAGTCATCGTGTGGTTTGAGTTTGACCTCAATGGGCATCTGGTCACCTGGGTAATAAATGTGGTGCACGCCGAGCCGGACAAGACCAGAATCCGTTACCCGAGACACGTTGTGTTGCGTCTCCTTGCGCTTCTCTGCGTCGTACAAAAGCAAGAAGCCCGAGAAAGACAACCGCTTAGTGAAAACTCTGGTTCACACAGCACCACTTTCTTAAAGCTGGTTCACACAGACCCGTTTTCTTACCTTACGTTAGGTTACGAAAGCTTATGTCCAAGTCACCGAGATATTTGTGCTTCGTATTAAGCGTGGCAACCAATTCAAGGAGATAACCTGACAAGCGACATTCGAGACACGAATGTTTCGGAGACGACGAGCTAGGACGGTGAGTTACCGTGGCAACCAAGGACACAAGGCTCCTCATAACGTATCGTAAGGAGTTGAGCTCGGTTCAACTTTTCACACAGTACCGTTTGCTTACGTTACGTCGTTACGTCTAAGTCACCGAAACATTCTTGTCTCGAATGTGATGTGCCAGGTATACCTCCTCAAATTGGTAGCCACGCTTGATATGCAGCACATATGTTCCGGTGACTTGTACGTAAGCTTTCATAACGTAACGTAACGTAAGAAAACGGGGATATGGGAATCAGCCTTCAAGGGCAGCTCCGCTCAATTCCGAAGATTTCAGGATAATGAGTGATTCCGCATTTAAAATAACTAGTAAAAGACACTAGAGTGTCTTTTACTAGTGATTTGCTTCGCCTCATTTGCTTCGCGAAAGATGGGATACATATTTTTAACTCTAATTTTAAACACGAGCAGAAATCGAAACCGAAACTCCTTATAGGGGCAAGTGTCGTCTGCACCGCACTCTTCACCACGTTTTGGTGTCTACGACATTCGACGACGTCTGCACAACTGCGGCATAAGTCTGCGCACGTAGTGTCCAAAATGTGGACGGAACTCCAGGAAACAATAATGAGAAACGGTGAGACGACGACGGCGGTTGTGACGCGCGAGACGGCAGTAACGGCGAGACCACGGCGGGACGGCCGGAAGGCTCTCAAGAAGCGCGCTCCGCAGACGCATTACGCCAATCACGTGGACACTGCTAAGCGCCAAGAGGAAACTTTGCTGACATCACCCGTTACGTTTGGCCGGAGAAGTAAAAGCAAGCAAAAAGGGGCAATGGAGATGACGTTTAGCTCAATGTTGGCTACGCCACGCCGTAGCCTCGACTGCGCTGTTGGTTGCGAGCCTCAATTCACTCGCTCGAGTCACCCGATTTCGGCAACTTGGTGCGTTGCAAAGTTTGCCGGACCGCCGTGCTAAAGCTGCCTATTAGAGGATGATGGAGCATATGATTACGGTAATCTTCCAAGAGGGATTTGTAGATGCTGTTTCTGCGGCCCTTCCAGAGCGTCCCGTTCTGCATGGGTGGTCTCTTGGCTCGGTATCTGTCGATCATGTCGTTTATATTCATGTGTCCAGAAGGCCCTGTTAACCAATGTTCAACCTGAAACAACATCAAAAAGTGTTTTTTTTTATGCAATATTTATGTCTAGAAGGTAGTGGCATGAATAGACCTATTTCAAAACTCAAAGCGCCTCATCGCGGTGTAATATGCCACGTTATGCATGGTGGGAAACAGTGTGAAGCAAAATCCACACGGGCTTCGCTCCTGGTCCACAGGTTCCCAGAATGCAACGCGCGCGGTAACAACATGTAGTAGTTTTTTTTTTTTTGTTTTTGAAAGCGAATTTGTTTATGGCGAGGGTTTCGTGAACGTTTCGTGTGCGTGACCAAAAACTCTACGCTCGCACCGCCGCACGCGCCGCACGCGCACGCCTTCCCCGAATAAAAGATTCCAAGTAAATAACCGAAATAAAGCGTTGACGAACGCGCGTGCAAGATGACATTTGTTTCAGGCTTTTGGTTAATTACAGTTACTGTTTCAGACGCCGGTACGTGCGGCGCGTGGAACACCATTCCCTGCGTTCTCCTTGATGCTTGAACAATTTAACAATTAGCCCCGTGCGCGACCGAAAGCGTCGCTGTGGTCGGCCTTCCACGATTGGCCGAACGCTGACTATGACGTCGGAAAGGGGATTTATCATTGACGGAAATAAGAGGAATGAAAGAACTTTAATTTTGACGGTGTTGGCAGTGTTCCTTTGAGAGCGCAATGATTTCAAGCTTCCACCATGCTAATAACAAACACCATCGAACTTGTTGTTTGCAAGGTAATGACGTCACAAGGGGGAACCACAGGAGGGCGCCACCAAAACATCTCGCCGCTAATAGGAAGTATTCACTGGCGGCCATAGCTGTGTGCACGACTGCTGAGCGCGTGCTGATGGCGAGCCTCCACAGTTCTTTTGTAACGTGCATTTCGCACCCTCAAGATTGCCGGTCTTAGCAGCCTATTAATGTGGGCTCGTTCAGAGCATGCGCTCTAGACATCACCCACAAATATGGAACTCAGTGAATATATCTTATAGGTCTATTAAGATCGTGCACAAAACGCAAAGCGCATGCGGCAAACCAGACAAGACGACGAACCTCACAAGGCAGAGAACGCATAAAAAAAAATTCCTGTGTCACGTTTGTGTCATATGCTAAACAGCTTCGCTGGTCATCCACCTTCACAGAGTGGAATAGCTCATGACTTTTTTTTTTTTAAGTGCTCTACTATATAGAGCATTGGGAGTAAACAGGGAGGTGACACATCGCAAGAAAGAAAAAAAAACAAAACAAGATGGCTATTATCGATCAAAGTTCATTACAGATTATTGAAGGAGTCAGTGTCGCTAGCTGTAAATCAACTACAATGAACTAAGAACATCGCTACGTCAGCGTCGAAAACAGGTAATTATAAACTATATATGTAATCTGGAGACCAGTTAACGAGAAAAACCAAATGGTCCTCTTTAGTGAATGAAACCATGTTAAAGCTTAGATTCCTTTACACAAACAGTTACAAACGTACCAAACTGACAATCGTTTCAACTTTTTTTCTTTTTTTTACATGCGGCGGCACCGTGTTGCAGTGATGTATTGTGCTCTCTAAGTTCCGCGTATTTTAATGGCTTGAACATCCGCTACTCACGTGATTTAGAATGCGGCTGTTGTGTTGGATGGGCAGGGCATTTATATGATCAGGTGGCTTGAACCTGAAGTTCGGCATCGAAGGTTGTTCGCCATACCTGTAAGCAAATGCAACAATTGAAATATGCAAATTGTTCTCCCCGGTATCTTTTCCAAGTAAGTCTGAGTTCGAGAGTGGGCCCACGCACCGGTCATGTGGTTGGTGCTCTGGATATATCCTCGACTCCGAGATGCGTGGCGCCCGAGGCCCCGACAAGGGTTCGTCGAAGACAATGAAGCGGACCTCTGGTGCGGCCTTGGAGCGCTCGACTTGCAGTCCTGCGTAACCTGGACAGTAGTCCGCAATCCCGCATAGCGTTTTAATGGTTCGTACAAACTTCATAAACCGTGTGAATACGAGGGTTGAATGAAAGTAATGCCTCCATGAATATTACTCCTGATTGGTTGGGAATATCCCCAAACATCGTTGCCGTCTCGTTTTCAACTGAAGCCTGTGATACAAATTGCTTGTCCTGGGGTCGTGTTTATATCTGTTGGCCCAATGACGCATAGCACTCACATTAACACAGAAAAAGTATCGAATTATTCCGTGCATTTTCACTGCAGGGACCCCTTCTGTT
Source organism: Ixodes persulcatus (assembly GCA_013358835.2). Classification (NCBI taxonomy): domain Eukaryota; kingdom Metazoa; phylum Arthropoda; class Arachnida; order Ixodida; family Ixodidae; genus Ixodes; species Ixodes persulcatus. The sequence goes on along the minus strand of JABSTQ010009445.1, from coordinate 393,875 downwards.
GTAAAGAACTCGATGACAGCACAATGCTTAAGTCGAAACGACGAAGGTCCCGCACAGGTTTTTATTATCACAGTACAACTCCACAACCATTCGCTGTAACCACATTAAGCTAAATGAGTTGCTATAGAAAACATCTTCACGGGATTTCGCTACCTGTTCTGGGTCAGTGCTGCCATCTGTTCACAACTTATAAAGGTGTCGGACTTGCCTTTTGTTCAACCCTCGCAGATCGCGCTGATGTGGTTCCCAAGCTGGCTGTCTACCTGCCTCGTGCGTTATACCTTCATCGTGATAATTTTGCGTGATCAAACTGCTACTACGAAGTAAGACCCTCTTCATCGGCTTGTTGCTGCACAGTCCAAGTGTATATATTATAAAGAAAGCGATAAACTAGCCTGAATAGGAATAACCTTTAGACTGCATAACCTACAGCGCAGTACAATGACGTTATGTCCATGCGATATGTTAGAGCGTTTCACTTTGAAGTCACTGTAAACTGTTACGTTAATTAATCCGCATATCAGTTTGAAATAAGCATTTTTGCGAGTGTTTAAATGAGTCCAAGAATGACAGGGAGAAAGAAATATATAAAGAACGATATTTGTTTACAAGTCGAGAAGGTGAAGCAGCAAAAAGAGTTTTGAAAGGCTCTCGCAGGGACTCGAATCTTTCCGCCCTACTGGCTCACATTGAACGCTGCGCTTTCAACAGCAGACGTTCAAAGTAGCCTTTCTTGAAGGGCAGTAACTTTTACCGTCAATCCATCAGAAGCGAAAGCAGCGCGCTCAAGAAGGTAGGGCGAGGGTAAGAAGGGCCGGGGAGGAGGAAGCAGACGGAACGCTGGAGGAGAGAGGGGGAAACCTCCTTCTCTCCTTAGCGTTTAAGTTTTATACGGCATGGCAGATGCGCGAGCGCACGGGCGATTAGACCGCACAATACAGGCCGGTTCTCACATGGAGCGAAGCGCTGATGTAGCGCTCCTCACGTGCCGTCAGCTGCTTATCGCCTGCCACGAGCAACCGTTTTGGCGGTGCGATACAAAGCTGGTGAACGCTCCGGTCAGCACGCGCTTAGCGCGAGGTTAGCGCTATGCTTGTAGCGCTCCGCTGCATGTGTGAACAGGCCTTACCGGTGCCAGCTGGCAACTTCCAAGGGCTCACGGTCTCGAGGTTCCTTGCATTGCACATATCGCGCGGTATCTTTCAGTGTGAGCATGTGCGAGCCGCTTTAATAGCGACCTGGCTCCATAAATGACATCACTCGCAGCGTGTACGCAATGGCAGACATGTACAAGTTACTCAAAAAGTAATTAAGTTAAGTTACTGATATTGACGTCAAAAGCAATTTGAGTAGAGTAGAAATTACTCAAATAAAAAGTCACTGAGAAAATTACTCATTACCGTAAAAAAGTAGCGAATTACTTTTGAAGTTACTTTTGAAGTTGCTTTTATATGTCCTTTTATGGTAAAAAGAAAGTACAGAGGTTTTGATCCGTTAGCGAAATTGTGCTAGCCAAATATGAACCGGCTTGTTTTTTTCACAGAAATGCTTTAATAGACCGATCTCACTAAGTGTTCCACACATGCGTGACGCCGCCATAACTGTAGTTCACAAGAGGTAGGAGCCTGTGCACGAGACAGCTCGTGCCGTCTCGTGCTCTGCTCGCGCAGACCTCCAGCCTGATTGTCGCGTGTGCAGAAAAACTACAGTTCCCACGTTGCATGGCGACAGCGGTGGCGTACTCAAACTAGCTGGGTAGCTAAACTCGTGGAGCAAAACATTCTTCGTTTTTTGACGTAGCGGGGGGAGTGACCAAAAGAACGCCGCAAAGTTTCCTCCTCCCTGCGCGCGCTCAACTTCGCAACCTTTGACGAAAAATCCCCCGCGATCCCTAGGCGGTGCACGAGAGCACGAGACAGCGCGGGGAGGCGAGCGTTCACGCCGCTCGCTGTACGTTGTCTTTGAGCTCTCTAGCGCCGGCAATCCCGTCATGCCTCGCCCAGGCGAGGAGCGAGAGCAGACGACGGGAGTTCGTCTGCTACGAGGCGGCATTCGCACAGCGGAGCTGAAAGAAAAAGTTGGTATTCTGCTCGAAATCGCGTCCCGCGGGCCACAAACTCAAACGCGAGCTTGAATTGCAAGCGTCTGATATTCCACGAAGGGAGGAATCGACGACCCGTGTTTTATTTGCAAAATTTGGGTCGCTTTGTTGCCGTACAGACGCTGAAACCTACCAGTGTGTAATGAAAGGCCCAGGACAAACACAGAGGCCGCGAGATCTCGCATCATCTGTGTGCAGGTGAAAAGTGGAACATTTTTCGACAAAGCTTCCACAGCAGAAACCTGTGACGCATTCACTCAGCGTCCGGGAAGGCTAAACATGGAGACGTTGCCCGAGGCTCAAGCACAGTCATATTTGAACGGCAGCTATCTTGCCCCGTCGTATTTTGTTTGAGAAAGCTCTCGTTCTCCATGCCCTCACCAGGGAAATAAAAAAAGTCTTACGAAACACATTGCTAGATGTTCCAAAGAACTAGATTTAAGCGGTAACCTTTCAACGGTTCACTCATAATACTATGCTTAAAACGAAGCAAGCTTTTGCGCGTACAGTGCCATAAATTTTCTCAAGTGTATGCTGTTTTGTAGTCAGCTGGCTTCGGAAACTTACGCTGTCTGTAGATATCTCTGACAGCCGAGTTCCTTAATTGGAAATCATCGCAAATATAAGTGACACGTTGCAGCAACCAACGTTTATAGATAAACGATGGCAGCGACTGCGCTCCCGCATTCCCACCCATCACGTCGAACAAAAAGGCGCTAGTTTCGGTTTGAGGTCGGTACTTTTCTACAACATCTATGGCGACAACATCAGTCTGCATTAGGTGCATTCGGCAAGTTCGTCCGGGGCCTGTTCTCCGTGCAGCACTCCGCGGTTGCAATGCATTAGAACTCTCACAGTGCAAGTCTGGATCGCGGATCGGGAGCCCGTCACTGGCCTCACCGGCGGCCATTGCTTGACAACAGGCAATACGCCGTGTCCTGTCTAGTTCTCTCTTCGTTTTCGTCCTTGTTGTTTTGGCGTATTACACCATGAGGCAATACACGAAAGTCTAAGGGAGAAACATGCAAAAATAGGAAGCTTGTACGCGGTGCTCGAGGGCGAGTATTTTATGACGTGCTGCGATGATTATATCGGGTGCTTGGAGATGAACTAGACATTCGTCAAACGTTCGAACATTGATTTAAAAAAAAAAAAATGGGCCGGAGCACAACCGACTTTACTGACGTCGCTTGCTTCGGTTGCTAAATAAACGGCACGTTCAGCGACTGAACGGCACGCTCCGAGTTTCAGTTTGTCACGGAAGCCCTCACAGCAGTTCAAAGAAAAAGCTTTCACCATGAAGCACTATGTACAAGCGGTTAAAACGATGCGAATGTCCCCAGTAAAGGCCTTCCAACTTATCGTTTGCTGAGCTCTGATGACTCCGAGATCACGGATGGCACCACAATAACTCTCGGTAGCCCTTGTCTCATTAAACACTTCACAGTTAACGCCCAACAAAGTCGCCCTCGACCCTCAACCACACAACGTTTATTTAAACAAGATTGGTATTCTAACGCGTTTAATATTCTTGCCCACAATATTAACTGTTATTTGCGGAAACACGATAGAAGTTTCATGATCGAGAACAACCTACTAACGTAATAAAATTGAGTTTTCCCGTTTCTCCTATAGCATGCATTAGATCGTGTCAAGCGATGGCTGCCGGTGGTGCCGCTCGACCCCAGCAATACAGGCCTCTATCCGCGATCCAGCCTAATAAGAGATCAGTGGTGCCAGTGCTATTAGACATAAATCGTGTATTTGCATCGGTACACCCATACCTGCCGGATGTCGGGACGAGGCGCAAAACCGTACATCCGGCCAATATTGAAGCCGGTTTTCGGCCGAAGTTGCCTCGACACTCGCCAAGAAGCAACGTGTTCTTTCGGCGACTCGTTTGTGTAATTTAATTTTTCAGTCATTTTATTGGGTCCCGGGCCACTGTGTACACCCCAAAAAAGGAATGTACTGTGGTAATTACACCTTGACGAGAAGGAGGCACGTAGCCAGAATTTTTTTTTTTTTTTTTTGGGGGGGGGGGGGCGCCTATGACGAAGTGCTCTATGAGGGGGAGGGGGGAGAGGAGGCCCTAGCAAAATGGAAGATTTCGGGGGGGGGGGGGCGAGGGGCGGGCCTTATGCCCCCCCCCCCCCCCTGGCTAAGTGTCTGACGAGATGGGGTATTGTAGTTTTACATCTTTATAAAAAGGTGTGTTGCATTATCACACGTTTTAAGAAACGTGTTTAAAAAATCACACATTTTTAAAGGTGTGAGGTTTACATTTTTTTATAAGGTCTATTGCTACACTTATTAGGGGGTTAGTTATTGGACACCCCACTTACATGTATAAAGGTGTGAAAATGTTTAATTTGTATATACCTCTAACGGAAGAAAATCTCTTTCATGTGATTACATCGCGTGCCGATGAAACGATCTGTCGATGACACGTCGTTTGATGAACTGATTCGACCGCCAGTGAGTGACGACTGCCAGTAAAATTTCGGGGAAATAATTCTGCCGGCTGCCGGGAGACTCGAACCTACCCAAGAATTATCCCGGTTCTTGTTTGTTTTCCAACATTCTGAATTGTATACCGGCTTATTAGTACCTCTTCGGATATTGCAGAAAAAAAAAAAAAAAAAAAAAACGATGGCAGTCGCAAAAGCTCTGACAGCCCGGCTCACCGTCATGTGGGAGACTGACAGGTGCTAGTCAGTCGCCACCATGCCTTGAAAGCTACCGGTTTCGAAGAACCGAAGCGCGCAAAGAACTTGTGGTTCCACGGTCATGGTAGACGCGATTGTCCGCCGCCTCGAAGTCCGGGCGCCGAACGAAGCTCGTCGCAGAGTCAACGCACAACGGCTTTCGATAGCCGGTACTGTCGCCGAAAGTCGTCGTCGGAGAGTTGAAAGGGGCCCCCGGTTGTCTCAGTAGCGACGCCAACGGTGGCGGAAGATAAGCTCGGCCGCAGCGTACGGCACCGCCATGTTGACAAAGTTTAACTTCGCCTCGATCCGAAGCGAAGATCTCGAGCTCAAACCACGGCTCTCGCAAAGTTTGGAAACGTCACTTTGACGTCAGCGACAACTTCGACAAACGAGGTTTCTTTTTTACACAAACTTCGGAGGGATTTTGAGCGTCAGCAGGTCACCTAGGGACAATCTGTAAAGCATTAATTTTAGCTTGGCGTAGGGATGTAGGGACAAATGGGCGCTACGTCATCGGCGAAGCCGTTCAATCAGCGGGCTCCTCGCGCCCCTCACGCGCCGCACGCGCGCCTCGATGAACTTTGCTACATTCTGCCTCTCTCAAAGAAATGAGCGTTCGAATGATTGACACCTCGCTCGGCGCGACGTCAGCGTCGCGAGAGTCCAATTAGCGCGTTCCGCAACTTTCGGGCACAAAGTTGTGCTCCACGAGTTTAGCTACCCTGGTGAGATCGGTTTTGCCTAATTGTTTTGTACTTCCTTGTTTGTTTGGTCAATGATGTACTGCGAATGTGACATTTGTACTTCTAGGTTTACCACTGTCTGAGCTTGATTTTTTAGACAGTGTTTGCTTGTTTACAGTCTTACGTAAAGTACATCTAAAAAGTACTCGAAATAAAGTACAAAGTAAATGAAAGCTTATGTACTTCAAGTAAAGTAGTAAGTGCACCGGGTGCAATGTACTTGAAGTAACGTACTACAAATACAATATATTTCAAAGTAAAGTACAAGCACTTTTAACACAATCTTTCATGATGCCCTTTCATTCCGTATACAGTGTTTTTTTAACTGGTATGCATTGCTCTAGGGGTAATCGGAGGTGCATTAGTTTTTTACGGAAATGGCAGCAAATATTGTATATGGTCAAGTCACCGCAGAGTAGTTGTTTTACTCTCGCTGACGAGCTATTTGACACAATACTCTTAAAGGCACTTATTTCCATCGGTCTCACAGCCGCCATTACTTCACTCGAAGAAATGACCAGATGACATCTCGAAAGAGCTCGTTTTCACACAACCATACCGCCATTTTTTGTTTTCAAATTTGGGGAATGTACATTGAAGTCGGGAGTTTTACTTTCCTCGGAAAATACAAGTACATGTTCAGAGAATTTACTTCAAGTAAAGTACAATTTTTCTGAACAGTAGTACTCTATGTACCATGTACATAGGGTACTTCCCAACACTGCTTGTTTATTTATTTTTTTTTAATATAAAAACTTTGGGGGAATTACTACAGGTTTCTCGAACGATCTAGGAATCTTTGAAGATCTGCATATTCTGAGTTTTGGGAGGAAAGGCAACGCAAAAAGGCAATCTTTGTGTTGCCCTTTAGCACGCGATTCTTCGAGTACAGCACAAACTACGGGAGCACAAGATGAGTTTCAGAGCATGCAGGTGCTGCATTTTGTTGCCTCCTTTGAGTGAGGATGCAGTGTGTGCACCTTCTGTAGTGGGCGAGAGTTTCTACGTTGGGGGAAGCGGGGACCAACCCTTTCTTCAAAAGAGTCAAGTCTCCTTGAGCTTCGGGACACGGCTAAACGCCAGTCTTTGGCGCAAATACCGCAGTTACTCGGCATCTCTTGCGTCGTGTTTGTTCAATCCCCGCGCCTCGTAGCAGTGTTGTTGCAGTGGGGGGGAAGGGGGGGGGGCGGGGCTTGTGAAAATTTTGGGGGGTTTTGGACTCTACAAACCATTTTCTCCCCCCCCCTTTCCTACGCCACATGCTTCCCCCTCTCTGCAAATATCAGCTGATCTTCGAACATCTCATCTCCTTTGTGCAGGAATATTTGTTGACAGGCAAAACAACCACTAAAATTCGAAAGTAATTTGTAACTTGAGTAGAAGTTACTCAAAAAAAGTAATTAAAGTAAACTACTAATTACCGAAATAAAAATGTAATTGAAAGTTACTAAACTACCCAGAAAGGTAGTTAAACTACAGTAACTTGAGTAGAGTAGTTGAACTACGTACAAGTCTGCGCAATGGTCATTGAGCGCGCGGCCGCAGGAAAGAGGCTAGGAGCAGAGCCACTTCTGGGGTAACCTAGAGTAACTGTATCGGATCTGCTTGTAGAGCCGGAGTATCGCGTACCTTTTCATTTCGCCGCAAACTCCATATTGGGTGAAAAGCGGTCGCGTAGGCCGAGCGGGTTCCAACCTTCATGCGGGAAAGCGACTTTGCATGCGCCGAGTTTCGGGAGAGCATGTTTCTCACTTTGTGTTTGCGAAATATATATTCTACGCTATAATCCAAAGAAATGGAACATGTCTTGACCATTGAACACTATGTGTAGTCACTGGGTACAGTATAATCGCGTTGCTTTATAACGCGAGCATTGATTCAGAACGTGTTTCCAAAGTCTGGGAAGTAGACGACACGAAGGACGATCGCGTTGCTCGCGTCTACGGCGCTCACGGAGTGACACGCGACCGGAACATCCGGACACCTCGGGCTAGAAAACAACGCGCTGCTATGGCTTGCAAAGGGACGACGTTTTCATCGGCCGCGACGTTCTAACGAGGGCATGGAGAGAAACAGGAGACAAACAACGGGACGCCGCAGCACGCCACCTCACAGCCACGCCCTCCGCGCGTGCCTCCTGCAGACGCGACGGTCGCTTCCCGCAGTGCAGCTTGGATCCAATGTGGCCACCAACCGAGCACCATTGCTATACTCTGCTCGGCAAGCGAAGCATATACAGTTACTCTAGGGTAGAGCACTGCACGGGCCCGGGCCTACCCGAAAGCCCGGGCCCGGCCCGGCCCTCGGGATGGGCCCGGGCTGGGCAGCGTACGCTTCAGCCGGGCCCGGGCCGGGCCCGGGCCACACCCGGACGCATCCGGGCCGTCCGGCCCGGGCCAGGCCCGGGCCTCACCTGGGACGAATTCGGGCCATCTGGCTCAGATCCCGTTTGGGTCTCGGCCGTCCGCATAGAAAGCATAGAAGTTCACTCAATCGCTAAAACAGAAGGGCAATATACATTCAGAACACCAACTGAACTGACCGACACCCTAAAAGAGGGTCGTTCGGTTTTTTCGCAATTCGACGTTTCTCCGAACCTCCGCACCTGCCCGCGGTCCGGAGGTTCGGGGAAACGCGCCCTTTGAACATATGTTTATATTTTACTCTCTTTGTCTGCGCATTCTTTTTCTACGGGTGGGTGGAACGCGAGGCCTTTGCTGGGGTCATATCGTTTGGGCGCCCTCGATGTGGGGTTTTCGTGCGTTGCGGTGTCCAAAAACAGGTCGCGTACGGGTCCGTCGACGGTTGACAGTGATTTGTAGGTGCACGTGGCTCGTGGACGAGTACTGTTCCCGAGCTGTGAGCACAATGGCCGTGAGCGTTGATGGGGACCTCGTGGTGTGGGGTGGAATGTGGGCTCCTCTCGGACGATAGTTTGACTTCGAAGAAGTCTGCGACCCGGCCAGCGATTTTGTTTTTCTTGAAGTTGTCAGGGGTTCTGGTGGACCGTCTTTGTGCTGTTGTGTATTTCTTTCCCGACGCAAAAAAAAAAATGGAAAAAAAGCAAGAACCATCTTTGCTGTATTTCTGGCTGTAATGCTGGTGCTTCAAAAATAACTAGACCAGTGGAAAACTCTCGCCGGGTACACGCTATCGTGGCCCGGGACGAGGGGGACACATTGTTCGGCGTTCTGAAACGAGAACGAGCTGACTTCCCCACCCTACGTCAAGTGACAGCCCTCTCTGCGTGGACGCGTCAACGAAGCCGCCTGATTGGTTAAAGAAGTTTACATGACTGACCCTGCTTTCGCCTCTTGTTTTTTTAACACGAATTGCTTCGGGGTGACTGCGACATGACTAATCTTCAGCTACGTCGAGCTGACTTTGCCGCAAGCGGACAATTGCATTTCATATGCGGTCTTCAGTTTCCCTTTCGTGAATTTTATAATGAACGTCGCCAAGTTGAAGGAAGGACTTTCATCGGGGCAGAGCTTGTCACAAGGGAATCCAAACAAAGTGATGTGTTGAAGAAATTTGTGAAAGTCGTTGACGCAACCACGTCAGCACCGCTGGGACATGTTCAATGCAGCCTTTGCAAAGCATTTTTGACCTACGACGGCACCAAGACTGAGAACTCGCATTGGAGCCGGCACAAATGTAAGTCATCCATTTCTGAGTGTGCGAGTGTTACTTCTTTTTTCGCTACGAAGACGTCCAGCTTACATCACGACACTAGTCCAGCTTTTCTGCGATTGTAAAAAAAAAGTTGGCAACGGCTTGCGTTGGCTTATGCGCCAAAGATGCGCGGCCATTTGATGTAGTTCACGGAGACGGCTTTGTTCAGCTCGCAGACGAACTAATTAGAATTGGCGGCCGTTACGGAAACATCTCTGCCAATGACGTTGGCTAATTTTATGGCTTCCCATTATGTACTATGTTTTATACAAGGTAATAATGTACTCTTCTCACTGACCAGATTCACGTACACAAGCTCGTAGCCTTCTGAGCTGCTTCGATTCCTAGCACGAGCACGCACTCGCGCAGCTTGCAAAAGCCATGAACTCGTCGTCTAATAGACATCTATACATAGGTTGCACTGACGTAATTTGGTCCTCCTTTCTGGTGGCCGAACTTCCTCGAGCGTAGCCTTTACTGTGCATATTCTACGAGCAGTACACGAGCGTCGCGAGCGAGCGGAAACGAGTGAGCAACAGCTTCATTATACTTCGTTTCACTTTATCTGCGAGCGAAGTCAAAGCTAGAAGCGCGAGACCAGCGCTTTTTGCATTTCTGCCCAGCTCGCGCGCTCGAGCAAAGCCTGAAGGCACGGAGGTTTCGTGCTCGCGCTTCCAACTTTGCCTTAGCTCGCACATAAGATGAAACGAAGTATAACAGCAGGTTTTGGCCACCAGAAAGGAGCAAGGGTATGACGTCACGTGCAACCCATGTATAGGAAGTATTCACTGGACGCCATATTTGAGGTCAATGTTTAAAGCGCATGCTCACAACGAGCTCGCATTAATAGGCTGCTAAGACTAGCAATCTTGATGGTGCGGAATGCACGTTGCAAAAGTACTGTGGAAGCTCGCCATCAGCACGCGCTCAGCAGTCACGCACACAGCTATGGCCTCCAGTGAATACTCCCTATACTTCGTTTCAGCTTCGGTCCGAGCGCGGCCGATGTTATGAGCCGAAGGGCCAATCAAACAGCGCAAAAAGCGCAACGTCATGGCGTGTTCTTTGTGCTTGATAGGACTAGCCGGCGGAGGAGCACGCACAGAGACACGGCGAGTACCGGCTGGTCCTATCAAATACAGTGAGCACGCCATGACGTTGTGCCTCTTTCGACGTTTGATTGGCCATTCGGCTCATAACATCGGCCGCGCTCGGACCGAAGCTGAAACGAAGTATAATGAACAGGCCGAGGGCACCGACGCGGGCTTTTTCCAGCCCATTCTGCCTGTGTTTGGAGAAGGAGGCGTGTCCGGGCCTGCGCCAGGTCTGAGTGCAGGCGCCGCCAGCAGCCGGGCCGGGCCCGGGCCGGGCCTGAGGTCAGGCGCCAGCAGCCGGGCCGGGCCCGGGTCGGGTAAGACTGCGTGCCAGCGGGCCCGGGCCGGGCCGGGCCTCAAAAAGTAGGCCCGTGCAGTGCTCTACTCTAGGGTAACATTTCAGCCTGCGCCAACACTACGCGCGGTTGCCTCTCCGCGAAACAGCAACAAACCGCAACGGAGAAAAAGAGAAAGGAGGCTACCAGCGCGTGCGGAAACGGGAGATGGACGGGAATGCGGAGCGCATGTTCGTCTGCTTCTTGCACAGGGGTTACGATGATGTCAGAACGCCCAGCTCTTATCGGCTGATTGGAAAAAACAGTGTGTAGACTTCAAGGCAGCTCGCTTTGAGGTCTACCTACTATCCTTATATCACAGCCAAACAGAGCTCGGCGTCGTTCTGACGTCACCGCAACTCCTGCGCAAGAAGCAGATGACTCACTCTCCGTATAGAAGAAGGTCGAAGCAAAATGTTTTCTTTTTCTAAAAAATATTTTAAAAAAGCGGAGCGCGTTAGTGATTTCGGATTTTACCGCTGGTGCATATGGCGCTGCCAGAGAGAGCCCCTCAATATACGGCTCTGGAGCCCCTGCGCGCGCCATCTTCTTTGATCTTCTTTCCTCTTTACAGCGGCCCCGTTCCTTCGCGATTTGACAGGCTCTCTAGTATACATGGGTTGCACGTGACGTCATATCCTTCCTCCTTTCTGGTGGCCAAAACCTGCTGTTATACTTCGTTTCACCTTATGTGCAAGCTAAGGCAAAGCTGGAAGCGCGAGCACGAAAGCTCCGTGCCTTCAGGCTTTGCTCGAGCGCGCGAGCTGGGCAGAAACGCAAAAAGCGCTGGTCTCGCGCTTCTAGCTTTGGCTTTGCTCGCAGATAAAGTGAAACGAAGTATAATGAAGCTGTGCTCACTTGTTTCCGCTCGCTCGTGGCGCTCGTGTACTGCTCGTAGAATATGCACACTAAAGGCTACGCTCGAGGAAGTTCGGCCACCAGAAAGGAGGACCAAATTACGTCAGTGCAACCTATGTATACATAGGTTGCACTGACGTAATTTGGTCCTCCTTTCTGGTGGCCGAACTTCCTCGAGCGTAGCCTTTACTGTGCATATTCTACGAGCAGTACACGAGCGTCGCGAGCGAGCGGAAACGAGTGAGCACAGCTTCATTATACTTCGTTTCACTTTATCTGCAAGCGAAGCCAAAGCTAGAAGCGCGAGACCAGCGCTTTTTGCGTTTCTGCCCCGCTCGCGCGCTCGAGCAAAGCCTGAAGACACGGAGCTTTCGTGCTCGCGCTTCCAGCTTTGCCTTAGCTAGCACATAAGGCGAAACGAAGTATAACAGCAGGTTTTGGCCACCAGAAAGGAGGAAGGATATGACGTCACGTGCAACCCATGTATAAAGGAGGCTATGACTTTGATTACAGCTGCATGTGCACGGGAGAAGAAACGTGGAAGTAGCCAGCGATGGCAAGCACGTGCTATTGCGGAAATCTTGGCAAAGCCACCTGTCACACATAAGTGCACCAGCCGGGACGCCATGCCTAAGTGGGCCTTTCTCAAAGCGCTGGATAATGAACCATATTTACAGGATGAAAATGGCAGGCAGTCCTTTCAGTTCTCCCTCCTCCGGCGCGGGCTTGCTACTTTCGATAGCACTTTCGGCGCCGCGAGAGTCTTGAGCGCGCACAGGCATCCAAAGCACGATGGAAGGTAACAAACCCGTGCTGGAAGCCGAGCATCCAAAGCGGGTGCCCTCCCGTTCTCACCCTGTCAGTGACTACAGAATCAAATAGCCAGCATTTCATAGATTTCCCCTTTTCCTGCGTGAAAACGGCTCCCAGCAGCGGACAAATACGATCCTATTGGGAAGGAGATGCGATCGTCGCGCCCAATTGAGAACCACACCTATGGGGACGACAACAGATGATTTGTTTGCGTTTCGACGCAGCGTTCGGCCCACGTAGCTGAATTTCGAGTCAGCGTCCGGCCGGGGCTCGTGTTTGATCATGAAGTCAAATGACGTACGCAGCCCTCAGGGATACGTTTTAGAGCGCAGCTCTTATGGTGAATTCCGCTCGCAGATCTCGAGCGCTCCAAAAGCGCTCCATTTGGAGCGCGCATATTCCGCTCGCAGATCTGGCTCGAGTTGGTCATCTTCCGCTCGTAGATCTCTGGCAACGCCCGCTCCACGGAGCGCCTCAAACTCCGCCGAACTTGCTCTGCGGGATTTCACAGATCTCTCCGGAAATTGACAGAGCGGCCCACGTGATTTCCTTTGCGCATGCGCGGCGAGGTTGGCGAGGTCGGCGGGCCTGACGGGTCGTCGAGTTTGATCTGTTCGGGTGCATCGGTTGTTTACGTGGGATTGTGACGGCTCGAACGCTTCTACCTCGCGTAGATCAGGGATACAAAGCCGGGACTGTGGAGCGTGGTAAATCGTAAGTGCTGACATCTGTGATCGTGAGAGGAAGAACGACAGGAAAGCCGGAGGCAGACGCAAGGTTAGGCCTGTTCATTCCGCAGCCAATGATTGTTTACCTTTTTACGCGGCACTCCGCCGGCGTTTTCCCGTGCAATAAAGCAAGAAGAGATTAGGCAACGACCGTGCAAGTGATGGTTTGTTACCTCTGTGTTTATTAAAGTCGTACCAGAAATCTGAACTCCACCGCTGGCAATCGCTGTCCGTGCCCCGCCGCTTCGACGCGGCCGAAAGGTATGTGACGGTGCCGAACGCGGACGTCTTCGTTATTTGCGACATGAGCGCCGTGGTACGTATAATTTCGCCCGGCCTGTGTCGCGCGCGTGTTATTTCTGCGTCGGAAAGATCAGTCGGCTCAGGCGTTGGTGGGCTTGTCAAGTGAGCGCCTGGTCAAGTTCGAGCAGCGGCCATTTTGAACGGCGGAGGGGAAAGCGATGGGGAGGGGTGTGGGGGAGGTCGCTCCAAAAAGGCGAGTTTATCTTCCCCTCGTCGATTGGGAGCGGGTCCCACGGAGCGGAATTGTGCCTCCCTCGCGGATTTTGGAAAGCGCTCCGGATCTACGAGTGGAATTCACCATTAGACGCCCATTCCCGGCTTGAGCGGCGTTGCTGTCGCCGTCGGCTTAACCGCGCGGTGCATTATGGGACGCGTGACGTCACTGGTGACGTCATCACTGACGATGACGTCACGTGACGTCACACGCGACGTCACAATTACCACCAGTGACGTCGCGTGACGTCATCGTGATGACATCATCGTCACTGATGACGTCACCAGTGACGCCACCAGTGACATCACTAGCCCCACTAAATCTAGCGGAAAAACTTTCCCCGCTAAATCTAGCGGAAAATATTTTCCCGCTAAATGTAGTGGAAAAAATTCCCCACTAAAGTTAGGGGAAAAAATTGCCCCGCTAATTGCCCGCCAAATTTGCACGCGGTGCTCTCACCAATGATGTGCACTTTCTGCGACTTGCGTTAAAGAGACAATGAAGACGATTTTATTTAATTTTTTTAAATGGTGTTTTTAGGCTTCTTGGGAACCTAATATCTTTTTTTATATTTGTGATGCGTATTTTTGTGCCTACGAAAGAACTGAAGAAACCGAAACTGAACTATCTCCATTCTCATTTCTAGGCCTCCGAAAACGGAGGTGACGTAGGGAGTTACGTCAAGTGTGAATAGTCGGTATCGGTAGTATTTAGGAGATCGAGACTCTGGTTATCGCGGTGGGTTGTAGCAGTGCGGTGGCGCGGTCGTTTCGCCGAATCTGTCTACATGGACGACAATGCCGCTCTCGCGAGCGAGTTTGAGCTTCCGTTCAGTGACCTAACACCAACGGAACGGGAGTACGTGTGTGGCGGCCTCCGCCATCACCCGACGGAGACCGCCCAGCCGGCAACGAGCGGCCCGCAGGCTCCGAAGCAGTGAGCAACATTCGCGCGGGCGAGACGAGAGCGGCGCGTTGCCGAAGGACAGGGACGTGGGGGAGATGCCGAGGGGAAAGCGGCAGCGACCAAGCCGTTCAAAGTCGAACGTCCTCTCTTTTCGTCGTCAAAGAACCCGAACAGCAACCCACACGTGAAAACTCGCGTCGCCCCGTTCAATTATGCTTCTGTATTTACGGTTTAGTAATCATTTCCGGTCCAATTTATAATTTTCATGGTTATCAAGCAGAAATTAGAGCAGTATTCCTAAAATCGCGAACCAAAACGTGATCGAGGGGACGTCTCTCGTTTCGAACAATCGCTGACGCGTCTCTTGTGACGTCGCGCTTCTTGGCCCCGCAACGGTCACGTGAGGTCCGCTTCTCCTGGCTTCTCCCGCAACTCTCGGGGCGTCGCCCCAGTCGATCCCGGTACAATTATTACCGCGACTGTTAAATTGATTTGCGCGGCACACAAGCACCGGTTTCGGCTGAAATTTGGGCAACGTGGCCTGAGACGTGCCTAAAACCTAGTTCAATCGCCAAAAAAAAAAATCCGAAATTGCCTTCATTGTCCCTTTAAGTATACGTCGATCCACACCCATGTTAGTAGTGGGGGACTTTCCACCTTCTCCCCTAAGTATCCTTCCCTCCTCAAGAGCTGCGCTCTAATTCGGCGTTACATGGGATTGTAAACGTCTTTAAAGGGATGCTGAATCGAAAAACCGAATCTAAATTCTTTGTCGTTTTGATATTTACAGCACACGAATGGCTCTTAAATGACGGTACTTGAAACAATAAAGTAGTCTAAATTATATGATTTATGTAAATAAATATTCTAAGGTGCACCTGGTGAGTTTTTTGAAAGCTCGTTTCGTGACGACAACAAACTTGTAGTACGCAGAACGCGGCTATGGTGAGCCAGCTCCGACCTACCTCGTTGGCTTCGGCGTGCGCTCACGCCGCGTGGTGGCGCGACGAAACGGAAATGCGACGTGCGAACCCCGTCCCGAAACGATGAGATATATTTTTAAAAGAAATGCAATTTTATCTGATACATTTGTCGAACAGTGTTCATCATGTCGTTTTTGACACGACACCTATGCGGCGCCGAACGGCCTAGCGAGCGTCGCGAGCAAGCGGCATCTTGGCGGCATCAAACATCAGCGCTGTCGAAGTCTCCGTGGTCGCCGTGGTCGAAGTGTAGCCGGTGTAACCAGTGTAACCATGTGTAGCGGCGGCGCGCTTTTTAGCTCTGCTTCAGACCAAGGCACCGAAGCGACCGAGGTCTGAAGCTCGACACCTCTTCGGTTCTTCCGACCAGCGTCGATCGTTCCGGCGTTCTTAGTCTGTTGAAGCGGGTGGCGAAAGCGACGATGCAGCAGGAACAGCAGTCATATGAGTTTGCTAAGCGTCTGGCCAGGTCTGTCGCTGTCGTCGGACGACGCCGACGGGTCACAGGCATACGGCACCACTTTCGGCCTCTTCCTTGGCGGTTCTTCATTTTCCTCGTCCGACGGCACGCCGCTGCCGCTGCTGTCAGACGTCGTCATGGCCAAATTATCAGGACGGGAAAGAAATCGCCGAGCTCCGAAAAACCCACAGACCAAAGTCGCCGCCGTCGCTACGACGCAGGTGCAGAAGTGGACTAGGGGTGGCAGGGTGCAGGGTGGCTGGCAGGTAGTGCACAGCTAACTTGGCTGGATTAGTTGGCAAACTTCCAACGCGACGGGCATCCGTCTACTATTACGGGCATCCGTCTACTATTATTCAAAGCGCAACTTTCTTCCACGCTGTGGCGCGTCGGCAGCTCGACTTGTTCACGTCAGTTCCGTTGCAGTTTGTTGACGTCAGTTCCGTTGCGAGTAATCCCAGAGGGCCTCGCGCGCATCGGAGGCTTCTGGCGCTTCTGGCTCAATCAGCGGTCGTCATTCCAAGAAATAGAATAATCCGATCTCCATCCCTTTACATGAATAGCATTTTTAGGTATAGTGCGGTCCCGGGAAGCTTGTCCGGGGCTTATTTCGGCAACTTCAGATATCGGTTCAGCATCCCTTTAAGGGCATCTCCGCCGTAATTTTGATGGTCACCGATTTCTATAAAATTTTCACCATGTATTTGGATGCCCTTCCTGAGCATGTGTACAAAGTATCTCGGAAAAATATTAATTTTCTTAGAAGAAAATGAATTTTGAAATTTACATGTACGCACCCAAATCACTTGCTACCGCCCTACTGGCAACACTGAACAAGAGCGGCACACGGAGGCTGCCATGATGGCGCTGACGTTGCCGTGACGTCACATGTTGGTCAGGGTGCTTGCTTTGTAGCTTGTTGGTGCTAGGCTGCTAGCGACTGTCTGCTTTTTGCTTATGTTATCGGTTTATACAGTTATGTAAGAGCGCGTAATGGCGACTGGAGGAAATTGGTGTTGTGCCGTAGGGTGTAATAACACCACAAAGAAACGCAGCAATGTGACATTTCACAGTTTTCCGACCGACAAGTCTACACGAGAGAAGTGGGTCCTGGCAGTCCGACGTTAACGCTGGCTCCCAAGTAAAAACAGCCGAATCTGTTACGACCACTTCTCACCGGATTGCTATGACGATAGCGTGCGACTAAGGGAATCTTTCGGGTTGGGCGGGACGGGCACAGAAAGAAGCTACTAAAATGTGCCGTGCCTACCGTGTTCGCGCACACACAACCCTGACAGCCGCCGATCGAGCGACGAGCGTTTGCAAAGAGGAGAAGAATGTAGGTAAAGGTGCTTTATGTCGCTCTGAAATAACAATCAAGAATGTTCCGAACTACATTTTTGGGAGTTCTTAGCGTGAACCCCGAAGTGAGCGAGCGTGAGACAAACCGTTTTCAGATGATAGTGCTCCTGACCATGCACGATTCTCTGAGTATGCTTCAAAGTGGCAGAGCGAGCTCCCGCTACAAAGATCGTTCCCTAAAACACGATGAAGCGCCTGGAGGCCTCGACTGGGTCTCGCTGCACGAGCCCTTGCAGCAGCGAGGCGTGATCCAAGGGAATTAGGTCGTGTTTTTAGGAGTACCGCGATAGCCCTGGCCGCGCGTCTCAGAGCATGCTTTCAAGTTGTGCGAACTGCCGATACAAGTAGCGTTCTCTGAAAACCGAATCTACTAAAACACACCTATGCCTTCATCGAACAAGCGCACCTGGACTCGTATCACGCGCGCGCGCCTCGATGCTGCAACCAAGAAATCTTTCCATTGGCAATTACGGTAATAGTGAGAGGTGTAACTTAGGAGCTCCCGCGAAATTACTATCAATGCACCAGTGCGCCTGTCGGTTTCCTCGGGGGCGATGCCGGCGGATCGTATGAGAACGGGTTATCGTCATCGTCCTCAAAATCTAGCAGCATATCCTCATCGTTGCTCGATTCAGACGAGCCTGATGAGTCCATTTTTATCCGCGGCACGAACAGAAAACAGTGACCTGCTGCCAGGCTGGCCAGGCTCAAACTGCACACGTGCGAGTGTTTATACCATATGTGACGTCACGTCAAAATGGCGGACCAGTCGAGTGGCAAGTTAGTTTCGGTATCGGTTTCAGCGTATTTTAACGATTATAAATTATGTAAACATTTTTTTAACGATTTAACCGCTGCTATAGGCTAAATGTTTAGTTCCCTTTCCGAAAATATGTTTCGATAAAAACGCTCAAATTGACGGCGGAGCTGCCCTTTAAAGGGCCTCTGACACGCCAAAAAAAAAAAAAATATTTTTTTTCATGCTTGGCGTTAAAATGGCATATCAGGACATTACAAAAAAAAAATTGTTTCACTATAGAGTTGTGTAGTTTTTTTTATAAAAAAATAGAAATATGAGGCCCAATTCAAAGTTCCCGCCGTGCACTGTGACGTAACAGTGTACCGCAAGGTGTCGGGGTGGTCAGAAGGGAGGCATCGCCGGAAGTCACGTGAGTTGTATCCCTCATCGTGCTTACCGCGAGCGCGTGTAATATTTTTTAAATATTTTTGTTATTCTCCGCACCTCCCCGAGCGATCCAAGCAGACAAGGTTTCTTTTATTTGTTTTTCATCGCTTAATGTAAAGGTAGAAGAAGCGGAGTCAGCCGAATGCAGCTCCGGAGTTCCTGGTTGGGCCGATAGTTGGCGCCGCGTCGCTGGCTTCTCTCTCGTACGTCCATCCAAACAGCAGATTCGTTGGTCTATCCAACAGTCTCACACCAGACTGTTTTGCCGCTGTTCTTTTGAGCGCTGGCGTCGTCCTGGGCTCTTCCGACCAATCACCAGCTTTCAGTGTGAGGGGCAAACGACCGTTTTCTTCTTTACTTTTTGTTTGCGCTCGACACTCCAAGCTTTCAAACCGTTCCGCGCGTGTTGAAATCGAAAGTGTAGATTTTACGGAGTACGGATCGCTGCGCGTCTGCGCACAGAAAATGATTAGGGGGATTAGAGACGTCTCTAGTTTGACAGAGATTCTGCCGAGTCTGTTGCGTGCCTCGTGACGGCGTATTATGGAGTCTACTGCGCGGCGAAGCGGTGTAACAGTTCTTAAAAACAAAAACTCGGAGTGCTCATTCTTCCGGTTCCAACAGACGACAGGTGAGCGTTCGAAACTAGAAGCATTTCGCTGCGCGTCTGCGCACAGAAAATGATTAGGGGGATTAGAGACGTCTCTAGTTTGACAGAGATTCTGCCGAGTCTGTTGCGTGCCTCGTAACGGCGTATTATGGAGTCTACTGCGCGGCGAAGCGGTGTAACAGTTCTTAAAAACAAAAACTCGGAGTGCTCATTCTTCCGGTTCCAACAGACGACAGGTGAGCGTTCGAAACTAGAAGCATTGAAATATATGATCTTTCTCAATCCTTCTATTACAGGATCGAAATGGATTGCGTATGCACATCGCCAGGACTTCGGTAGCCTGCCGATGAGCAAGCTGCGCCAGCGTCGTTAGTGCAGCGAGCACGCCGGCGGTACCGCGTTTGCAAGCTGTAGTATTATTCGTTTGCGGAAAAACGAGTGCCCCACCGTTCTTGTTACGAATCCGTTGCTGCAAGGACTGGTACCTCCACGTGAGTCGCTGTCAGAGCAATCTTCAGTTAATTTGACAGCTTCGTGTAGTTTATATCTTAGGATAGAGTACCTAAAAGCACCCACAGTCAGATATATAGTCCCTTCAAAACATTACTTTCTTTTTTCTTCTTTGCGTTGTCAATTAGCGAGTTTGTTTATGCATGCTTGAAATACCGCAACTCATTTAAATGGTGTTCAATAAAAAAATGCATTTGAATGAACGTACTGTTTCTGTTTTATTCCACTGGCAATTAATATCGTGAAGCGCATATGTTGCGAAGTGTAGCGCGCGCGGTTCGTCCGCTCGACCGGTGTCGCGCTAGCCGCTCGCAGCGGCCAGCTCGAGCGCGACACCGATTAAGAAAATAAGCAAAACAAACCGAAAAAAAAAGGAGCGGGAGAGAGAGGAGGAGGAGGCAAGGAGGGCGCACGCCAACGATATTGGTGGCGCCATCTGGCGGTCTTCCAATATTATATTATATTTCATTTTATTTACAGTACCTGAGGCACTCCTCCTAGGAGCGCCCGCCCTGTTTTAAAAAAGTTTTGGCCCATCTGATACCCAATTCACACGGCAGCGTAAAGGTACCTTTAGCTTAGGTCCCTTAGCTGAAGGTACCTGTAGTAAACGGCGTTCTTGATCACACGATAAATAAACGGAGCACTTTAGGTTGATATTGATTGCCTTCCAGCTTAACCGCGAGAGGAGCACGTGATAAATAATTATTCCTCAAAACCGGTTTGACGCGCAGTTTTTTTTTATTATTGTATGTGAAATATCACAATTAAAACCGAAATATTATTTCTGTCTGCTTTTGCGGCACTTTACTTTTTTCTCTAAGTCTAAGGGCGCACCTAAATGAGTTTCGCTTTAAAACGTCTTACCCGTCTGGCCACACTGGCCCAAAATCATCTGCGTTTACGAGTTTGCATTGCGAGATGGGTGACCTTTTTATGTTTAGCAGCTCCATTTTCTTGCAAAGTTCTCACTGAAGTAGCTAAATAGTGCCCGGCAGAAACGAACCACGACGGGGTCTCACGGTTACGCCAGTCACGCGATTGAAAGGGATGGACGACGACGAAGATAAAGGGTCCTGGGCGGGAGGGTCGGGCGACTCGTCTACAACCTCGAAAAACAGCTCGCAGTGGTCCATCGCGTTCGGGTTCGTAGCAGATTGTTTTCCTCGTGCCGCCGCTGCTATCTGCTAGCTAGAGTATGCGTTCATCATTTTTGTATTATTCCATCACATTTGTGTTCACAATCATTTCATAATTTGATACTTATATATATTCAATTTGTTATAATGAATTAAACAAGATATATTTATATATCTGTGATATTATTTTGAGTTCTTGGGTCCGAGGCTACTCCCTGTAGCTGTTAAAGGGTAACTGCAAAGAAAAAAAAAAAGATTTTTTTTTTAAACAGCCTAATTTGGACAAGCATGTCACAAAACAAATGTTCCGCGAAAAAGAATATTTTTTTTTTAGCAATATTTACGCCACAGGACGTAATTTAGTCGGAGTCAGAACCTCTCCACATTTGAAACTCCCGCTCTTTCGACCCCCGCGGAGGAGAAGCACCACCCGCCCCTCACTCTCCTGACGCAGCGTCTCGACTTCCGGTGAGATCTGGCAACAACGCACGTAAAACCAGAAGCTGCGCTGGCTGCGCGGTCTGGCGCGGTCTGCGAGCTCATAGCGAAGACGTGACCGGTGAAGTGCCCCTGTGATGTTCGCGGAAGACGGAAAGTATCATTCGTAATCGTCGTGTGGGCTTTGAAAGCGAAGGGAGTCACAGGGTCCACGAGTGCGCAACCACAAGCCAAGGTCACGACAGCGCTGCGTTGACTTCGGCGATCTCGTTCTGTTTGGTGCAACACGGCGATGCGACAAAGAACTGAAACGTTCGTGGTGTGCGTGGTGCGGTGCTTCGAAGTATAGACACCCACGCTAACACGGAGCGCAAATTGGTTATTGTGGTGTTGATGTTTAACGGCATTAACGGGTTCAGTCTCGTCGTCGTCAGCTGATCCAGTCAAACTGTTCCGGGCGGACGCAGCAAGCCTTTTTAAAAGTAAATCTTCCTTCGCTCTGTTTCAAAATGTGGAAGATTCCCGACGCATACTGTGAGTAAAAAGCTGCGGGCGTTTTCAACAAAATTACGTCGTTTTAATTGAACAATGGACTCCGAATTGTCCTAAATCTGCCGTTTTTATGCTTCGTGTTGTTGGACTGCGTTTGCACAGCGACGTGTTGCGCTCATCGTGCGGTGTGAATAAATTTGGGCAAGATTTCGTACCTGCCCACAGATGCCTGAACTGAGACCATTTTTTTACGTAGTGAACACAGTGCTTTTTTTATTTTGTGCGTCTAGTCGCGGACGTTCGATGCATCCAGTGCGAATCTCAACGGCCTCCGGAGCGATATGACGAGAACGTAACTGGACACGTTTGTCGCTACGCGAACGCTTCACTGCCTCCAGCCAAATAGCATTCCTTTCGGGGCGACATGGCTGCTGGAAGGCTCGCTGTCGGGATCACTCATCTCACATCTCTGAAAAGTCGGCATTTGAACGCGCAAGCAAGCAAGCAAAAAAGAAAAAAAAAAGCACGCTAAGCAAGAAAAGAGGAAAACGAAAGAACCGCGCTATGAAAGCCAAAACCCCGCGTCGCTTCCTATCACTAACACCTGCGACAGCTGCTAAACACACACTACTTCACTTCAAGAAGTCTCACTCAAGCACCTGGGTCAGCACGAAACACTGATCACTTCGGCGAAACGACTAGTCGAGGTAGGCAAGACAGGCGGGAGCAGAGACTTCGGCGGCCATGAAAGAATGGCGAAGCTTTTGTTTGTTATGGTATGAATCCAAACGGAAGTGCCCGTTTTGTAAACCTTTTGTAAAGAATAGTAACTTTCCTCACATGGGTTATTCTTTAAACGTAAAAATATGCCGCTCAAAAGGAAATTGCAACATATAACAAAGGTTTAACAACCAAGATCTAAGCTGTCAATCAAACTCTTAGCCAATGAGAACCTATTGGGATTGACGTCACGTAATCACAACTTCGTGGCGCGCGATTTGAAACGGACGAAATTGCCGCAAACTAAAATCAGTCTCACGCAATAAATATTGCTGTAAAAATATTTTTTTTCTCGCGAAAAAATTGTTTTTTGACATGCTTGTCCCAATTAGGCTATTTAAAAAAAAAACTTTTTTTTCTTTGCAGTTATCCTTTAAGGGAGCTCGGCGAGCTCCGTTTAACACAGGACCTCCCTTAGCGAAAGGGACCTTTATGAACCGTGTGATCACGATCTCCAGCTCCCTTTACGACAGGTACCTGGGCTAAAGGTACCTTTACGCTGCCGTGTGATTTGGGTATGACTGACTGACTGATTTACTTTTTTTCGTCTCACACCCTACTTTCTGCCACTCGCGCCTTGTGGCGCTAGTTTCTCCTTACCACGGTGGAGGCTACAGCTGCACTCGGCTGGCGGAGTCAGTGAATTGACGTGATCAACTACAATGCCTAGAAGGCTCTGTGAGGGACTGTCCCGGTATTTCAGCAACTGAAGAAGAGATCACACTGCATGCATTTCTGAGAGACATACATCGGCCGCATGTGCACCTAGTAAACAAGTTCTACTCATGTTCTAGACAAAATACGTACTTTGTGCTTGACGTTTACTTGTGCTTGGTACACTCACCAGTTCGTATTCTTTAGACGGCAGGCATCTTCAGCCAGGAGAGTATCCGATGATTCAACGACCTCGGTGTCTGAACCTTCAGCAATGCGATCGGGCGTGTCGTATGCTAGCAATCTTAATTTCTGCGAGCGTTCTAAAATTTTTTTTTTCAAAACTTGATAGCTTGTTTTGCACCCAGTATAGACATTTCCAATGTTTACAAAATCACAGCCCAGCGTGTGATCTTCACAGCCCAGCACGTGCGTGTTCGTCGCTTCGGAAAGCGAGGAAAGCACGCGCCATACGCACCAACACTCAATATGGCACGGGCCATACGCTCTTTTTCGGAAAGGTCCATAGCCCTGTATCATCGGACTGACGGCATGCACTCGTACACTGGCTTGTACTCGCAACGCTTTCATCATTGACCTCCATCACGTCGATCCACTGACTCTTCGTCCTCAAATTTTACAGCACGCAAACTAACCAACGGTGCAGGGATAAAGAGCTAGTGGAACTGAAACTTCATTTTCTACGATCGCTCGTACGAAGAGCAGAATAAAAAAAAAAAGAAAAAAAGTCTTAGGCACGGTCGCGGAGAGCACGAGGAGTGAAACTCACGTGACTTCCGGCGAACCCACTTTTAGTGACATAGGTCGATGCCTCCCTTCTGACCGCCCCGACACCGTGCGGTACACTGTTACGTCACAGCTAGTGCACGGCGGGAACTTTGAATTGGGCCTCGTATTTCTATTTTTATAAAAAAAACTACTCAACTCTATAGTGAAACAATTTTTTTGTAATGTCCTGATATGCCATATCAACGCCTAGCATGAAAAAAAAATTTTTGGCGTGTCAGAGGCCCTTTAAATTTTTTACTTCATTTTTCTTCACTGAGCGTGGGGTAAAAATTGGGCACGACACGTGCCCAATCTTTGCGCCGCGCTCAATCGAGAAAGATGAAGTGAAGAATTCAGTGCACGTTGGTAAGCACATAACTCTCGGAAAACAAGCTGGACATAGCGCCTTCCCCTAGTTCGATCTCCTCGCCTATAGGAGGTATTCACTGGACGCCATATTTGAGGTCACTGTTTAGAGCGCATGCCCAGAACGAGCTCACATTAATAGCCTGCTAAGACCCGCAACCTTGATGGTGCTAAATGCACGCTCCAAAAGGACTGCGGAAGCTCGCCGTCAGCACGCGCTCAGCAGCCGCGCACACAGATATGGCCGCCAGCGGCGAGATGTTTTGGTGGCGCCATCCTGTGGTTCCCCCTTGTGACGTCATTACCTTGCAAACAACAAGTTCGATGGTGTTTGTAAATAGCATGGTGGAAGCTTGAAATCATTGCGCTCTCAAAGGAACCCCGCCAACACCGTCAAAATTAAAGTTCTTTCATTCCTCTTATTTCCGTCTATGATAAATCCCCTTTCCGACGTCATAGTCAGCGTTCGGCCAATCGTGGAAGGCCGACCACAGCGACGCTTTCGGTCGCGCACGGGGCTAATAGGCTTATTGCTAAATTACCCAACCATCAAGGAGAATGCAGGAAATGGTCTTCCAGGCGCCGCACGCGCACGCCTTCTCCGTATAAAAGATTCGGAGTGAATAACCATAATAAAGCGTTGACGAAGGCGCGTGCAAGATGCCGTTTGTTTTATACTTCGTTTCACCTTATGTGCGAGCGAAGGCAAAGCTGGAAGCGCGAGCACGAAAGCTCCGTGCCTTCAGGCTTTGCTCGACCGCGCGAGCTGGGAAGAAACGCAAAAAGCGCTGGTCTCGCGCTTCTAGCTTTGGCTTCGCTCGCAGATAAGGTGAAAAGAAGTATAGGCAGAGCCGTTTATTGAGAGAGTTTGGCCATACATTGGTTTGAATAGGCGAGCATCTCGGGGCCAACCACAGTAAAGTCCCTCTATCCTTGGAAAAGTGGCGCCATTCATTGTTCTGGAAATGCTCGAGACACGTGCCGCGCACCACATCTGGGAAGAACATGGCGTCTGAAATCTAGCTCAGTGCTGCGCTGTGCCGCCATGATCTTCCCAAGGGCCGCACGTTGCACGTGCCTCGTGCATCGACGCACCTTGCGCTACTTTTGAAACATGAAGGGGCTTTAAACCACAGGCCGCGAAACAGCCCCTAGCGGTGGTCGTGTGCTCTAAATTTGTGACACGACTATACTTCGTTTCACCTTATATGCGAGCGAAGGCAAAACTGGAAGCGCGAGCACGGAAGCTCCGTGCGTTCAGGCTTTGCTCGAGCGCGCGAGCTGGGGAGAAATGCAAAAAGCGCTGGTCTCGCGCTTCTAGCTTTGGCTTCGCTCGCAGATAAAGTGAAACGAAGTATAAATTGAGCCGTGCCGAGCGGAACTCCGCGTCTCAAGACGCTCGCGCACCCCACCCTCTGCACTGCTTTCTTTCAGCCAGTCTCAGGACGCTGTTCTAGCAGTGCAGACAAAGGCATGGGCACGAGCGCGTGGCTTTGGAAAGTGCCTCCTATGCACGAGGTCTCGTACAAACAAAAGCGTTTCGCTGAGCTAGGCCAGAGCCGTTTATTGAGAGAGTTTGGCCATACATTGGTTTGAATAGGCGAGCATCTCGGGCCAACCACAGGCCGCGAAACAGCCCCTAGCGGTGGTCGCGTGCTCTAAATTTGTGCCACGACTATACTTCGTTTCACCTTATGTGCGAGCGAAGGCAAAACTGGAAGCGCGAGCACGGAAGCTCCG
The DNA here is from genome assembly GCA_013358835.2 of Ixodes persulcatus. Lineage (NCBI taxonomy): Eukaryota > Metazoa > Arthropoda > Arachnida > Ixodida > Ixodidae > Ixodes > Ixodes persulcatus. The sequence continues at coordinate 367,885 of JABSTQ010009445.1, read as the reverse complement.
TGCGTTCAGGCTTTGCTCGAGCGCGCGAGCTGGGGAGAAATGCAAAAAGCGCTGGTCTCGCGCTTCTAGCTTTGGCTTCGCTCGCAGGTAAAGTGAAACGAAGTATAATTTGAGCCGTGCCGAGCGGAACTCCGCGTCTCAAGACGCTCGCGCACCCCACCCTTTGCACTGCTTTCTTTCAGCCAGTCTCAGGACGCTGTTCTAGCAGTGCATACAAAGGCATGGGCACGAGCGCGTGGCTTTGGAAAGTGCCTCCTATGCACGAGGTCTCGTACAAACAATAGCGTTTCGCTGAGCTAGGCTCACGCGCCTGTGCCTTTGTCTTCACTGTCGACATTTGTGAGATGGAGTAGAGGTCTCCTGATTGGTCGACGCTTTGTCACAAATTTAGTTTACGCTCTAAGCGTGGGGGGAATATTCGGCGCTGGCGGCGGCCTTTGCTCCGCCTATTGTCCAAACTCTCCTAATATACGGCTCTGAGCTAGGCTCACGCGCCTGTGCCTTTGTCTTCACTGCAGACATTTGTGAGATGGAGTAGAGGTCTCCTGATTGGTCGACGCTGTCACAAATTTAGTTTACGCTCTAAGCGTGGGGGGAATATTCGGCGCTGGCGGCGGCCTTTGCTCCGCCTATTGGCCAAACTCTCCCAATACACGGCTCTGGTTTTAGGCTTTTGCTTTATAACAGTTACTGCTGCAGATGCCAGCATGCGCGGTGCGTGGAACACCATTCACTGCATTCTCCTTGTTGCCTGGATAATTCAGCAATAGGTATATTGTTTTGGGGGAACTTGCCTAGTTCTGTTTAATTTAGTTGTTTTAGAAATAGCGACCCTCGTTTGATACGGGCCGTGCGATGATCTTCCAATTCATACTAAATAGTGAACGCTCTCCACAGAGAAAATAGTAGAAAATATGCAGAGGATATGAACCGCGTACTGGTCAGACCATTTAAATCAATATTGAAAAAGCCGTTGAAAAACAAAGTTTGACGGTGCCGGTATTCGAACTCCGGAGGCTTTAATGGGATACTACAGCGAAATTTGGGCACTTATTTTTTGGTCTATATGTGTTCAAAGGAGCAGTATTACATCGAACACACCAATAGCGTGTTAAAAAAATCACGAAAAGGAATTTAAAAAGGAATCAAACGATTAGCAAAGAGCGTCTGGTGGATGTCGCTAACGCCTCGTTTGTAATACCCGTCTTGGAACCTTGAGAGGTAGTGACGGCAACTGTCTCGCCTCCGGCCACGAGGAGAGGACAGGGGAAGGAGGTACTCCCCTCTTCCCGAGAATCCCTTTTGTGCGACCCAGAAGTCGCTATTGCCCCTCTACCAGATTAACCCTTCACTCTAAATTCGTACAAACGCAGCCGCTTCGGTGGCTGGAACAACTAGGCCATCCTCTCGACGTCAGCCTCGCCGTAGCTTGTCCCGAGACGAACTACGTCACGATTGCGTTGGATGTCACGTGGTCTCCGCTGGCTGTTCTCTAAGCGCTTGCCAGATTGGGCCGTTTATAACGAAAAATACAGCCACCAGGCTCAAAATACAAACGTGCGGTTGTCATTTACGGACATTGTGGATCATATTCAACCTATTTTTAAACACGACGGGTATATTTCAAATTTCGTTGAAGTATCCCTGATCCACAATGTCCGTAAATGACAACCGCACGTTTGTATTTTGAGCCTGGTGGCTGTATTTTTCGTTATAAACGGCCCACTCTGGCAAGCGCTCGAAGAAGGCCCAGCGGAGACCACGTGACATCCAAGTTCTGCCGCACACAAAAGGCATTCTCGGGAAGAGGGGAGTTCGTCCTTCCCCTCTTCTCTCGTCGTGCCCGGAGGCGAAACACTCACCGTCCTAACTGTCAAGGTTCCTAGACGGGCATTACAAGCGAGGCGTTAGCGACATCCACTAGGTGCTCTTTGCTAATCGTTTAATTCGTTTTAAAATTCTTTTTAGAGACTTTTTTTAACAAGATAATGGTTTGTTCGATGTGATACTGCTCCTTTGAACACATATAGACCAAAAAATGAGCGCCGAAATTTCGTTGTAGTATCCCTTTAAGTTGGACACTAGGCGAGAAAGTTGGCTTGATCGCCACTTGACCTTGGCGTTGACAAAGCCGCGCTTGTCCTTGGCGTTGACAAATAGTGGCGGTCGGTGATCTCGCCGACTTTCTCGTCGAGTGCCTAACCTAGAGACTTGGGTCTCCTTATTATTGATGATCCCCTATTACTGGATGCTAAAGCTTCCGTGGACGTGGCTGTGGCGTATGTCACATCCACTACCGGTGCAGCGACACCGCCAGGATCGAGGCCGGGGAGAGCATGACCTCTTTATGACGTCATTAGGCGGAAATCTAGGAACCATTTTTTGGGACGCGGTGAGCACACTAGTCGCAGACGTGTTCCAGGCAACAAAAACAGAATGATACCCAATCAGAGAGTATGCGGAGCGCAAGTTCGCCTGCCTTTTTTTCCAGGGGTTGTGATGACATCAGAACGCCGAGCTCTGATTGAAGTATAGTGGGTAGACATTACGGCAGCTTGCTCCGAGCTCTACACACTATCCTTCAATAAGGGCCAATAAGAGTTCGACGTTCTGACGTCACCGCAACCCCTGCAAAAGAAGCAGGCGATCGCTCCGCATAGCGTTGTTCTGGGGGTGCACATGTCGCCGCGTGGAACGTGGTAGGACAATGGCAAGGAGCCGAACTGCTTGACCACGTCGTTGAGTCAGTTTCTATTTAACTCGGAGAATTTAGGGCCCCTAAAGCAGAAAGGTAGCGACGTATCCCTTTCCCTCCAGCGCACACACTTTTTTTTTATTTGCTTTTTCCGCAGTCGCCCGCCATCATGAGCTTCCCAAGATTATAGGCAGCATGTCCGCACTGTGTCAGGTTCAGTAAAGCAGAATCTCGGCCCGCAAAGCCCTCTTAGCAGAGCGAACGCCGAAGAGGAGGCAAAACGAGGCGAGAAGGGACTCGCCTCCTCTCCATTGTTCGTTCTGCTAAAGGGGAAAGGATAATGGGCTTTGTAGGAGGAGCTTGCCCTGCTTTTCCTAACCTGCAGGGTATAGCTCTAATTAGAAGTCAGAGCGCAGTCGAAGGATAAACACACACTAAAAACGCATTGCCACGGTGCACTTTCTGGATCCGATTGGTTGGCCGCAAAGAAAACACCAAAAGAAGGATGCCGAGAGCCGTGACGTTGTGCCTCTGGCGAATGTTGATTCATCGAATTATAGCGCCGCTGTGCTCCATAGACATAGGCGAATCCTAACCTATGGCCTTGGTGACGACAGCTTTTGCGTAGTGGGAACGGCAGGACGCGCGCGCAACCTCGAAGATTTCCCCTTTGGATTGGGAGGGGTGACTGCCGCCATCTATCGTCATGGACAGACACAGATACAGGGAGAGGGAGAGAGAGCACGACCTACTCTAATCCCGACCTGCCCACAGAATGGCTCCCTGGGGGAGACGCTGTCGCCGATGAAGTGCGTCGTCTTGCCGCTGGGGGCGATCGGTAAATGCTTTTCTGTGACCCAAAGGCTGTTCACAGCCTGTCTAGCGCACGGTCCGCAAGGTACACGGCTGGTGGAATCTGTTTCTTGGGAACACTTACCGTAGCGTGGCGCCAGCAGGCTGCAGTATCAGTAGCACGTAGCAGGGTGCATCGGTCTCATGTTTGCTTGGGTCGAAAGAGCGCGTTTTTAAGGCACGGTAGCGCAAGGGCGTTTCTTTAGCCCCGACTGCTCTTGTGCCATCGTCGAAAAAAGGCGCGTTCTCGGATCACCCATAAATAGCCATTGTGCTTGCAGCCGGCACTTCTAGTGACAAATCTGTAACGCCAACACCGACTGGCGACTCGAACCTGCGAGGCCAGTGTGGAGAGCAGGTCAGGACCAGAAAGACCGCCTATATGCTACGCAAGCAGAGCCTATACAGTTTCTCTAAGGCCGCCGCGCCTTCGATTGATAAGCGGATGCCCTAGGAAACAAGAAAGCATTTATGCAGCGCCGCGAAGTCATATCGTCAATAAAAGCGGCGGCCGCGGCCATGTACTGCAAGGTGCGCACTGGCACATTGTTCTGTGGGCGGGTCAGGATTACAGAAGGTCATGACAGAGAGAGAGAGAGAGAGGGGTCCGTCTCCAATGTATGGCGACACTAGTCCGAAAAGACAGGGCAGCCGCCATTACCGAAGGGCAGCGAGTGCCTAGGGAAGCCATGCATGGTCGTGCCCGGTACAGCTCACCTGTGAGCGATTGTTGAAGTAGAAGACAGCAGACGAGATGCAGCTTCATGGCGCCCACTGTGTTGCGCGGTGTGTGACCACGCAAAGCAACGCAAAGCTCGATTCGCTCAAGGGAGCACTCATTCAGATCACAGCCGCCGGTTCCGGTTCCTCTTCTTTCACTACTTTGAACGTCCCCGAGAACGTCGGCTCGCACCGTAGGAGAGATGAGCTTCCAAATACAGTGAATGATAAATAAATAAAATGCAAATTCTCCAAATGACGATGAAAAAAGCTTCGGCAGAGACACTTAAGACTGCTTAGGTGTAGGAATGCGAAAACATTCCCACACTCGGCGCATTGCTACAAGCAGCGCGTCACGTCTGCCTTTTTCAGACTGCTCTCTGGCGGTGACATCACGCTCCCCCACTGCGCAGGCGCGGTGCGCCCACCGGCTCCACGGCTTCCGTGACGATGCATCTGCGTTGCTGGGCTTTTCTTTGCGTTTTATTTCTGAGGCGCGTCCGCTTTGACCTCGAGCGGCCCTGCCGACTTCCGAGACGAATCATCTGATATGACATGTCGCAGCCACTGGGACTTTAAATACCATTTCGCTCAGCCAATGGCCATTCAGGTGCCGTTTTTTGCTGCTACAGACAACGGCTACGGACGACGCCGACTTTGCTCCATGGCACAGTTAATGCTTTCGCATTAGAAGCCTAGCACCACATGTAATATTCCAAGGCAAAGACGAGAACAAAGAGGAAACTAAAAGGTGGGGAAACGAGGAGGAGGAAGGTGATAAAATAAAACGCCATTTCATCGTGTTACATACTTTGGATATCTATATTTGGCGCAGTTGACAGAATTCTTTGAACGATGTGGATCCGAATACATCTGTCCCATGGAGAAGGAAGACGGCCCATCGTGGAGAGCTACCAAATAGACGGTGAGGAACCAGTTCTTCTACCCCAGCAATCTAGCAGCTTGGAACTCATCACCTTCATCTCCAGTAAGGCAAAATTGTTGCCAGATCTTGTCCAAAAAAAAACAGTAAAGCTGAATATCAAAATAGACGACTTCCAAGAGTGGTTCCACAAGCCGACCGCTATTCCACTTCGAGTGGTTCCGGCCGAAGAGAACCTCTCATCAGTTGTTGCTCAGCCGCTGCAACTGCAGGTATCATACCTTAAATAGCAAAGGCCGTTTATGACGACAATGACTGCGATTATGAAGGTTCCCGACCGAAGACGGGAGGAAACGGTGAAGCCAGATAGGTTCGATGGCAAAAATTCAGCTGCGGACTTCTACGAGTACGACTGCGAGAAAATTCGTTAAGTAGAGGACACGGGACGAGTAAAAAATTTGCGACTATTGACAGGGAATGCCAAGAAGTTGTATGAACTCCGCGTTCATGAGCATTCGAACGATTCATGGGAACTTTGGAGACAAGTGTTTCACTACTTCATTCGAGGTGAATGCTGTTGAACGCTGGGCCAAGACAATCTTCCACAAACATCGGGGAGGCAGCTTGCTGGACTACTTCTACGAGAAGAGACGACTTCTCCAGCTCGCTGACCCTGCATTGCCGGAAATATCTATCGTCTCACTGATTATCCATGACATGAACCAAGATGTACAAAAGCAAGTACAAGCAAAGTCGCCAAAGACCACTGAGGACCTCCTAAATTCACTAAAGGACCTATGTGTGGACTACCCAACTGCTTACGGGCCACAACAATCAGGGACCAACCCTAGAAGTGCGACTTGCGACGTTCGTAGTGGAAACTAGCTCCTCGCGTGCCAGGCAAGTAATAAGCGTTGGATATATAAGTGGGGACACAATTCACTCAACCAGATCGCAGAGAGCGCTGCTGACAAACAACCAAAAAACAAATAAAGAAGGGTGTACAGTCCCACCCGATATAATGCGACTGTCTACCTTGTTAGGTACAACATTCTCTACGCTCCCGTTATCGGCAGTTGTAAACAGGGCGATGCTTTATTTGACGCGGGAGCATCTATCAATCTTGTTAATAAGAAGATCGTGGACGAAAAGGAGATACAAGCTGGAAAGCCCATCAAAGTTCACAGCTATGACAACACCATTAAGCTGATGGAAAACTGGGTGACTCTGAAAGTAGAGTTCCAGGGAAAGAAGCTTACAGTTGAAGCACTCGTCGTAGAGGAGGTCGAGTTCATGTTCATCTTATCACGACCTAATATGAAGCGTTTTCGGATGTACATTTCTTGGAAGGACGAAGTGACACTGGACCACGACGTGGATATCCAGCCTATGGACGCACTGAAAGAGCTCCGCATTCGGGAGAGTTCAGATGACGTACCTACACTGTACCCGGACCTAATATGTGTCGGACCATATCCGCCAGCAACCTCAGTCATTAAGGTTTCCTTCGAGCTACGAGATATTTGCGTAGTGCGAAGAAAATCTTACGGTATATCGCACGAAAAAAGATGTGGCTAAAACGGGAGCTGCAAGGGATATGGCAGGAATCACAAGACCATTAATGTCAACATTCGCATCTCCAATCACCATCGTACTTACAGAAGATGGCACGTTCCGTTTATGCACAGATTAACGCCAAGTTAATTGCCAGACCGAGCTCTTCCTGTTCCCTATGCCATGCGTGGATGACATCATCAACGAGACGGGAGGATGGTTATGGTTTTCCCGTATCGACCTCTGCAAAGGGCATTGGCAAGTCCCCCTAGAAGAAGCTAAGAGATTCACTGCCTTCGTGACGCCATTTGTTGTCTACGAGTACAATTGGCTACCATTTGGATGAAAGAACTCAGGAGCCCGGTTTCAGAAGATAATGAAGTGCTCAACAACTTCTTGGGTGATTTTTGTAAAGTCTATATTGATGACATTATGATTTATTCCCCGAAAAAAGAAGAGCACGTCGACCACCTGTCCCGGGTTCTTGGAGCACTCAGCACAGCCAAGTTGAAGATCAACATTAAGAAAAGCGAATTCTTAAAAAAACAGAAAAAAAAAACAGTAGAGTTCCTTGGAAGAGTTTTTGACTGACAAACGAAAAGCACAAAGGAGAAATCAGTGCCGAGAATCTTCAGGCAGACAAATCCTTATAACTTGCACTCAGTCCGCGTTTTTCTCGGGCTCGCTGGACATTTTCGAGCATTCATAAAAGATTATGCCACGAAGACAAAGTACCTAACCACTTTGACTCGGAAGAATACTCCATTTTTCTGATCTGATGAGTGCGAAAGGGCGTACGTCTACCTGGTCAAGGTAAGTTCGTCTGACCCAGTCTTTGTGCTACCCGACTTTGAACTGCCTTTCGAACTTCGTACGTGTACGCTTCACACTATGGCACAGGAGCCGTCCTCGACCAGAGACACCTGATAGAACCTCCCAACCGCCAGTTAAAAGTAGTTGGGTAGTAGTCATACACGTTTTCCAAGAGACAGGAAAACTATCCCACCACAGAGAAAGAAGCTCTAGTGGTGGTCATGGCGTTGAGATATTTCCGAAGTTACCTTGAAGGTCGGCATTTTAAACTTTTCACGGACAACCAAGCTCTCACTTATCTATTAAGTTTAACTCAACCGAAGGGACGACTGGCCTGGTGGATCAGCGAGATACAACAGTTCTCGTTTGACATAACCCACCGACCCAGAGAAAAGCTTCCCGGTGCTGATGCCCTTTCCAGGCTATACATTCCTAAAGATGCCTTCACCGAGAGGATTCACCAAGCCCGAATTAGGGAAGGCACCCAAGACATAGAAGTGCGAGATGGAAAGGTCCGTCTGTCAGAGTCCAGTGTTCTTACAATCCTACAGTTTTACCATGACAGTCGGGGATCAGGAGGACATGACGGATTTTGGAGAACCTATTGTAGACTGAAGCGAAGGTTCACTTGGAAGAACATGAAGCACGACGTCACCAATTATGTGCGTACTTGCCACGCGTGCCAAATGAACAGGGCTAAATACCGACTTCGGGGAGAAAAAATGGTGACGCCCGAATACTCTAACGTGCGGTTTGAGATAATTCATATTGATTTTACAGAAATCAAAAAGAAGGGAGAGGGGTCAAGAAAACGCAAGCGTTCCTCGTCGCCATTGATGAATGCACGTGATTAGTGGCTGCCAAGGCGGGCAAAGAAGACACCAACTCTGTCATTTCGCTGATGGAACGAGAAGCATTTCGGAATACGAAGGTCATTGTCTCAGACAATGGACCGGCCTTCCGCAGCAAGACGTTGCAGAGACGGGCGCAAGAAAGGGGAATCAAACTCCGATTTACTGCTCCATATCACCCAGAAGCAAATTCGCTAGCTGAGCGGGTGATACGAGACACCAAACAATTCATGGCAATGTATCCTAACTTCACGGGTGGACGGAAGTGCGCGCTTGAAGCAGCCGTTGCGCGCCACAGCAATTCCCATACAGCTGAAATGGGAGTGCAAGCACTGTATAAGGACTCAGAGATGGCAGTAATGACCTTACTGTAAGGAAATTACAGTAATTAAATTACTTTTTGGAGTAATGAGTAATGTAATACATTATTTCTTTAGGCTAGTAATTTAGCAATGCAATGAGTTACTTTCAGGCAATAATTTAAAAAAAAATAACTCATTACTTTTGAAATTACTTTTGCCCTAAATCAGAAAATTCGTTCGCAAGCTTTAAGAAAGCGGAGAAAAGTATTTGCTTGGTTAAATGTTGTGAAAGAGCATCGGAGGAAATAATCGACGGCCACCTGAGCGCAAAGCCTTGTACGAAGAGCTGGACAGACGCACAAAGGAGGGCTGGAAAGGCGAAGGAGAGAAGCTTGCGTGCAGACATCATTGAAAGGCAACGGCTTACGAACTTCAGGCCCGACAGATTCACGGCGTCGCGTCATCACGACGATACTATGCTTCGTTCATTCCTAAAGTGACAGTGCGGTGGGAGCTGCAAGCTCACCAGAGCCAATCAAACACCTTCTTTTAATCACGTGTCTCGTCCCTTTCTCTGCGCGTGGGTATGAACGAGAGCGTGGTTACGTGGCGAACGATAGACGTGTGACTGCTCCAACAAACACGTAGCTTTCAGCTTAGGAATGAACGGCTCATAGGCTACAAGGCGACGGGCACATCACCAGTGAATTAAACATAATTTAAAACCTGAGAGGACAGTACAAACAGATCCTCAGCCTTGTACTTTCGTCAAGCAAGGTGAAACCGTAAGCTTCGACCATTGTGAACAGTAAACGACCGGAATAAGTAGTTAATTCTAAATGCCCTGTCAAAGCCCCAGAACGTTTCGTGCGTCCTCGAGCAAAGCAGGTGCAGCTCGCGGCTCGCTGCCTTCCCTTGGGAAGTTTATCCGGGAATAAGCCTACAAGCAGGTATCGCCCCCCGTTTGTTGGGAAAGTACACAATTTAGGAAGCCCGCCCCATTCTCCACCTGGCGACGCTTCTGCTTAGCAATTTTTCGGTCCCTTTGTGTGACAATGTGCAAAAGCTCGGACTCTTCGGGTGTTTCGGAGGAATGCTCTTTGAAAGGAATGACCCAGAATAGGTCAACTATACTCGGCGACAACTTCTTGGCAATGCAGTGGAGGGCGCAGGCACGCGTTCCCTCTCCCATTTTGAGCGCTGAATAAAGCCAAATATTTCACTAGGGGGAATACATTCCACTCCGCTCATTTGCACTAGACAGAACGCCTACAGCGCCGAATCCAGCCCTGACGGAGGGGAGGTCCGCGTCAATCCGCGCGCATGTGCCCCTGGATGTTCGCGGCGGCCGCGGCGTCGTCGTCTCCGATTCCACCTAAAGCCCTTCCATATTTTCAAAGTAGCGCAAGGTGCGTCGATGCACGAGGCACGTGCGTCGATGCACGAGGCACGTGGAAGATCATGGCGGCACAGCGCAGCAAAGTATTTGGCGGAGCACTGAGCTAGATTTTAGACGCCATGTTCTTCCTAGAAGTGGCTCGCGGCACGTGCCTCGAGCATTTCCACAACAATGAGTTTGGTATTTAAAACAATCATCATCATCATCATCATCATTTACCACCCGATAGCCGAGAACTCCCCGACGATAGATGGCTCTCGCCAAGCTAAGAAAACCTGTCCGCGCCGAGGCTATTGTATTTGAGAGGAGTGGAATGTATTCCCCCTATACTCCGTTTCACCTTATGTTGTACCGCAGCGAAGGCTAGAAGCGCGAGCTCATAGCGTTGGCAGCTGCCCTTGATGCACGAGAGCTTGTGCCGCCGAGGTGTGCCATAGAGCAAGGAGCTCGCGCTTGTAGCCCTTCCTGCGGTACAACACAAGGTGAAACGGAGTATAGTAAAGTATTTGATAAAGCTGTGCGCAGTCTCTCCTCCTCTCCACTGCATTGGCAGTCTCGAACGAAGCGCTTTACAGCGCGCGTCCCTGGATTTGAGAGGGTACGTCAATGTTGCCCGACTGCGCTGGGCTGTGGGTTTTCTAGTCAGTGGGCTGAGGCAGCCTTCGGAGGCACACTTCCAGGCGCTGGTGGAGGCTAAAATGCCGCGTTCTATTTTAGAGCGCAGATCTTAGGCGCCCGTTTCCGGCTTGAGTCGCGTCGCCGTCGGCGTCGGCGTCCCCACGCGTTGCATTATGGGAAGTATCCCATAATGACGTCACGAGGGTTATCCTCTTGAGGGTTACGAGGGTTACCCTCACGAGAGTTACGAGGGTTACCCTCACAAGGATCACGAGCGTTACCCTCACGAGGGTTGCGAGGGTTAGTTACCCTCAAAGGGTTACGCTCACGAGGCTCACGAGAGTTACCGTCACGAGGGTTACCCTCACAAGTATTACTAGGGTTAAACTCACAAGGGTCACGAAAGTTACCCTCACGAGGGTCACGATGGTTACCCCTTGAGGTCACGTGACCCCCCCCCCCCCCCCCCTTGAGGTCACGTGACTTCAGGGAGTCGCCTATCCCTCAATACCCTTCCATCCTCCTCCACAAGAGCTGCGCTCTAATCCGGCCTTTCAGGGAATTGTAAAGGGCTTTCATTTTTTTGTGTGTGTTCTATGGCGCACAGAATTTCTCGCGGTTTTTAAGAATGCATTTTACTATCTCTGGGAACAAAAACAAAGAAATGAAAGCTGTTTTGGTGAGTCCGTGCGCGACAGAACAAATGCAAGTGGAATCGTTTGTTTAATTTTATGTTTATATTTTTACGGCACCATACACTCAGCCGTGTCAGTCTACAAAGGTCTTAACCGTCGAACATTTTTGACCACACAGGATATCCGAACTGCCGCAATATAAAATTCAATGAGTCTCATCAATCGAACAACATATATTGTACGTACCCCACAATGCCGCGTTATCCGAACAGGATTTGAGAAAGGTCTAAAATAACACAGCATATCCAATATACAGTGTCGACGACAGTCACTTCACGACGATCGGACGGAATCCGGTGTGCTTTGGGGCACATGCAGAAGAGAGCTGCTTTTCTGCACAGCTTCGAAGCAAATGAACGAACGTGTGTCTATCCGTCCCCACACCCCGGACCCGACCCTATGAGCTATTTTTCGCGAAGACCCGGAACATAGCCGGGAAGGCTTTTTGGAAATTATCTCAACGGAAATAATCCCCCAAGAACGTCGAACTGCCGGCGTCGCGGGCTGCTTGACGTTCGCACTCTTTGTTCGTTTCCTGCGAAGGCCGAGCAGGCTACGAGCCCTGGGTTTCCCTGGTTCTCACAGTGGAAGATAACATACAAAGTGTAAGCATCCTAAACAGGCAAATAAACGCACAATGCAGGTGGGGAGTCTCGCTGAACGGGTTTGCACAGCTCAGGCGGGTGACAGAAATTTCTGGTTGATAGGGGTCGCTCGATTCGCAAAATGGCGGCGGCCATGGAAGCTCTTCTTGCCAAGGTCTATTGGTGACGTGTGGTCGGCCCACCACAATTGGCCGAATGCTGACTATGACGTCAGCAAAGGATGTCTCATCGACGGAAATAAGAGGAATGTAAGAACTTCAATTTTGACGGTGTTTGGCAGTGTTGCTTTGAGAGCACTATGATTTCAGGCTTCCACCATGCCCATTACAAACACCATCGAACTTGTTGTTCACAAGGCAATGACGTCACAAAAGGTAACCGAACGAGGGCGCCACCGAAACATCTCGCCGCTAATAGTGCTCTCGGGAGAATAGAATTAGATTAAGTCCGAGGCGGAAAGGAAACGTTTCACGTGACGACCCCTTGTAAGAACGAGCTGCCATTGCCCGACTCAACAAACTGACACGGACTACAACTTCTAAATCAGGAAGACGGAAACAAATCACCCTTTTAGTGAGAACCTTTCCCTTTGAGTGAACAGCGAAACCGGTGAGTCGACTGTTTTTCTGAGTCACATGTAAAGAAGCTATTCATCATGTTCAACACTTATGTCGTGTGCACCAGCAAAACCACTGTTCAGTATGGTTCACTTTGAGACACATAGTTTTTGCGGTATAAACAGGAAGATCTGAGTTTTGGTACATATAAACGAACTCAACTCTTTGACGTGATATCACTGCGGTGGCGCTGCTGTCGGCACTGCGCAGCGCCTCGCCTTTCTTGGATCTGGTTCCTGCACACGCGCTGTGTGAGCAAACAAGGGCATGGGCGTACCAACCGGGGGGGGGGGGGGGGGGCAAGAAGGGCACTTGCCCCCCCAGTTCTCAGAATGGGGGGCAAGGCACGTGTTTTGCCCCCCCCCCCCCCCCCCGAAACAGCCGCCACTGGGCAGTACACACACTGGCCGGCGGCGTCCAAGGGTTACCAAGGGCACCGCCCCCCGGTCCTGGGGGGGGGGGGGGGTCTGGTTTGCCCCGCCACTCAAGAACAAGTTGGTACGCCACTGAACGAGGGCTTGTTTTGTAAACACTGTGTTGGTGTATACGGTAAATAAAATGAGCACCAATAACTGCCTTAAGGTATTCTAAAGTAATGTCAAAGTAATTTCAAAGTAATTTCATTACTTTTGGAAAGGAATTGTAATGTAATGTCATTACCTTTAGTCTGTGGTCATTAGTAATGTAATTTAATTACTTTTTGAAAGCAATTTTGCCATCTCTGTATAAGGTACCATGCTCGCGCTTGTAGCATCGGCTGCGTCTGGACTTAAGCTGAAACGAAGTACAGCACACACCAGCTCTGAGCACGTGGGGCGAAAGCTCGCGCTGCAGAACCCAGGCAACCTAGGGTTCAATAAAGCTGCTTCATGTTTCAAAAGTGGCGCAAGGTCCGTCGATGCACAAGGCACGTGCAACGTGCAGCCCTTGGGAAGATCATGGCGGCACAGGGCGGCACAGGGCAGTACAGTGGTGCTATGTAGCGCTTTTTGGACTCCCAGGAGACTTGGAAGAGGGAAGTGACGTCAACGACTAGAGAAACGCAGATTGGATGTTGACAGAAGAAAACAAAATCAACATCCAATCTGCATTTGCTGCGTTGTTGACGTCACTTCCCTCTCCCTAGTCTCCTGGGAGTCCAAAAAGCGCAACATAGCCTCCCTGGCTAGATTTGAGACGCCATGTTCTTCCCAAAAGTGGCGCGCGGCACGTGTCTCGAGCATTTCCGCAACAATGAATGGCTCCACTTTTCCCAGGATAGAGGGGATTTAGGGTTTAATCCACACCCCTGCCCGTTTCGATCTGGATGAGCATCGTACAGGCGTACGATCCTGTATCATTACTGCGTGATGCACGTTAAAAACCCCAGGCTAGCGGTTGTACTGCACTGGCTAAATTGCTCGTCTACAGTGGGTAACAACGTCGCCATGTTCTGGCAAACTAAACTCCTGTTGTACAAACAACAAGCGACTATTTTGTGTCTCCACTACGCGATGCAAATTATAAATTGAGGCACCAGGCTAGCAGGGTACTGCACTGCCTAAATATCTCATAGACAGCGGAGACACCAGACGCCCATTTGGGCTGACAAACTTATTCCAAACACAAACACACAGACACACAAACATACACACACGCACACGCACATACACACACATACACACACACACGCGCACACACACGCGCACACACACGCGCACGCACGCACGCACGCACGCACGCACGCACGCAATTACTTTATTGTTTGTAGGATTCACAGATTGATACGGCTGAACCCTAATAGTCGGGCGGTGGTTTGCGGCACCCAGCCAGCACAGGGTAGTATCACCTCCAAAGGAGACGCCGCCCGCTGGGAAAGAAGGAAAGGACAGACAACGGGGAACTTGTGCTGTTGCGCCTATCCAAGACAGAAGAGCGGAGATCAACGTTACTAGAACTCGGTTGGGAAAGTGCCAAAGAGCTTGCATTGAAAAAGTGCGGTGGCTTAGCTCGGCTATGCAGGATATACGTAGCGTGAGCTTATGCGCACAAAATGAGAGGCCCTATCAAGCGGCTCCGGTGCAGCGTCAGACTTGGCTACTGCGCAACGGAGGCGCACAGCTGGGCACGCGGCGGCGCCAGTGCGTCTGCCGCGGCTATCACCTCACTCCTCTGGAATGCGCAGACCGGCGAGGCGCGCGCGGTGGCGGCGGAGCCCGCGGCAGCGGCGGCTCCGGCGCGCCAGCTGTGCGCCATGTGACGTCACTGCTCCTCGCGCTTGCGCAGCCCGGAGCACGGCTCATTATGCGAGCCACGCGAAACTGCTCAACCTCGGCCAGTGTAGCCCACGCTACAAAAGTGACTCCATTCCGTACTCGAGAACCAAACTAAAGGCGATCGCAATGCCGCCATTTCTCCGGCAGAGGCCACTCCGGGAACTGCACAGCTGTACGTATTGGCTCACGTCGAGCCGCGCAAAGGCCGGTGGCGCGATTTCGTAGTGCCATTTCACAGTATCTATATAAAACAACTTTCATGTTTTGATCGGTGCTAAGGGGGGGGGGGGGGGGGGGGAGAAGGGGGGCGCTGATATCGTATTTAGTTTGTTCTCAGACGCGAGCAGTCCGGGTTTCAAGGGCAAGTTTCCCAACCGAGTCGTTTAGAAACGTTAGCAGAGTTCAAACGCACGAGTTCCTGCTAGCTATCATCATCATCATCATCATCATCATGCCATTCGGAACCGCCATAATGGAGGGTCTTTGCCACCATCTGTGAACGAAGTGCGTCTGTATTGAACTCTGTTTCCATAATATTAGAACAATGTATTTGTACGTCCAATGGCTGCTATTTAATTTCATATAAAAGGAAAAAAAAAAAACATTCAGCCTCTCCACTCTGGCGAAGAAGGAAAAGCAGCGGAGCTGAAGCTTCTGTTCTCGGCGGTGGCTTTTCAGGCGAGCGATCTGCTCTTCATTCGCAAGGAATCTGAAGCGCTCGACGCAGTGGAACTTTAGGCGATAGCGGCTTCGCGGCGGTTGCGGAACCATCCGCGCTGCAGTGCTGCGCACATCGCCGCTCGTTCATCTCCTACTCTTCTTCCTCCGAAGGTTGCCGCCATCTATGAGCGACGGCGGCAACCAGTTGTCTGGTTGCCGCCGTCGCTCATGGATGGCGGTAGCTGTCCAGAGTTCGGTGTCATTTTTAATCCAGCGGACACGATCCTGGGGAAACTAGCCCTTAACAGCTCCGCTGTAAAAATACGGTCGCGAGATTGTGGGGAAGTAAATATCAGCAACGAGGTGGCAATCCTCACCTGAACTGGGCCATCTGGGTAAGTGAACGGCCTTTATCGAAGACGCTGTGTGAAGGGTTCGAACTACGTTTCACATTATCTGCGAGCGAAGCCAAAGCTAGAAGCGCGAGACCAGCGCTTTTTGCGTTTCTCCCCAGCTCGCGCGCTCGAGCAAAGCCTGAACGCACGGAACTTTCGCGCTCGCGCTTCCTGCTTTGCCTTCGCTCACATAAGGTGAAACGAAGTATAAACTGGCAGTACTTGTTCATATTTTAGGTGTACGACACCGCCTTTGCCCAGACCAATGTCTCTCGGGCGAAACTATCGGTACTAAAAACCTCCCGTATTGCGGGAACTTGATTATCTAGATGACGCGTCTTTTTGTATATGGTCTATTCGCAACCTTCAGCGATGTTGGTACCGCGGTGCAGTGGCGTCACGAGGGTCAGCGGCACCCGGGGCGGTAGCCCGCCGCGACACCCCCCCCCCCCCCCCCGCTCTCGCGTGGCCCGCCGCGACTCCCCCCCACCCCCGCCCCACTCTCCTGGCCCGCCGCGACACCCCCCTGAGCGCTGCACCCGGGGCGGTCCGCCCCCCCCGCCCCCCCCCCTTGTGACGCCACTGCCGCGGTGTGAGAATCGCGCTCCCTAGCTCCTGGATGATTGGCCTCGTAATAAAAGGGCTTGCCTACACTTTCCTGGGGTGAAAAAAAATAAAGTAAGGCTCTTATACTGCTCGTAGAAAGCAAAACGAATTACTTACGCGTCGCAGACCCCGCATTGTACTGATGTTCTACGACGATCATCCAGATGACCGCCATTTTGATAGGCACCAGTGCGCCCCCTATAGGTTTCAAAGTGGCGAATACTTCAGCCCGTTTGAAAAAAACTGCGAGAGCTGGCCGAGAAGCTCGGCCTTCGCACAAGAAAAAACAACAACAAAGGGAAGACCGATGGATTATTACGAACTTAACATAAATTCTTTCGAGGCTTGGGACGAGGTTTTCGACAGAGACACATACAAGGAATCACTGCGCACCTAAATTACTAGTGAAAAAGGTTATGTGAAAATTGTTCGATTTAGAAGGTTTGGCTTGGTGGCGCAAGCCACCGCCCTATTAAAAGTGTTCAGCTGTATCCATCCATCCATCCATCGGTCAATTCGACAATTCGCTGTAAGCAACCGCCACTGAAATGACCAAGAAAGTAAGGTACGAGATATATGGCTGGTCATATCATAACGCGGTTTGCTTCTGCACGAGAGTGCCATCGAGATTTTAACACCACACAGTCACTTCACATGCAAGCATGCGCTCGCTTCCTACTTTATTCAACATTATATACACTACGTGAAACTTCACACATGGTAATTGCAGTCTTGTCGGAAGTTTTTTTTTTTTTTATTTCTTATAGTCTAGGCATCGACGCCGTGTCTGATGTATCTTTTTACATTATAAAACAACAAAACCCACTCGACATAGTTCTGAGGCGGTTTTAAAATAAACGTAGATAACTAGTCTGTCTAGGCATGTGTAATACTATGTCACGCCATATGAACAGGGCTGTTTTAAATTATTCAGAGATGTAGAAATCGTTTATATCCCCCTCATGAAAGGAATATCACATTAACTTATAAAATTCGTCATAAAAATGTGACTCCAATAAAAATTGGTTGCTAAAATATATTTCTAGCCCTTAGTTTTAGCTATTCCAAACAATATCATGTTGCAGGTGTTAATGCATGTAAAACGTCGTTCGAAAAATCAAAAGCAGTTTATAGACTAAAATGAGAAAACGCGTGTGTCTGAAAGCGCGATCGCTAAATTTCTGAACGCACAGCGTGTTGAAGGTTTTTTTTCTGTCCGAAATTAATACATGGAACCTGTCATTGTCATACAGACGCGAGCAAATCACCGCAAAAGACAGCGAGGACACCTTGCATAATCTTGCTCAGTCGCCTCACTTGCCACAACGATGAACGTCCAAACTCTGGTTTGTACGGAGTCAACTTTGAGCCTTACAAGCAGCATAAAGTCGAATTGTTCAACTCTCCAGAGCCACACGAGGTCTCAAAGGTTCTCCAAACACTGCACACTCCTTTGCAAAAAAAAAAAAAAGGAGGAGAAAGAGGACGTTTTATCTCATGTCGCTCGTCCAGCTCTCCAGAGGCACATGAGGTCCCGAGGGTTTTCCATGCTACGCACACGGTTGTTTGCACAGCTGTGCACACAAACAAGCACGTCCATGACGAATCATGGAGGCCGCGGACTGAAAATTCTTCATGGCAAACACAGATAATGATGGCGGGCAACGAGCCGACGCTAAGAAACGGCCAGATTCAGCTGGCTGAGGGACTTGACCAGCGTGGCGTCCGTGTTGAGGAACTTCCGCTCGTCCAGATGCCACAAAGACGTGTTGCTGGTGTAGATCTTGAGAGCGTCTACGTAGTCCTCCAGGGTCTCGGGCGTCACCTGGAACAGCGTCCACGTCTCCTGACGACAGGACTGGTATTCTTTTTCCAGGACCACGGCAACGTCGGGACTCGTCTCGGGGATGATCTGCAGAGAGATATCACGTGACCCAAGACAGTTATACAGTCTGTGCACAAGTCTTCATTCGCTGTCACACTGCTAATACATCATTCAATAGATAGTCTGTAGACATGTTCGAACCGTACATATGTATGAAGTAAACATGCTTAGAACATGTTGATGCGTGTCGGCGGATGATTCTGTCATACCTGCCTGCAGCGAACGCAGTGTCTTTTGTATGATGTATGAGAGGTGCGACTATGGCTATCAAGCAACCACGCTTCGAAACTAGATCCGCCACCGTGAATGGGGAACACCGCATTCCAACCAAACGTTCTAAGATCTATCAGTTGACAAGCTCCACGGAAGAGCGTCCTTCAAAAACGGTTCTTTGTTGCCTGCACGCCAGCAGGTACGGGCGGATATAAAGCTCTTGATAAGGGATATTAATGCGAGAGCATTAACTATCCCATGGAGCGGAGCCAGCGGTGTCTGTTACGGCAAAAAAAAAAACGCGAAAGAAAGCCCATTCTTCCATTGGCTGAGCAAAACGGCTCCAAGATAGCCATTGGTGGCCGCTTCACGAGAGCGCGAGCTCCGCCGCCACTCTCGTGTCAGGCGTTGCCGGAAATGGGGGGGGGGGGGCAGCCGCTTTACGCGAGCGCGCGCTCGGCAGCCTCGGCACTAGCAAAACGTGGCCGTCCACGCCAGTACACCCCAGACTAACTAAGGGAGCGGAAGAACGCCATTGATGCTTTCACATTCACAACTTATAAGAAGTCTCTCGGAATTTTTATCAAAAATTTGTCCCTGCGGATAATACTCCGAAAACGGACTAATTTTTTACAAGTACCGCCAACCACTGTTGTGGAAACGTGCAAGACACGTGCCACGAGCGGGTGCTCTGCCACCATTCGCTTCCAAGGGCCGCTCGAGACACGGGCTTCGTGCACTGACTGATTTGACGCTGCTTGCAAGACAAACGCAAACACATCGAGGGGCTTCAGGCGGATAACGTTCCTTACGCCACCAACGGCAACGTCTCCACGGGCAACGAAAGGGGACCGTTTTTGAACGCCGTTCTTTTCGTTTGAGCAAGGTGTAGAGTAAACTTCATCTTTCTATGAAAAAAGAAACTTTGTGCATTTAACGTCTCACCGGTTCCGCTGCTCCTGTCCACAGGGCAAGGGCTGATAGCGTAGCAAGCGCCACGGAGCGGACGTGCCACGAAAAAGCGCCAGACGTTCTATATAGGCAGCTTGTCAACTGACTGATCTAGAAACGTTGGCACAATCGGCATAGATGGACTATGAGCGTCCCTCCACAGGACATCTATGAGACGTTAGAACATCCTGAGGTCGTCCGCAGTGTTATCTGTGCTGCGAGGGCAGGCATAAATCTAATAACCACGGCATGCAAGGTGGCCGATGATTATACAAAAGCAGCAAAGTGGCGGCGCTCTTGCAGAGGCCGTATACTCAGACACATGTAAACACTCATGGTGTTTCGGCGTCCGCCGTTGATCGTATCAAGTGGATTAGTCTCATTTTTTCACAAGAAGAAAGCCACACTTTAAAAGTTTGCAAGGTAAAATCGACCCATAAAATGCACTTCTAGAGCAAATTTCAGATCACTGTCAGTAGGCGCCCATTTTTCCGGTCGAGTTGAGAACGAACCCAGTTATTTATAACACTATATATTTCAAGTACACTTTCCCAGAGTGTTCCACAAAAAAACAACATATTTTTAATAAATTGCATTTTGCCAAGGGTAAGCAAAGTGACACACCGGCAAGTCTGCCCTACTGTTTTTAGACATTTTACTCTACTCTTAACAGCAGCTCTATCAAAGAGCAGCCTACGACGTCCAAGCAAACCTGTCTCACCTTGTAGACAAGCTCGGACGTCCTATCCATGGCCACCTTCCAGACCCTGAGCAGAGAGTCGTTGAGGTCGTTGATGTTCCGCAGCGTGGGGCTCTTCCAGATGGCCGGGTCGAAGTCCTGGGCTATGGTCTCGCCCAGCTGGACCCAGAGCAGCACGACGGAGCAGATGGACTGCACACGAACGGGCTCCTTGCTCTGCATCGCGTCGAAGCAGTTCTCCAGGCTTGCCATCACCCTTCCCCAGGAGGCGGCATAAAGCTGCCGCAGGTCTTCCAAGAGGACAAGGAGACGGCTGTGGTGCGAGACGACGGATTAGCCCCTGGAGTCTGCGGCTTAGGCGGTTTGTTTTCATTGATGATTGTCGCAATTATGATTACTTCACTCATACTCTACTACTGCAACATTATCAACGGGTCTAAGAAAAAAGTAATTCCCGGGAAAAGCAGGTGGCAGTAAGATCAGAAACAAGTCGTGTGCGTCGGTTTTAATGTGATGAAGTATGTCGATTCATAATTAAAAATTAAAACAGCGCCTTGTTCGTCTACCTTCTTGTTCTTGTCCGTGTCCTTGCGTTGTTTTAATTTGAGAGCGCAGCTCGTAGGCACCCGTTTCCGGCTTGAGCGGCGTCGCCGTCGGCGTAACCGCGCGTTGCATGCAACGCGCATGCAAAGCTTGCATGCAACGCGTAGCATGCAAGCGGCGTAACCGCGCGTTGCATTATGGGTAGTTTCCCATAATGACGTCACGAGGGTTACCCTCGCGAGGGTTACTCTCACGAGGGTTACGAGGGTTACCCTCACGAGGATCACGAGGGTTACCCTCGCGAGGGTCACGAGCGTTACCCTCACGAGGGTTGCGAGGGTTAGTAACCCTCAAAAGGGTTACCCTCACGAGGGTCACTAGGGTTATGAGAATTACACTCACGTAACAGCCCCCCCCCCCCCCCCCCTGAGGTCACGTGACCTCAGGGAGTCGCCTATCCCTCAGTACCCTTCTATCTTCCTCCTCAAGAGCTGCGCTCTAATCCGGAGTTACTGGGAGTTGTAAACGGCTTTCATTTTTTAAACACGAAATACCAACTAGCCCAAACTTCTATTTTCGATCCATCATCACCTATTTCTGCAATCCACTATCTTAAAGCGATGAATTGATACAGGAACCGTCCGCGGACCTTTCTTGCTCGTGTTGGTCTGACTGCATGACGTCACAGTATCGGGACGTCACTAGCCGCGTTTACATGAATGAGACTTAGTCGCATCGAATTCAGTTGTCGCATTCAGTGCGGTCATGTAAACGGCATAATGCGCAAAGAAAGCGCATCGCATTCAAGTCGCTAGACAAAGGTGGATCGAGATGGCGAGTGCGCATTCATTCAGCCCATGTAAACGGAGGTCGCATTGCATTTTGGAACGGGGAGGATTATGGGAAGGCGCCACAGTTGGCGCTCGCTGCGGGGGCGAGTGAACAGCTGAGAACATGGCGGCGGCCAACCTCGTCGGCGGCGCGGAGAGCGGTACCGTATGGTCGCCCGCAATTTTTTCCCGAGAACAAACGCGAGCTTTTATTGCCATCATAAGTAAGCGGAATATAGCGGAGCTGCTCGGTGAGGGCGGCCCCCGTCCAAGCCTTGCGAAGTACGACTTGCGCGTCCGAAGGGGTCCCAAAGGCTTCGGCGCAAGCACGAACGACACCGAGAGCTCCGAGCACTGTAGAGCGCTGCATGGTAGCGCACGAGCAGCTCCTACCTCGGTGCCGTTCCTGGCTGCGCAGGCGCCTTTCGGACTCGGGGTCCGGTTGGTCCGGTCGCGATTGGCGAGGTCTGGCGCGGCGAAGCGCGGAGGCGTCCTCAAAGCGTGCGCACACACGTCGCCTCTGGTACAGAGTGACCCAGCGGCCCGGCCTGGAGCCCTAAACCACCTAAACGCTTGGGTTTTGATGTTTCTTCCGTCTCGTAACTTCTTCCACAGCACCGAAGACAGCGGGCACGATCTTTACGTTCACTGAACGCGTCGAAAGGCCTCTACGTGCGATGCACCGGAAAACGTGATGCGGCTGGTGCCGGAACTGCATAACTTCGAGCTTTGATACGGCGTGGTGCCACCCTCGTGTAGGGCTTGGTGCGCATTCATGTAAACGTTGCCGCGTCGGCTTCGTTCGAAGAACGAGTGGAGTCGATGCGCTGAAGTCGCTTTCATGTAAACGAGGCTACTATTATGTGACGTCACAGAATCACGTGATGTCACGGTATTACGTAATGGCACAGTGTCACCTGATGGCACAGTGTCACCTGATGGCACAGTGTCACCTGATGGCACAGTGTCACCTGATGGCACAGTGTCACCTGATGGCACAGTGTCACCTGATGGCACAGTGTCACCTGATGGCACAGTGTCCCCTGATGGCACAGTGTCCCCTGATGGCACAGTGTCCCCTGATGGCACAGTGTCCCCTGATGGCACAGTGTCCCCTGATGGCACAGTGTCCCCTGATGGCACAGTGTCCCCTGATGGCACAGTGTCAGCTGATATCATGGTGCCTCGTCAGCGTGTGGCGTGGTCATGGTGTCACGTGGCATCAGTGATACATGACGTCACAATGTCACGTGAGGTGGCGCCCAATTTAATATATCTCCGCATAAATTCCGATAGAAATGCAGCTCTTTAAAAAAACGTCAAGTGCTATCGCACCTTTACTACATTTCACGGATTGCCTAAGCCCTTGTCCATATGTAGTCTGCTACGTGACACACGATTCGATTTTCCTTCTTTGTTCATGTACATTAGCCGCTGTGCTGCGATATTACGTAGATTGAGGAGCGTTATCAGACCGAAGAATAATCCTTTTCATCTTGTGTTTTAAAACGTTCCTCCGAAGGACGTGTTTCGAAGAGCATACCGGGTTTCCCGGTTGCCTCCACTGTACATCTTGCCGCTGACGAAGTGCAGCTGCGACTTCTGAGAGTGCATCTTCTTGTGACGGCAGAGGAGGGCCCACTTGATCAGCTTCTTCAGTCCCATGCTGAAGAATACCTGAAGTCCTACAAGAAAGATGTGAAAGAACACACCGTGCAGAGCGCCATATATCAAAACAAGTACGTGGGGGAAATTGAAACAAGTACCTCGGAGGAAAGAAAGATAACCGAAAAATTCTCCACAGGGACGGACACTCCGTCCCATCTGAAGGACTGCGTACTGTGAACTTGTCCAGCAGTGCTCGCGTACGTGCTGGATGTCTTCCAAGGTCTTAACCCCTTCTTTGCTTTTAAAGTATGGCTGGGCGTCGATTAAAACTTTTAGCCCGATTAATAGCCACGCTTTAGTCGCTTAATTAATCGATTAATCGGTCTCACGTGCATTTTCATGCATAATAAAAAAAAAAAAAAACTTTTGTTGATAATGTGACAAATGAAGCAATATACAAGTCTGATTTCGAATCAACCTCGATGTGTAGTTCAGAACAGCTCAAAAACACTAACACTAACAAATTTTAACTTTAGCTGCGTGCGGCAAAGAGGTTCGTTGATATTATCCGGCAAGAGCGACTTCCCTTGATTGTTCACAATAGTTTCTGCTGCGCTAAACGAATACTCGAACAGCGTTAAAGTGGCCGGGTTACGTAACACCCTCTGCAATTGCCTGGAGTTACAAATCTTGCCCCTACATTTTACTTTAGGATAAAACTTCACCTAATGTTGGCTCTTTTTAAAGGTGTACTCGTCCACGTCTGCATGGTAAAAGCGTTGAATTCTTACTTTGTCTTGGTTAGTCAAAATTTTACCGCTTAACCGGTTAAAATGTTAACCGCGATTAAAACATTAATCGGAAGGTTAATCGATCAATTTCCCAGCCCTATATTATAACGATAGCTTTACGGGCGACACTTTCCAGAGATTTCGACATCGTCCGTTGTCATCGCCGCGTGCGCGAAGAAGGGAAAAACACTTTTCTCTGCGCTCTTGGTGCGAGGCCAGGGAAGTCGGGTTTTCCCATCGGCCGCGCAGCGCGGAGAGATAAAAGCGGGGAGCCATAGCATCCCGCCAGTAACGACGCGACGAAACGAGGGCCTTCTTGTCTGCTTCAAAGACTTGTTTTCAAACATTACTCGAGTTATGCGAAATCCCACTTTGGCAGTATCCAGTTGCTAGCGTAATTTGGGATGGTTTTAGAAACTTCCACCGCGCTTAACCACTCACTTCACGGATCACCGAGCACTCGTGACGGTTGTTCATGGCATCCGCGACGGCTATGAGAATTAACCACGTCGCACCTCCGTCCTCAGATATGTGACGGTACCATTCCAGCAGTATTGCGCGACCATGCTACAGCTATCTCTTTCGTTTCTTCGCACATTGTGGGCAAAAAATACGGCTTTTTTTATTACGGAACACTAAAAATAATTCGCCAAACTCTTCTTTCGCAATATATATATATATATATATATATATATATATATATATATATATATATAGTGTACTCTGAAACTTGATTGTATATGCGTACCTGGAATGTTTTTGTTGTTGTGAGTTAGCTCCGAAGCAAGGTTCCAGAAGCTCAGACGAGGCGACCTTCAGTTGCAATGCATGCGTCTTAGATGTCGGCAAACTCCAAGAAAGTCAAAAACTGCACAGTAAAAAAAAATAAAAAAAGACTGGTGAGATTGACGTACAATCAAAGGTAATACGTTGGAATCAGGCTGCTTTGCGAGTGTTTTTATGTTGATTTTAACGAGTCTCTCTGAATTGGCAATATTGCTGAAGGCAGCGCAGTTTCTGCCCCTCTTCTGACCTATGGAGAAGATATTTGTAGGAAATGATAAAATAACGACCCACTTTCGGAAGGCTAGCACGTCAAGTGTAAAAAGTAGCATTCTCTTACACTCAAGTGATGATCAATCGTTACAAGAAAACAACCAAGAACAGAAGGTAAACATTGTAATACCCGAGACCAACAACATTCAGAACGTTGATGCCATTGGGAACGCACATCACACCTGCGCGCATTTACCTATTTCTCACATCTTCCAGCTTTTCAGAATCTCAATAATACTATAAAGCTATTCAAGCGCACCAGGAACACATTGTCAGAAAGTAGAAGTCATAAACCAAAACTGTAAAACAAGGTCCCTGTAAAACTGAACTCAGCTAAAAGCGCCTAACATCATCGGCATGTCACCGAAATAAGCGCCGACAGGAAGCTAGCGGCCATGATCGGAAATTCGGAAGTGACGTAAATTCGGTTTTTGGAGAATACCACGAATGGAGAAACCCTGCTCAATCAGCGCGTAACGCACCAAAGGTACAGATTGCGCTCATGCACACCCGAAAACGGTTCGGACACACACTCCCTAGGCCTGTCAAACTGGTGTTTTCATGGTAGCAATTAATGCCACAAAAGGCACACACACACAACAGGGTGTCATTGTCATCGCAGTAGACCGATCTCACAGCCATTATAATTACTCCATCGCTGCCGCCATGAACCATGTTAACTGTAGTCCTTCTACACGCGCGATAACACAGCGGGGAGTGGGCACGAGCAGAGCACGAGCAGAGCACGAGCCGGCACAAGGCGGCACAAGGCGGCACGAGCTGTCTCGTGACCTGGCGCCTGCCTCCTATGAACTACAGTAACTAGAGCCCAAAAGAGTTTCCTTTGGGCTCTAAACGTTACTTATTAATCTTAGTTTTTTGTTATACTTCAAACAAAGATGAATAAGTTACTTTTAGAGGCCATAGGAAGCTTCCGAAAGAGCGCAAGCACCGCGTGATAAATAAGGGCCAGTCACCTGATAAATAAGGGCCACTTTTCCGCGGCGCCCGCGGGCGCCAACTACAAATTCGTATAGCGCCGTAAATATATCTCTAAAAATTGTTTTTCTTCGTTGTAAAATTGCTTTATAACATCATTTTTCCATCTGCTGTTTAAAAAAAAAAGTGTTTTTCCTTTGCATGTGTCCTTTAAGGAGATCGGTCTATCAGACCGATCTCACAGGCCAGTTTGGGTACGACACCGCTGCCGCAATACATCGTGGGAACTTGAAGTGTTTCTGCGCGTGCCACAACATCGCTGGAGCTCTGCACTTGCAGAGCACGAGATGTCTCGGGCACTGCCGGCTGCTTCCTGTAAACTAAAGTTATGGCGGCTTCGCGCATGCGCCGAACGCTTGGTGAGATCGGCCTATTCCGTCGACGCCCGGACTCTGTTTTGATTATACCAACTATGCACGTTGTCACTTCGAGGAAAACAAAATTGGCGCGTAATTCATACGCTGCACGATGTAGTCCGGACAAGGCTGCTTGTCAAAGAAAAAAATAAAACGATGTTTGTTTGTTGTTTGGTTAAGGGGAGCGTGTTGTGAATACGAGTACTTAAAATAGGAGGAATAAAAACACGAAGGACCTTCGCAAACAACCACACACTTTCATAACACCACTCTTTCTGAAAGAGTGTGGTTGCATAGCCTCCTCTATACTCCCAAAGCCTGGCAGTTCGATGACGGAGCCATAGAGTGCCCGGTCGCAGATTTGGAGCGCGAGGATCTGGTAGCACAGAGCATTTCTCGGGGAGTGCGGTATTTAGCGCACAGCTTTTGCAGCGGCGAGGACCCGAAACATGGTTTTCAAACCCGACGAGAAAAGAGGCGGTAGCCCTAGGAACGCGAGAAGCACGAGCGGACATTCCATCGCTCGGGACAAGTGTGTTTCGGCGTCTCGCCGCAGCGGGGCGCCCGTTACATGACTCTTGTCTGCCACTCTACCTTTTCACTTTCGGTGGCCGCGTCACGTGACGATCTATCTGCCAGGCTTTGTCAGTATTGGCGACGTGAGCGATCGAAAGCGTCGCTGTGGTCGGCCCACCACAATTGGCCGAATGCTGACTATGACGTCAGCAAAGGATGTCTCATCGACGGAAATAAAAGGAATGTAAGAACTTCAATTTTGACGGTGTTGGCAGTGTTGCTTTGAGAGCGCTATGATTTCAGGCTTCCACCATGCTCATTACAAACACCATCGAACTTGTTGTTCACAAGGTAATGACGTCACGAAAGGTAACTGAACGAGGGCGCCACCGAAACATCTCGCCGCTAATAGAGGAGGCTATGGTGGTTGTCGGTGAAAGCCCTTCGTGTTTCAATTCTTTCTATTTTAAGATGTTTTTCGTTTGTTTTTGTCTTTACATTACGTTTTTTGTTATAAAGTAACACAAAAGTGGTCTTAAATGCACATATAGGTATGTTAGTTCACCACCTAAAGAGGGACACCAGTAACAAACCGCAAGAAACCAAACGTTTTTTTTTTTTACCAAGTTTTTAAAATTTAAAATCGAGTATACATTTCAGGATGTTATTTAAAAAAAAATAATTAACAACAACGCGCAAGATTATTGCAGACAGACTGACTACAAACTAAAAGCTGTTACAAACTGTAAAACGTAAGCAACCACACTATAAGAAAAGATGCAGAAACAATGCATTAGGAGTATTTAAAAAAAAAGCGAATTCTTAATGGTGGTGTGATTATTACTTTATTATAAATAAACATCGTATGATGACGTGTTTGCTGGAAAACCTTCCAACTTGCCAAGACAAAGAAGAAAAACGATACTGCGTATAAATGTGGCGGAAAAACAACGAAAAAGGGCCGAGTCCGGGTGTGCTAAGAAATATGAAAACTTAATCTTTGGTGAACACACGTCGATATATCCAACAAACAAATTCCGTGTCGCTATATTCACCCGAGACTAACTCGCTAAATTCTCACACCTATGTTCCATTGACAGTTAATTATTTTGTAAGATGTGGAATGTAAAACAAAATAGCGAATATAGTACACCGCAACAAAGAACGTCAGCAGTCTTACCATACGGAATCCAGGTGTGAACAACGTAGCAAAACATTGTTCGCAAAAAAAATATATTTTTTCTTAATTATCTCATCCAAACTGACACCGGATTGACGAATGAGAGATAGCAGCGCACAATCTTCCACATAATTAAGTAGCCTCACTGGGAAAGCATTTCGATTAGGCAGTAGCACAGCCAATACTTATTTCAAGATTCCTTCGGCGACTTCGAGTGAACCCCGGCACGCACAGGTAAGTCGTACGGTGGGCAAGCTAGTCAAGCATGGACGCGATAACAGGCGGTACGGCGACTAAAACGAGTCTTGCGACTGGTGTGGTTAGCATCCCATACCAAACACGGATCGAAAGCGGTCCCGGAGTAGCAACACATGACGTCAGAGGAGCCGGCGTCTGGCCGACGTCGCGAACCTGGTGGTTGGTCGTAGAAGCTCCGGCAAAAAGTAGGGGCGAACGCTAGTGTCGCTGCCTTCGCGGCGTCCCAGCTCCAGGCTGCCGGAACTTCCGTGCACTGTCAAGCTGCAGAGCGAACAGCAGCGGAACAGGCGTCTGCCGCATCCACCTACGCCGCTGTGCCACCGCCAGGAGCGCGGCAGGCAGCTGCCTGGTGACGTCACTTCCGTGACGTTATCAGGCGGAAATTCGAAGCAGCACTAACGAGGACGCGCGTTGCAGGCGGCGTAGTATAGAAACGGCACATCACAAAGCTGCGTCTGGTAGAGCGACGACGCATGCGCGAGCCGGACTCCAAAACAACGTCGCAAGTTCAAGCGCAACAGATATGCGCGTAGAGGAAACTGTGTGCCATTATACCAACCCCAGCAACAGCTGTGTGTTCGGCCGAGCTATTCGCGGCCGCCGCAGGTGGGCGAGTGACGGTTCTAAACCGGGGATGTCACGAACGATTGTCGATTCTCTGAGGTTGGACCGATTCGGCAAACCTTCGACCGTCTGGCAAGATTCGACGAAGTTCGACGTCTTAAAAATAGCGTTGCCCGGCTTCGAGAGAAAAACTTCAAACTTATGGAGGAAAAAACTTAGCTTGTTTTAAACTACAGCTGATAATTACCAATGTTTGTATAATATTTAAAAAAAAAACACATACATGCTCGTATGGATTTAGTGAGTCTGTTAAAATTGTAAACGTCTGCTCCAGCTAGTTCTCAATTTACGCCATACATGCCATCAGTCGGGAGCCCGTCTCATGGGCCCCATAATTGATACGTATCGGTATAATAGTCGAACTTCCGTCGAACTTTTCGACCTTCCAGTTGGAAGTTCGAAAACGTCGACCTAACTGGACTCGAACCTCGGGAGATTGGAATTCGACATTGGGTTCTAACCGCGATCGACCGCGACAGCAGATTTCGTGGCCATGGAGCGCTTTGAGCGACGAAATAGCCTGCATCCGGAACTAAGCTGCTGTTCTTGCGGCACGGCAGATTGACACTGCTAATTTCATACACCTGCCAAAAAAAAAAAAAAAAAAATTAAAAGCCGCGCGCAGAAACAAAAAAAAAAAAATCTAAACTTTAAAAAGCTAGTTTCACACCGTTTATTCCGAAAAACAAACCATTTGCGGTCCGGAAATACCGAAAAAGCTTTAAACGAGATCTTAATTGCAATTTATGTGGCATACATAGCCAAGTTGTTTTTGTTTTATTTGTATAAGGTTAAACGAGTGTAGCATGTTTGGAATTTCGCGCAATTTTCGACTGGTTTTTCGAAAATTTGTTTTCCCCTTTAATTACTTCGAAAGCTTTCGCCGTTTATTCCTCCAAAAGCGGTCGTAATATTTCGGCGTTTAATTCCTCTTGACACATAACATGCACGTTTAACGGTATCCGTCTACAAGGGCGCGACTCCGGTATACGTAGAATGGGCAAAAACAAGTACGCAATCAAACGAGCGAACTGCGCAGAAGTGAGTGGAACTGCAGCGATATCAACACAACAAATGCTTCAGTGGTCCACACACTTGCAACCGAGTAAGACCGAGAGAGACCAGACCGGTTTTTATTCCTCTTGCGACGTCTTAGGACCTGCTCCGCTGCAGCGCATCCGGTCCTAAGACGTCGCAAGAGGCTTAAAAACCGGTCTGGTCTCTAATTAGAACCAGCTCCGCAGCAGCGCATCCGGTCCTAAGATGTCGCAAGAGGCTTAAAGACCGGTATTGTCTCTCTCGGTCATATGATCGGTGTTTATATTTCAATCAACGCTGGTGTTTTACGTTACTACGGTTTCCGAAATAAAAGTCAAAAACGCCAATAAACTCCAAAGTTTCGGTGTCTTTTTTTTTTTTTTCACTCAACAACAAACATTGTCTACATTAACTTTTTACACTTGCATTTATTGGGACAGAATGTAGTTGGAGAATTCGACCGACAGCGTGACACGCCGGCTCCTATTAAGTTATTTTTTAGCCGCTTCGAGACTATGCTCTCGATGCACGGGCGGTATATATGACGACGTGCGGGGCCAAAAGCGTCGCTTCGGTCAGCAATCGCTATTGGCCAAGCGCTCACTAGAAAGTTTGTATTTTTATTAGGCCGTGTCAGGCCGTCAACTTTGACGGTGTTGGTTTAGATACGCGATGACTACACAAGCTTCCATCGAACTTGTTGTTTGCATACACCATCGAACTTGTAGTTGAAATTATGATAAGCATCCAGGATCACAACTCGTGACCTCATGGCAAGGCAAAACCTGGTAGCAACGTCACGAAACCATAAGAGCCCCATCGAAACATCTCAGCGCTAATAAAACGCAAAAAAAAAAAAAAAAAAAAAACGCCTTTTAGGAACAGGCGTTTGAAGAAACGGCGCATGTTTACGCGCCGACAAGTCAAGACACTCGGAACGGATAAGCTCGATGCTTCAACCTGTCGTTAAATCCAGCCTCTTCCGGTGTAAACATGCGACGAGGCGAACGAATCTTTTGCGAAACAAAGCGCGTGCTTTACCGACATTCCAGAAAGTCTCGAAATTGCTCTGGCGACACGATCGTTGCCGTCGTCGAGTGTAAGGACGCCGGCGGTTTGCCGGTATTTCACGCGCTTCGCATTCCACGGATACGTTCTCGTCGAGTCACCCCCATGCTGCGAGAATCGACGAGGAAACAAAACGGGAAGTCGCGATGTTTTGGAGAGTTTACGGAACTGTTTTTCTTGGACTCCACCTGTCTCCGCCCGAGGGGCGAAAAGGACAGACTCAGTCGTGAAAATGGCCGGAAAACGCAAACCACGAATACTTTTGCATAAAAACAGAAATACTGAGACCCTTAGAGCGTCTTAAAGCGTGGGTTGGTTTTTAAATTAACTCCCCGATATCAGGATCGTATTTGTTCGTCCGTCGTCCCTCCGAGCCAAAGGCCAAACTACTGGCCTCAGCGCCGTCTAGCGGAGGTCGTAGTAAGGCCACAGCTACACGCAAACGAACCTAATGGACGCGATGACCTTTACTCACCGAAGAGCCGCGGGGCGACGCTTTGCACGAGGCTGCGGCATCCATCTCGCGTATGAATACCGCGTTCATTGGCGCGGACGACGTCGGAGCGCAAACAATGGTGCGCATTTCTGTTCTGCTGCCCGCGCCGATTCCAAAAACGGCCGTTTGGGGGCGGTAATTAACGGGAGCCGCTGCATCGTTATCGTTCGCGCAACGCCGCTCCCGTCGGGGAACTCGGCTGAGAATAATCGCCGTAACCCCTCGGTGGAAAATAAACAACGACAATGGAGGTGGTTGTTTTCTTTCGCTCGGTGTACCCTACCGGAAATAGCTCTCGACCGTGACTTCCGGGATGTCGTATGAACCGAGAGAGATGAGCCGCGTTGTGTCACACGGCACCCGCTGCCTAACCCTTGCATAACGAGATAAGCGTCAATTCGGTGTAAACTCGATTCCAGTATGTATGCACACCAACTCAACCCTCCGATACCACGTCACTGTGGTGGCGGTGCTGCCGGCACTGAGCACATGCGCTCGATTGTAAAGAGTGTGTCAGCTGCATAGCGGATACAGCGACGTAATGAGAGTAAGGAGACTTCAGCCATCTTGGTGCTCTAAATCATTGTTGCCAGTTGTCTCAAGTTTCGCCTAGAAATCTGACAAAACGGTTTTTGTCTTGCCAGAATTTTTTTTTTTTTTTCAAACAGTCCGCGACAGAGCAAAACTGTATCGCCCGAAATTTTTGACGCCGTATTCGAAGCTCAGGGAGTTGCATACAATTGGGTCATAACGATCGCCGATTGCGCCCTCTATGAACTAAGCACCATAGTAGGCTGCTCTTGGAATGTACTAAAATTTGATTACAGGTAATGTTATCCGCGAAAAGACGCTGTAGCATACCAATAAGTGCTGTCCGCGTAAAATGCTACGGCTTTTTTTTTTTTTTTTGTATGCTTCAACAGTAAAGTATTTCGAACTTCGATGCTGAAAATAGCTCGAGAACAAAGCCTCCAGAGAGCTGACTGATGCAGTAGTCATTGCTGTTAAGAGCACTGAACCTTCGTTCCACGCCTAATTTGTTTTTAGATATATATATTAATAACAATAATATAGTAACATAAAAAAAAAAAACGTAAGCCAGTTGCAGTAATGTCGCCCTTACTGTGCCGATTTCTTGCGCCGAGCGGTGAGAAAACAATTTGAAGAGAAATCGACGCATACGGCCACCGTCCGAGGCCCGTTTGTATCCGTTTGCACGAGAGCAGCGTGGCTGTGCGGCTAAAGGTTGGCACACATTTACGAAATCTCGACGCTTACAGCAACGCCGGTAAAGGTCATTAGCCTTCGAGTAGCGCGAAGCCAGTACCGCAAATCTGATAAACCTGCGAGTTGAGCGGGGATAACAAACGAGCCCCGCAGTTGGCTTCGGAAAATACGCTCGGGGGAAATCTGGGGAGCGTTTATGAGAGAGAAGTGGCCACTCTCGAGGAACAATCAAGAATCCGGTGTGGTAATGAAACGCCTCTATACGATCCCTCGGGCGACGTACCGCGAGGGGGCGCGACCTGCGAAAGGATTTATCGGCCGATCCCTCGATTTAGTTTTAGGGGCGTGTTCACTTCGAAATCATTCTTGGGCGCCTCCCGTCGCAGACTCCCCTCGCTTCTCCGACCTCCGTTGTACCTTACGTTGGACCGGAGAGGACGATAGGAGCCATATCCAAGCCAATCCAATGCCACGTGGGTGTCACGTTATTTTCGGGAAAGGCGCAGCGACCAACCCCACCTACATACTTCGTTTCACCGTACTCAAAGTTACAGAACATACAAGTATACACACGCACAAAAGTATACTTCGTTTACGGTACACGAGCTGATGGGACCAAGCAGACAACGTCATTGGCGCACCGTCATAGTGTTCGTCATGTTTCTGTACGTCTATCATCGCTGAACCAATCAGAAACAAACAAAATCCCTAGTGACTTGAGCCTTTGACGCTGCTTCATTGACACCATTACCTCGTACAGCGTCGACTGCGCCCGAACTTAAGCACTAAGTATGAAAACGCAAGGTCACGGGGCATTCGCTCCGGATGACTGGTCTATAGCCGACGATAGCACGCGCGCTGAAAGGCGACGAATGCCGCGACGCCGCACTTTTGACACCGCTTGATTGACTTAATTAGCCTGCAGCGTTGGACGCCCTCGGACTTGAGGAGTGAGAGGAAGTACATACAGAATAATCAAAATCTGTGAACAGCGTGTTTCCTTCCGCGGTAAGTCCTCACCCTACAGACCAACACACTGTTTACAAACAAGACCGCGTTTGCCCACACCGCGGGTGTGGGGTCACTCCGCGAGCGCAGAAACCAGATTCGCGTGAGGCAAAGCATCTGCGCATGACCAGTACCGACAGCAGCGCCACCGCAGTGCTGTGACGTGAGAGCCTGGGCCTCGTTGTCCAATCAGTGCGTCCTCCGACGCACTGATTGGACAACGAGGCCATAGGACGCACTGATTGGACAACGAGGTCCATTCGAACTCTGACACGTTCCTCGTGTCGAATCTGCGTTCGCGCTCGATCTCATTGTGATGACGTCGAAATGCTAGGGGCGGTTTAGTCACCTGCAACGTTCAAGACGCTGTAGCATACCAATAAGTGCTGTCCGCGTAAAATGCTACGGCTTTTTTTTTTTTTTTGTATGCTTCAACAATAAAGTATTTCGAACTTCGATGCTAAAAATAGCTCGAGAACAAAGCCTCCATAGAGCTGACGGATGCAGTAGCCATTGCCGTTAAGAGCATTGAACCTTCGTTCCACGTCTAATGTTTTTTTTTAGATATATATATTACTAACAATAATATAGTAACATAAAAAAAAAAAAACGTAAGCCAGTTGCAGTAATGTCGCCCTTACTGTGCCGATTTCTTGCGCCGAGCGGTGAGAAAACAATTTGAAGAGAAATCGACGCATACGGCCACCGTCCGAGGCCCGTTTGTATCCGTTTGCACGAGAGCAGCGTAGCTGTGCGGCTAAAGGTTGGCACACATTTACGAAATCTCGACGCTTACAGCAACGCCGGTAACGGTCATTAGCCTTCGAGTAGCGCGAAGCCAGTACCGCAAATCTGATAAACCTGCGAGTTGAGCGGGGATAACAAACGAGCCCCGCAGTTGGCTTCGGAAAATACGCTCGGGGGAAATCTGGGGAGCGTTTATGAGAGAGAAGTGGCCACTCTCGAGGAACAATCAAGAATCCGGTGTGGTAATGAAACGCCTCTATACGATCCCTCGGGCGACGTACCGCGAGGGGGCGCGACCTGCGAAAGGATTTATCGGCCGATCCCTCGATTTAGTTTTAGGGGCGTGTTCACTTCGAAATCATTCTTGGGCGCCTCCCGTCGCAGACTCCCCTCGCTTCTCCGACCTCCGTTGTACCTTACGTTGGACCGGAGAGGACGATAGGAGCCATATCCAAGCCAATGCAATGCCACGTGGGTGTCACGTTATTTTCGGGAAAGGCGCAGTGACCAACCCCACCTACATACTTCGTTTCACCGTACTCAAAGTTACAGAACATACAAGTATACACACGCACAAAACTATACTTCGTTTACGGTACACGAGCTGATGGGACCAAGCAAACAACGTCATTGGCGCACCGTCATAGTGTTCGTCATGTTTCTGTAGCGTTCTATCATCGCTGAACCAATCAGAAACAAAACAAAATCCCTAGTGACTTGAGCCTTTGACGCTGCTTCATTGACACCATTACCTCGTACAGCGTCGACTGCGCCCGAACTAAACCACTAAGTATGAAAACGCAAGGTCACGGGGCATTCGCTCCGGATGACTGGTCTATAGCCGACGATAGCACGTGCGCTGAAATGCGACGAATGCCGCGACGCCGCACTTTTGACACCGCTTGATTGACTTCATTAGCCTGCAGCGTTGGACGCCCTCGGACTTGAGGAGTGAGAGGAAGTACATACAGAATAATCAAAATCTGTGAACAGCGTGTTTCCTTCCGCGGTAAGTCCTCACCCTACAGACCAACACACTGTTTACAAACAAGACCGCGTTTGCCCACACCGCGGGTGTGGGGTCACTCCGCGGGTGTGGGGTCACTCCGCGAGCGCAGAAACCAGATTCGCGTGAGGCAAAGCATCTGCGCATGACCAGTACCGACAGCAGCGCCACCGCAGTGCTGTGACGTGAGAGCCTGGGCCTCGTTGTCCAATCAGTGCGTCCTCCGACGCACTGATTGGACAACGAGGCCCAGCCGAACTCTGACACGTTCCTCGTGTCGAATCTGCGTTCGCGCTCGATCTCATTGTGATGACGTCGAAATGCTAGGGGCGGTTTAGTCACCTGCAACGTTCATGACACTTGATTGGCTGGGGGAGGATGGCTGGTAGCGTCCGGTGCAGTCCATCGTAAGGTCAAAAGGAGGATAGAGAGGTCTCGCTGATCCACGGTGTTCGGGGAATAGAAAGGAAAGCGTACGTATACCCTGACAGAGTATTTGATGGCGAGGACGACAAACGTGCATGGCGAAATGTTTCCACCCGATGGTATAGGAAGTATTCACTGGCGGCCATAGCTGTGCGCACGACTGCTGAGCGCGCGCTGATGGCGAGCTTCCACAGTTCTTTTGTAACGTGCATTTCGCATCCTCAAGATTGCCGGTCTTAGCAGCCTATTAATGTGGGCTCGTTCAGAGCATGCGCGCTAGACATCACCCACAAATATGGCGCCCAGTGAATACTCCTTATAGGCGAGGGAAGAAAAGTGGAGCCGACATTCATGCAGCATACGTTCTTTGCTTAGTAGGATTTTTATTTCTTCTCGCTTATTAGTCGGCAGCAATGTTTGGCGGAAACCCGGAGACATTTTATATAGAACCGGCGGAAGACAGCGCCTTGCCGATAAGCGTGGTACACTAGGTGGATGCACAGGCCGCGCTGAATCGCATATCGCAGCGTAAAAATGTAAAACGATATTTGGAAAACAAAATGCTTATCACCTCTAAAGTGCTCCGATTATTTAGTTTGCAATCTCGCCTCTAGTTTTGGTCCGGTTGAGTTCGATGAGCGTACTGTTTAGGGAGATAAAGTTTTTAAAACAATTTCCGCGATGCTGATTTGCATATTGAGCGCAACCAATGGAAGTTTTAAGTCGGAGACTGTTTCGGGACTGAGATGTTGGATTTGCTAGCCTGACTACTTGACGCCACGCCAAAATTACCACTATTTGCAGTCTTAAGAGATTCAACGTTGATAGAACGGGACTGAACGAATGAAACGCCAGTGTCAGACCATGCCATTGCGGTCGTGTATAAGGCCACAATCACGAGATGCAAAGCCGACAGACGACTGATTCGGGTAGTAGTACGCAGGCCATACGAATTCCAAAGTCAGGGAGTTCATCCCAGGACGGCGCGAGCAGCTTTCATTAGCCGCAGCGCACACCGCGGCCAATTATAGTCGCTCGCGCTTCGCTTGATTGCGCCGAATGCTATAGAGAATAAATAGGCCATGCAGAGCCGTTTATTGAGAGAGTTTGGCCATACATTGGTTTGAATAGGCGAGCATCTCGGGCCAACCACAGGCCGCGAAACAGCCCCTAGCGGTGGTCGCGTGCTCTAAATTTGTGCCACGACTATACTTCGTTTCACCTTATGTGCGAGCGAAGGCAAAACTGGAAGCGCGAGCACGGAAGCTCCGTGCGTTCAGGCTTTCCTCGAGCGCGCGAGCTGGGGAGAAATGCAAAAAGCGCTGGTCTCGCGCTTCTAGCTTTGGCTTCGCTCGCAGGTAAAGTGAAACGAAGTATAATTTGAGCCGTGCCGAGCGGAACTCCGCGTCTCAAGACGCTCGCGCACCCCACCCTTTGCACTGCTTTCTTTCAGCCAGTCTCAGGACGCTGTTCTAGCAGTGCAGACAAAGGCATGGGCACGAGCGCGTGGCTTTGGAAAGTGCCTCCTATGCACGAGGTCTCGTACAAACAATAGCGTTTCGCTGAGCTAGGCTCACGAGCCTGTGCCTTTGTCTTCACTGTCGACATTTGCGAGATGGAGTAGAGGTCTCCTGATTGGTCGACGCTGTGTCACAAATTTAGTTTACGCTCTAAGCGTGGGGGGAATATTCGGCGCTGGCGGCGGCCTTTGCTCCGCCTATTGTCCAAACTCTCCTAATATACGGCTCTGAGGCCATGGCTGCTCAGCCAGTGCTAGAAAGAAAGAAAAATGAATCTTGCGGAGAACCTCAGACTGT
This sequence comes from Ixodes persulcatus, assembly GCA_013358835.2. Taxonomy (NCBI): domain Eukaryota; kingdom Metazoa; phylum Arthropoda; class Arachnida; order Ixodida; family Ixodidae; genus Ixodes; species Ixodes persulcatus. The sequence continues at coordinate 330,022 of JABSTQ010009445.1, read as the reverse complement.
CGACTGATGCGTCACTAAGACACTGCCATAGAGGAACTAAGCCTCTTATCTGAGATATCATACTGAGGCTCCCGATAAGATTTCTTTTCGAGCTTCGGGGAGCCTGGCATGCGAGCTAAACAGCTCACAGCCTTCAGAGAAAGCAGGATCAATAAGCGAGACAAGAACCTCCGATATTAGCGCCTGCCAAGGCTGCGGCCCCTCTCCTAACCAGATGACAAACTCCTTTTGCGACGGCAATCTTGAAGCTGAAGAGGTTTTTGAAGACATAGAAAACGAGATAGAGGTGAATTCTTGCGCATTCTTGTCCCTTTTGAATTCGAATATCACAAGCATCTGACTCCAACGTATCACTAAATGCAAAAAAAAAAAAAAAAAAAAACGGAAAAAAGTTAACCGACGTGTGTGAGGTCATACCCAGAGGTTTTAACTGCTTTGTGCGTGTCGCTTGTGAGGGAACGCGTGTCGCTTGTGAAGAAACGTAACGCTTTTGACTGCTCGGGTAAGGCTTGCGCAACGCGCGGGGATGTTGAGATCTCCGTATAATATGTCATAATTCCCTCCTCTCACCGATCGCGCCGGGAAGGATAGGCGGGGGCTTCGGCGCTATTTTCAAAGCGCTGTCGTGGCTTTGGTACATCAATCCGAAATATAATTTTGATATTCGTGATGTCGGAGGCCCTATGAAGACGATTTGAGTGTTTTTTTTTCTTTTCTCAGATACAGAAACCGCTTCAGTTTCTTTTTAACTTGTCATCTACTATTGAGAAGCAATCTTCGCCAGAAACTATCGGCCGGAAAATATTGCAGGCGAAAGTCGAAACACTAGGGAGGCGCCCCTTCCGCGCTGCACCCCCGACGACTTGGATATGACGACGAGCGAGCAACGCCGACTCGTGCCCGCGAGGTGCGAAAGGAACCGAGCGAGCCTTCGCCCTTCCTTCGTAGACACCTTATCGCGACAGCAATTCCACCGTGTCAGGTTGGCGCCATCGAAGCGCAAGGCCCGCACTTCGGTTTACGGGCTGTCGTATACGGGGAAAAGTCATCGCTGCACCGCGGCTTCAAAATATAAAGGAAAAGTCGATAGAGGCTGTTATTTTAACTTTTCCGGAGTTCCGCCACAGGGTGTTTACGAACGTTACTTGGGTGTAAAAAAGATTTAAAAAAAAAAGATTGTATAATTAAGTTAAAAAAACACAGTGCAACGAAAGGTTTCACACATATGTATTTAGGGGATTCCTGATCACCGACATTTCGTGTGTATAGGTCGCGGCGACTCGCGTTCTAATCTGCATGCAAACTGTCTTTTGTATTGTGACTGTGAACTGTGACCCCGGCTCAAGAAGCTTTCCAGTTTTTTTCTTGTACCACGTAGTGCCATATGTGAGTATCAGCGACAGCCCGACGTCCTCCCGCGCATAAAAAAATCTTTTCTTGCTTTTATTTTTTTCTCGCATTCATTGCATACTTTTTGAAAGATCCAAACATCGGATGTTTCAAAGCGTGCAACGCCGCGGTGACACTGCTCAATACGCCACACAAAAGACAGTCGGCAGACAGGTTCGAAGCATGTATGAAGCACACCCGCTTAATTCGAATATAGAGGAAACCCGCTTAATTCGAATATGGAGCAAACCCGCCTAATTCGTGTATGGAGCAAGCCCGCTTAATTCGAATATAGAGCAAACCCGCTTATAAAGAAAACCCGCTTAATTCGAATATGGAGCAAACCCGCTTAATTCGAATATGAAGCGAACCCGCTTAATTCGAATATGAAGCAAACCCGCTTAATTCGTATATGGAGCAAACCCGCTTAATTCGAATATAGAGCAAACCCGCTTAATTCGAATATGAAGCAAACCCGCATAATTCAAACCTACCTGGGGCGTTTCCGCAGGTAATTCTTCCACCGTGTCTGCAGAGAAACTCCGCTGTCTTTTGTACGATGTATACGAGCAGTGGTGTTAAGACGTTGTTCCATTTAAAGTGTACAAGGACGGTGCGTTTCTCCGAAGGGTATTGCCAATACAAACTTTGCGTACGAAAAATTAAGAAAAGCAACGTGAAAGACATATTACTTGTACAAGAACTAAAAGGCAGATTACAATAATTTCTACTTTTAAGAAAAGCTCATAAACGAGCAACCTATGTGGCCCACGTATGAGCTATTTGTTTTAAATATCTTATGGAATATTTCGTTTTTTTTTTTTTTGCGAACTGATATAATGCACAGTCAGGGTCAGACATATAGCTACAGGACGCACCAAGCGACTCTCGGTAGATTATGGTCTTGGAATATGCGCGAGTGAGTGACTATTTGCGACTTCTGCGAAATCGACAGCAACCATATGTAAAAAAAAAAACGTGGGTTGTGTGTATGCTTATACAGCCTAGAGCTTGGTCTGCCTCAACGGGCGACAAGTCTCCCAGCTCTAGATGAGCAATATAGCCAGTGCGGTACAACCGCTAATCTGGGGTCTTTAACGTGCACGACGCAGTGCTACACGACCGCACGTCGGTACGATGCTCATCCAGATCGAAACGGGCAGGGGTGGGAAGTGAACCCAGGGTCCTACTATACTTCGTCTCACCCTAGCATGGACTAACCGCGAAGGCTGTGCTAGCGCGAGCGGCCAGCCTTGACTGCCCTGACTAGAGCACTTGCTGCACGAGCGCTCGTGCAGCCGCCACGGCTTCATTCAAAGCGACTAGCTCGCGCTTTTAGCACGCGCGGCTAACAATAGTCCATACTAAGGTGAGACGAAGTATAGGTTCTGCAGCGCGAGCTTTCGCTCCATGCACGTGCTCCGGTACATCATGGTGTGCGCTATACTTCGTTTCATCTTATGTGCGAGCAAAGGCAAAGCTGGAAGCGCGAGCGCGAAAGTTCCGTGCGTTCAGGCTTTGCTCGAGCGCGCGAGCTGGGGAGAAACGCAAAAAGCGCTGGTCTCGCGCTTCTAGCTTTGGCTTCGCTCGCAGATAACGAGAAACGGAAGTATAGCCAACTCGGCCACCCATCCCCCCAACCATTCTGTTCTAGCATAGGTATAGAACCTATGCTAGAACAGAAAGGTGTCGCGGCATGGTTCGCTCACCAGCTTTCTCGAGCTAACAAAATGTTCGCAGTACCTGGCGGTCCGAAGACGAACCCGTAAACTGTAGGTTAAAGAAAAAAAAACACGGCAGTATGGATTATACTCTATTGCACCTTATGATGTACCGCAGGGAAGGCTACGAGCGCGAGCTCCTTGCTCTAGGGCGCATCTCGGCGGCACAAGCTCTCGTGCATTAAGGGCAGCTGCCAACGCTATGAGCGCGCGCTTCTATAGTCGGTTACAAGTTAAGAAGGTAGGAGAAGCTCCTCCCACAAGCGTGGTGCGCCGGCTTCAAATCCCTCCGCAATCGAAAGAAGAGTTCACTTGAAACGCTCCTTGTTCCGCTTCAATGGATAGATAATGGCCACAGAGTGGTGCCAACTTGTCTCCGACCCCCACTTTTTAAGAAAGCGACCTTTGTATTCATCGGAGATGGAACCGAGCCCCTGAAAGCAGCCTTTGAACCAATCGGAGGGGGAAGCTAATCCCCGAAAGTCGTCTTTGTTTCCATCGGAGGGGAAAGACTCTAATCTCCCTCTCGTGGCCTTCCACAATGCTAAGTCAAAGTCGAAAGATAAAGCAAATATGTACAGAAAGGCAAGACCCTCCTCGCGCGTTGGCCGCAACGTCACGGAAACGGGTGTAGGAAAAAAAGTCCCCGGAAAAAATGGCCCCGGAAAAAATGTCCCCGCGGAAAAAAAGTCCCCGGAAAAAATGTCCCTGGAAAAAAAGGCCCCAGGTGGAAAGTAGGAAAAAATGTCCCCAAAGGATTTTCTATCTCTGGGTTTCCCTGATCCTCATGGCCTACGGGCGGTCCTGTCATATGTCCTTGGGAAAAAGGCATTGTGTGGCAAGTAGGAAAAAACGGCCCTAACAAATAGGAAATATATACAATTCCGTAAAGTATTTAGACATCGCGACACTCTTATCGCGAACACATCGGCGTATTTTCACATTTTACTTAGAAAGAGTATTAGTGGGAACGAAATTTTACCGTCTGCATAATATCCACAAATAAGCACTCTCAGTACCTATAATAACTTTAATGACAATCAATCTTTCATTTCTATAAGAGAAAGATAAAAAAAAAGCTAGCGATCGCTTGTTCGTGTTAAGTGTCGGGCTTTTTACCTATTTGGAGATGGTACACAAGTACCTCTCACATTTCCCAAACACAATAATTTGGGTTTGGCTAGAAGTGTTATAAATGTTTATTTCACAATGAAAAACAAACAAAAACGTCGCGCTTTTTACCTATTTGGAAATGGTACATAAGTACTTTTCAAATTCCCCAACACAATAATTTGGTTTTGGATAGAAGTGTTATAAATGTTTATTTCACAATGAAAAAACAAAGAAAAACAGTTGAGATGCAATGTTACAAAATCAGGAATTAAATGACACACTCTAGATTCATACACAAAAGTCAAAAGCGGATCGTGCGGCAGTGGAACAAATGTGCCTTTGGGGCCATTTTTTCCTACTTTCCACCTGGGGCCTTTTTTTCCGGGGACATATTTTCCGGGGACTTTTTTTCCGGGGACATTTTTTCCGGGGACATTTTTTCCGGGGACATTTTTTCCGGGGACATTTTTTCCGGGGACATTTCTTCCGGAACCCCACGGAAACGATGGGACGCTATTGGATGCGGAGGTGGCGGAGGGATATATGATTCCCTTTGAGGGGCATTTGCCGCTACCTTCTTGACTTGTAACCTACTATAGCCTTCGCTGCGGTACAACATAAGGTGAAACGGAGTATAGTCACTTCCAGCACGCGCTCGTCGCCGGCTGCATAGATAACGCCACGCTGCGTGGTCCTTGTTTCTCATATCGCCTCCAAGCCTGCCGTAAAACTGTCGCGAGCGTGTAGAATTGTTGACCTCGACGAGGACCATACGGTGCCAAAACAATAACCGAGATACCGCCACGACAGCAACGTCATGGAGCAGCTGTAAAATGTTGCCCGACTCCCACACCGTTGACGCGAAGCTTTCCTCGCGAGGACACGGGCCCGCAACTGCACACCCAAGCCGCAGCCATCCTGCTCGTATGCATCGTACAAAAGAGACGGTGACATGATGACATGATGACAGAAGACATGATGATCCAAGTATCTGTGGACATGCCTCAAGAATGTTCGAAGTGCGTTTGCATCAACATACACATGCTTCGACCGTCATACGAGGGACAGGCTTCGGACAGTGTCTGAAGGCTGACTTTTGTATTGATGTGTTAGCACTGAAAGCGCGGCTTTGTTTATAGCTACCAAGATTTTTTTTTTTCCTTTTAGTTCTGGCTTTTGGTATCAGAATATATATTACACGTATACATGTACTAGTTTGGAAAAGGTAGCAATTTTTGTTTGGACGGGTTGAATTTTTGGGGGAAGAAAAAGGGCATTCACGAGGTGTGCGTTCTAACAGCAAACAAACCACGGCCCCTATCACACACAAAACAAATTATTGGGGATGAGTAACCGAAACAGCAGGACGTTTCGAAATAACGACAGATTGGCACCATAAGCTATCAGAAGTAACCAAACTGAGAGAACATCCCGATGACGTCGTAACGAGCCAATCACACGGGAGGAAAGCCACCCGGTGTTCATCCGATCCCCCAGCGCGAGGACCATGAAACAGGAGCTGGCATCACAGTATACGGGAAGACCGTTCCCCCTCCTACGTGCGATTATTTCGCTACAACCACACCGGGCCTTCCGCGTGAGGAGTTTTGTCCCGAAGTGGCTATTGCCTGCATTTTTTGTTCCCCCGTTTCGCTACTTCCTCAGCCCATCTGGATTTCACCTCGCGGGCATAGATAAGAGTTAATATAATCTAAAAAGGAAGGTCCGATGCACTTCGGCCGCTTGGAACGGTGGGGCTAGACGAGGACTTCGGTGGTCCCGATGAGACCATATCGCTGGCAACGCTTCGATATGCACAAAGAAGCAGGAAAACCTCACTTGCAAGGTCTGTACCAGAGTTTTCCTGCGTTTCTTTACCCCGAAAACACCGCCGTCGCGCATTGCACAAAAACAAAAATGTCCCCCGACGAGCGCTCGAACAACTTCAATTTACTGTCGCTCTCTTTCTCCTTCCTCTCGGAACCGCCGATGTCAGAGTTGCCGCGTTTCGCTCCCGTACGCCCTGTGACCTTGGGTGAGCGGGACTTAACGGAATATCAGTGTCGCCAAGAGATTCCTCTTTTCTAATTTGTTTCGTCAAGTGGCACGTTCGACCGACCGGCCCAAAAGCGGATGGTGCAAGAAGCGAAACAAATGCCAGCCTCACACATGTACTTTTTTTTCTTTTTTTTTTTACAAAGACGAGTTTGCGTAAAGAATTGCCGACTCATGATCCGTACAACATGTACGCGAAGCATTCATACTGGACCCGAACTGGCCAAAATGAAGAAAAAAAACTTACGGTCCCTTTAATCTTTGCACATCTACCGAACACAGGCGGCTACTCGTCTCGGCCAATCAGTGCGCTCGAGAGAACCCAGTTGAGCGATCTTCAATGCACCGAACCCCCCCCCCCCCCCTGTGGGAGTAAAGCACGGCACTCCAGCTACAAAAGAAGCCTTCCTCTTCACCCGCAGAGAGTGTACCATATACACGACTCCTCGGAGAGAGTCATCGTGGAGACTTTCAGGCCCCGTTCTCGACGTCCAACGAAGCACGAGGACGCCGTCGAGTCACGATGCCCGCATACTCTCTCTCTGAAAAGGCAGGCCACGGTCGGTTGGTTCCCAGAACGTGACCAACGGCTCGGGGAAGGTCCCGACTCGAGGGATGACCGGGATCCTTTGTTCTTCGCACACCGCGGGCGCGGGCACTCCCGGATCTCGAGGAGGACCAAGTCGGGTCGCCAGCGCGCTTCTTCGAAACTCTGGTTGTCTCGAGGACTTCCTTTGCCGTTTGCGAGAAGAAGCGGGAGCTCTGCTTTCCGCGCGGCTCGTTCAGAGAGGCGTTGCGTTTTCGGGTGGCGAGGAGGAAAGCGGATGGAAGAGTCGGGGACGCTTACAGACGATCGACACTTTCGTCATCTTCTCGCAGGTAGTATGGCGAAGGCGGCCGGCAAACCACGCGACAACGAACAAACAGTTGGAAACAATCAAATCTAGGCACACTAACTAAGTTCATTCACCGAAACCTTAACTGGCAATACACCACCTACCTCGTTTGCTAATGACCCCCTCTTTGAGATATATTAAATAACGAAAGTTTTAGGAAGGAGTTCAAACATTTATGTGCCCCAAAAGAAAAAAAATGAGTCATGTTGCTTGAAATGCACCCAATGAACCTAGAATCAAGATCATATTGCATAATCCAGAACTGCGTAAACGTCAGAACACCACAATGTAAAAACCAATTCTAGCGGAACTTGCTGCGAGCAAGAACAAAAAGATAACAGTGCCCGTACATTAGGATATGTGTAGCAAGTCCTTCAAATGTGCAATTTTTACTCAGCCGTTAGGCAGCTCCGTATTACATCACTGTACACTTCACGTAGCTCGTGTATTGATTTCTCACTTTCCACCGTTATAAAGCTGTGGAGCAGTGGCGTTGCTAGGCCGTCGGGCACCCCGAAACCTTACGTCTTTCGCGCTCCCCCCGCGCTCTGAGATGGGCCCGCCGCCACGTGACCAATTGGTACCACCGGCTGCCGCCAAGCTAGCGCCCCGCGGAAAAAGACGCGCGGTCAAGCGTTTCTGCTAAATTTTAAAAGGGTAAAACCGCGTAAAAAAACACCGACAGGAAAGATGTACACGCACGGAGTGTGTGTACATCTTCCCTGTCCGTGTCTTTTTGCGCTGTTTCACACCTTTGAAATGCAAAACACACTAGCCCAACTCACCACTGTGCTACAGCTAAATTTCATTGCGACTGTACGTCCTGTAAATTGTGGAACATTTTTTTTTTCTTTTTCGATCGACATATTCGCAGTTTTTTTGGAGGCCACAAAAAATGGGGATCATGTTCTTTTCTACTTTTAAAATTAAATGTGTGTCTTAGATGACCCACGACTTCGAATATATTTGGTACACAGTAGTTTAAACGGCACGTGACCTAGGAAAAGACAGCGAGAGAGATTAAAGCCAGACAATTTTCTATCGGCTGATTTCGGGCGGATAGAAAACGAATTTTGAGCCGCAAAATATGTTCTGTATATAGTTGGGCTCTTAAAGGTCAGGTTTAAATAAAATCTTCAGCCAGAATAGATACCCTGTCAGTGTCCCTTTCAGGTCGACACGCAGCCGACGCTGCGAGCTGATGGGATCTATCAGACAGCGTGAAAAGCTCACCATCGTGGCGTTCGTAATGTTTCTGTACGAGTTCTATCGTCGCTGACCCAATCGTAGAGAGAAAAGGCCCAGTGACTTGCACTTCTGAAGCTGCTTGGTTGGTCCCATTAGCTCGTAGCGTTGGCTGCCTCTGGACTTAAGCTGAAACCAAGTATAGTAACGTTGGTGAAAACTATACACGACCTGCATGCGACGTCATCGCACCGTGTTGGTGGTCAATCTTACCTGTCCTTGCCGAGGAAAAAAAAAATTGGGTGGTGCGAAATGCACGTTGCAGAAGGTACGCGCGCTCAGCAGCAAGGTCACCACGATGACATCTGATGCAACGTCAGTGGAAAGCCATCTAAAGGTCGTGTGCCCAACAGCTCTAATTCATTAACGCAGAGAGACCGTAGTTGTGTTACGGTTACGCGATATCGTCATAAATCGGCGTCGTATTTCCGGTATGATTTAGCGGCGGTTTTCGGGGGGAGAACAAAATGGTGCATGTCAGTGATCTCTAATGGGAGTTTGTTGTTTCCACCGTATAGACGCTTTCAGGCAGCTGTGCATGGGCGCCGCCATAACCGACCTTCAGTTTTTGTTTCTTCTTATTCCGTTCGCTCCACTGCATCATTACCACAGTAGGTCAGGTCATTGCCATTTTAGATTCTACCGCGTCCTTCTCCCCATCATAGACCCTTGTGGAGACTCGTCAACGCCCGCTTCAGTGGCTCGGCATCTCGGTAAGACAAGAGAAGGTCGGCTATGGCGGCTCAATTTGGCGCGCGCTGAAAGCGTCTATAGATGAAAGATTCTAGCAGAGCAGTAAGAATGCGAAATCTGGCCAGTGCAGGGCAACCGCTATGCAGAGGGCGAGTTCGTCTGCTTCTTGTACAGGGGTTGCAATGATGTCAAAACTCTGAGCTCTTATTGGCTGAATCAAAAAAAAAAAAAATAGTGGGTATACCTTAGGGCAACTATATGCGGAGCGCAAGTTCGTCTGCTTCTTTCGCAGGGGTTGTGGTGACGTCAGAACACCGAGCTATGATTGGCTCTGATTGACGGATAGTGGGTAGACCTCAAGGCAGCTTGATCTGAGGTCTCCCCACTATCCTTCCAATCAGAGCCAATCAGAGCTCGGCGTCGTTCTGATGTCACTCCAACGTCTGCACAAGAAACAGACGACTCGCTCCCCGCGGAAAGCCTTACAACAGCAGTCGCACTGCAGAGCGTAAACATCGTGTAAAAGAGAGGGCGTTCGGTATAAACACGATGACAGGAATATTTTGCGGACATGCCTCGAGGATATTCTAAAGCACGTTTGCGTCATGGATGCGTATGTTTCGGACATCGTCTGCGGACAGACTTTGTGCGACCAATAAGACAAGGCCGTCCTACAAGAAAGAAATGCGGCTCAGACAGCGTTTGTATGCTGTATTAGCAGTGGGGCAGCGGCTTAAAGAGCGTCGCGCAGAAGTGTAGTACACGACCACACGCTGGCATACGACGCTCGTCCAGATCGATACGGGCAAGGGTGGGAATTGGAACGCGGGATAATTGGGTTCTGAAAACACGAGCTAAACGGTCCCAAACCGGTGTGAACTAGTGTGAACTATACCGAAGGGCTGACAGAAGCGTGCGCGCGCCAAGGGCACCACCACGAACAATGCTGGCACCACGCAACGGCGCCCTCAACTTACAACACAGCGAGCAGCACGTGCGCGTATTCGTATCATAACCCTGGCTGCGTCACTGCGAACCGTGCTTCGCGATTCCCGCAAACGTGTTCGCTTGAGAGCGGGTACACACATGCCGGGGTCACGGGTTCTGCGACAGACACCACGCACGCACGCACGCACGCACGAACGAACGAACGACCTGAAAGCGACGAAACGATATCCGAATGCGCGTTCGCCGCGTCATATACAGTCATTGTGTAACGCGATGTTGGAGATGGCGTAACAACTCGTGGAATGCACGGGTACAACTACTACTACGGCAAATGGAATATGAAGGGGGGTGAGAAGGAGAATAATATCGTTAGCAAAGAGCCCAGCGTTCGACGTCAAAAAACGGCAGTATAAAAAAAAAAAAAAAAAGGCGCACGCCGGCGTTGGAATATGAGCGCAGCTGTCCAAATAGGAGCTGCATTTCTCGGTCGTTCTTCACGGGAAGTGGACGTTTGGGGAACGGGCCCAAGAGCGCCGCCAAACGCGGAGGGCCGAGAACGAGTTCAGCGAGAAACAAGAGAAATCGAGTGACCGAGACTTGGATGCATTACTCCAGTAAAATAGATGGAACGAAATTTTGTGACGTGGTTTTTGATAGAATAATACGGGACAATGTAAGGCGCGCACACATAAAACGTAGCGACGTAAGGTATTATTACCCTTTATGGACACTGATAATTCTACAAATGTTCAAATCTGCGAAATCCGCGTAATAGAAAAAAGAAACTAAAATAAAAAAGCCTAAAATTCAGTCCTTCATTGGATCTTTACCAGCGTTTTTTTTCCTCAGCCTTTCCAGTTTTTTTAAATAAAAAGGAAACAAACTACAAAAAAAGTTTAATGTTTTTGCATTATTGCCAATTTGACTTTTTTTAATAATTGTTTTGCGAAATTTTGTTATCTCATCACGTTTATGCGAGAATAAACACCGATAAACGCATCATGTACGTTTAACACAAAAAGTTATTCCGCCGAATGTATCCAAAAAAAGAAAAAGAACCACTACAAAATCAAGATCTCAATTAAAGTTTGCTACAGTTAACACCCATGTCCCAGACTGGCTAACTAAGGAAAACTCGCCAGCAGTCGTTCCCGACAGCTTCAAAAACGCAGGAAGAGGCAAAACCCTGAACAAAGCCGAGAAGAACGGCGAAGGACCAATCACGCAGCGAAAAGCCAAAACATAAATAATGACAAAAAAAAATCGCCCACTATGCCTTACGCGAGTTTTCATCCTAAAGCTGGGGTCACACTGCTCATGGTGCCTTCGTTTGCGCTTTGCTCAGGGTGATGAAATCTGGCCATTTTGTTACAAATGCTTATGTTTATTTGTTTTGTTCCGAAGCGCGTGAAAGAGCGTGTCCCTGCACGCGCTTTTGGAACGGCCCGTGCTACGCCGACATTCTGTTTTCAAAGATTTCCTCGCATTTTTCCCTGTGAGCGCGTGCTGTCGGCATCGGGTACTATATATAGACGTTTGCAAGCATGGCGTCCCGGCTGGTGCCCCATCCGTGCAAGCACGTGCAGCATGCACGTGAAGATAGCCTCGGCAGGCCTGGAATTCCACGTGCTTGCTCACACGAGGAAGAGCATGGCGGCCGCCAGATGCCCTGTTTGCAATTGTCTATGGACCTTTCCAATGTTTACAAAATCACAGTCCAGCGTGCGATCTTCACAGCCCAGCACGTGCGTGTTCGTCGCTTCGGAAAGCGAGCGAAGCACGCGCCATACGCACGAACGCTCACAATGGCACCGGCCACAAGCTCGTTTTTGGAAAGGTCTATTGACCAACACACTGTTTACAAACAAGCCCGCTTTGCCCACAACAGGTGTGGGCACTGCGCATGCGCAGAAGCCAAATTTGGGAGGAATGAAGCGTTAGCGCATGCGCAGTACCGACAGCAGCGCCACCGCGGTCGTATGACGTCAGCAAGTTGAGTTGGTGTATATAGGATGGCATCACCCTAAACAGAAGGACATGGAGGCACCCTAACTCATAAATCATACAAAAGACAGTGTGCAAATACGAGTCGCCACCGCACTATCCGTGGTTGGAATGCCGCGTGCCAAGTTTCCCCTTGAACTCATTGCCGCTGGCATTCGAAGCACGGATCTCGCGGTGGCTCGCCTTCGAATTTCTTTGTAGACTGTCGTTTGTATGATGTTCACGCAGCGTGATCCCGCTTTACGTTAAATTGCACTTCCTCACATCAATCGGAACACTTCGGTCGTGCGTAGCTCTTAAATGTAAAACTAAGAAACGCAAAAAAAAAATATTCGTCTACGTTTTTCAAATAACGTTATCGAAAGCGTGCAAAAAATTTAAATGACGCGATTTTATTTATTTAATTTTTTGCGTTTTTTTTTTCGACTTTTATTTGTTCGACGACAATTCTCTTCCCGGTCCAACTATTGCGTCCAGCTTCAAAGAAGCCAGAAAGTTTCGCAAAAATTTATGTAAAGCAAGCCTTCCTTTTTTTTTATTTTTTCAAAACGACGAAGCACGCGTATTTTGTCTACTTCATTACACAATCTTAATCTCGGAGAAGAATAACAGGATATAAAATATATTAAAAAAAAAAAACCGAGGCCATAATGCAAACATTTGAATTCAAAAGGGGAGAATACATTTTTGCGCACGTGTAACCTGTGAAATGTAAAACTTGCGGCGTGCATACTCAGCATGCACACATGTATGTCCGCCGAGAGAATGCTTATGCAGATAAAAAAAAAGGCTTCTGAAGCAATTGAGTTGCCCAACTACGTCACAGGGCAAACTCTGCTGGTGAATCTCGGGTCTGTCGTTCGGCCACTTTCGCGTCGCTATTTTGTGGTGCGCGCAACTGTGAGTGCGCGGAGCACGTTCAGACACCCTAGCTCTACCATCAGAATTTACGAGCAGTCAATGTATGACTCAGCGAAACAACGCCGTGTAATCTCAAGTGGCGCGCTTTCTCGCGAGGCGTCATCGTTTTCTTTGCTGAAAGTGGCTCGTCTGTTTTCTTTCGGGTACGCGCGATATAAACGTGCCCCACAGTTTTAGAGAGACTGAAGTAATGCTAATCTAATTGAGCCAGCCATGTCGAAAACCCCCAAGAACAGACGTATTTATTAAAAGGACACGGCTTTTTTTTTTTTTTTTTCAAAATATCCAGCGAGCAAACGACGAAGGATTCAAAGCTCGCAAAAAAATAGAACGGGCGAAAAAAGAAAACGGAGAGCAATTTTTGTTTTTCACATTTCGCAAATATACGTTGAGATGACAGAAAAAAAAAAAGTAGATCGGAACGGGATGGGCAATTGACACAGGTCACAAGCCGAACCCCTGAATCATGACGGAACACGGACATATTGCCCCAAGTTTACAAATAAACGAGCCTTCTGAATCACGCGCCATTTGTACGGCGCTTTTCCGGTGAGCTGTCAAGAGCACTCACCCGAATAATCATTGTGTTTTGCGTTTGTTTAGACGGCGGAAAGTTAGGCAGCCGCGATGGGCTTGTGGTGTCTGCGCTGTATGAAACATTCAGCGAGTGCAGTGCCGTCGCTAGCCTGCGGTCTTGAACGTGCGCAACGCAAGTATAGTGACACACCATCGCGCACGCCTGTACGATGCTCATCCAGACCCAGGATCCCATATGAGTTCTGCAGCGCAAGGTTCCCGCCAGCAAACATTTGATAAGAGAGCGTACTGTTCGTCTTGTTTTTGTTTTTTTTACGTTGTTTCTGCGTCACCACCAACCGCCGACAAACAAGACACGTTTATTTGCACGGAAGCGTCGGTTCATGTTGTTCCAACGATACGACTCTCGACTCGGGGCGAAACTTCCACCAACCTGTCTTCAAAGCTTTGCGTTTTGGCCGCCACGTTCTGAAAGCCTCACGGAGGCATTTACCGCGCGAAAACCGCAAGACATACTGGCGGCTTCCTTCTTTTTTCTTATTTTTATCTATTTAATTTATACTTTACTCTTCGCGGTATGCGATGTATTATATCTAGGTTCAAAATAGCTTTCGCGAAAAAGGCAAATAAACGCTAGGCCAAAACCAACATTCGAACTTTCAATGAAAAAAAAAAAAAAAAAAAAAACTGCGCAGGCGAGCTGGTGGATGTTGATCATGATGTAGAATACCCAAGACTGTGGCATACTTCCTTCTTCTACTGTCATTTTTCTTCCACTAAGTTCCCCTCTTATACCACAGTCTCGGGTATTCTACATCCTGATCAACATAAAGTTTACCGCGCTTTCTAGTAAAGTGACGTCACATGCTGAATAACATTCAAGTGGAGCAGGGCGTCTGAAAAAACACTTCGCGTTTTTCTTCGTTTTGCTGACGCGAGCTGTCCCAGCATTCATTTCACACCACACAACTTCTTGTAATCCGTCGGGTACAAGCTGTACTGCCCTCGTATTACAACGTTGGATAGATGGATGGATGGATGCTAATGGCTGCACCCCTTACAATGGGCGGCAGCTTGCGACATCTATCCTAGATACCAATATTAGCATTCCTTCCTTCGCCCAAGTTATAAGCTTATCTGCTTCCCCTCTGCTTTTTGTTTTTGTAATTATCAGCAGGCAGTGTGGTATATTGACAGGATGCCACATTTTCAGTGTCAGTTAGGGCTTCCCAATCTCTCGAACAAAATTGAAAAATTAAAAAGCTTCGCGAAAAAGGAGTTTGATGTTCTGAGGCAAATCGATTAGCATCAAAAATTCACCGCAGCTTTTAGCGTCCGAGGCGTGCATGGCGAAACGACCGACGGGTCGTACGACGCGACGGAAAGACGGCCGAACCTGACCAGGCGCCGGGTGCAATGACTACGTCGGGTGACCGCGGACGACGTCGCGAGTGGTTTACACTGCAGGTCGCATTCGGTAATCTTCTGTAGGCGTCGTACGACCCACTGGACCCTTTGTTCCTGCATGTGTCTTCCCCGTCGACGAAACCATATCTGCGAATTCAGTTCCGTACATTACACCGTGTAAGTTACGGGTGGAACGCATGCCTTGAAAACCGGGAAAATTGCACAAAATTCGTTCCACGTTACAGTCGACACACGAATTTATTTACGCCGCGTAAATCGCACTATTGTGTTTTTCTTTTTTTAAAGAGTATTTGCGATGTCTGTAAATTAAATACCCAGGTTTGGTTCGTTTCCCACACATTGTTCCGAAACTTTTTTTCCCCATAATCTTTCAAATTGCGTGCGATTTTCGGTCAGTTTCGTGCACATGTGTTCCAGGCTGGAACAAGTGTGAGGGCAGGTGCTCCCTCCTCAAGTTCAACGCACGCTTCAAAGGTCATCACAATAGTGGCCAGATCGATGCCCTTGTCCCTCTCTCCCTCTCTCTTTCTTGAAATGGCTGAAAACGAGGTGACAATGAAGTCAAGCGCTGTACTTTTAGCTCAACATGTAAAATATATATATTAAAAAAATGGCAGACATCTCACAAACATGCGTAAAAATAATTGTGCGTCGCCTCTTTAGTGTGCGCTGTGTCTCTCACGCTCTGTTTTTTGTCTCTATTTTGTTTGTGTTAATTTTGTTTTCCAACTCTGCGCACTTATTCGTTTGCTCCCGCGACACTGATCCAGACAGAGAAGGGCCGGGCAGCTGGGAGACTTTGAAAGTTATCCTCGATTCCGTCCCGAGCAACAAACCCCACGTTGATCCGAATCTTGTCAGCGTCCGGGATCAGCGATCCCCTGCGTCAAGCACACTAACGCCGCGGCCACACCGCTAGTACAGCATACAAAAGACAGTTGTCTGTAGACACTCTTTCAGGCGTGGTTCTTCCTTGTGCGCTCCTGTCACATGGGACATACAATTTTTTTTACGAGATCATACATTGCGAACGACACCTAACTAGGCAACCAACGTTCCCAATAAAATACTTGTACGAGTAACCGAAACGGTTGACGAACTGAGGTTACTACCAGACTTGTACACGTTACTGAAAAATAGTAAGGAATTTCATTTACAATTACTCGAGGCTAAATTGTACTTGATTACAATTACCCTCCTATAAACGTAAGTTGACCGCTACCCCAAAAAGTAATCCGTTACTTTCGTGGTGTTACTTCCCAACATTATTGTCCTCAAGTAAGGAACGAAGGGAAGAGGGTTGCCACCTGTTCCATTTATTGACCTTGAGTATTTTGAGCAACAGCTGGCTCTCGAAAGTCTCGTCAGGCATTTTGCGTCATTTCTTACTGAAGATGTCGACTGCTACGCTGATCACCCTTCAAAGGGTGTAGCACGATTGCCCCGCGTGCAGAATCCCTGTAGCAAAAGCCCCGCTTCATTAGCCCCCCGTTTCGAAAACCCCGCGTTCAGTTACCCCGTCCCGTATTCCCCGCGTGCCAAAAGCCCCGTCCTCACTGCCCCGTCCCACTCTCTTCGCGTTTCAACCAGCCTTGTTCCATGTCCTAACTTAATCTGTTGAGCGCCTACTAAGGGTCTTGTAATTTAAAGAAAAAAACAAAATAACCTTAACTTCAATTGCCGAAAAACTTAAAATGACGTACAAGTGGCCAATTGCATAAATCTGCATCACCAGCAATGCACTCCGCTCTCATAGAGGGATACTCAGACGCAGAGTTATAAACTTGATCTACCTAGACGAGTACAAATATTTTTTAAAACAACGTCAGAAGACTGGAACTGGTGTTTGGTGCTGTGATAAATATGGCGCCATGAGCTGCGGTTTAACAGCTTTGACAGAACCCACTTCGTCGGAATTGTGAATCCGCGCGTGCTTCAGGGTCGACGAAAGCTTCGGTTGAATGCTTATTGATAATAGCTGTGACATCAAATGTTTTGCCAGTGAGTGATATTGTCTGCTTATTTTCACTACTAACGTCCCAAGACGTGAATGTGTTTAGTGCACGCCTGAAGAAGGGAAGCTTTATCAGTTATTCATTACTTAAATCCCAGGTACCTCATGATTACGTTACACAAGCTGGAGTGCACAGTGTCATTTAGTTAAAAGCAGAATGATCCGCCGTCAAGTTGAGGACCCGGCCACCTGACACGGGGTTTCCCGTCATGGGCTTCTGAAACTGGGGCTTTTGAAAGCGGGGCAAAAAGGACGGGGTGTTTGCCGCGGGGAATTTGACACGGGGCTTTTGACATCGGGTGCTTTCGTGCACCACCCCCTTCAAATTTAGGCACTGGATGGGACTGCCATATTGTTCCTCACGAATGTTTTATGCTCTGCATTGAGCTCATTCAGCGCAGCAATGGAAGTACTATTTACCTCGAAGATAGAGCGAAGCTTCGTCGGTGCAGCCTTCGCCTGATCTTGAAGAGTTTTAGTAGATCGTTCCGATAGGCTCTGATACCGCCATAACAATACGATGCATGCACAAAGGTGGCGGCGGAGTATCGGATATCGTTATCGGAGTCATCAGAACGATCTACTAAAATTCTCCATTGTCGAAATCGCGAAGCTGTAGAAGTCGTCATGCAACTAGCCAAAACTCGAATAAGAAGTGATTTAAGTACATCTTACTATACCGGCATATTTTGCCAGACAATAGCAAAACACAGTTCGTAACAATAAGGTGATAATTAAATATTCAATAAGGTTTGGATTAATAATCTTCGTTTTGTTCCAATCAAATCGAGCCTCAGTTGAGGAAAAAAAAAAAAAACACCAGGACATTTATAACAATTAATTAGAACTTCGGTTAAAACAAGAAAATGTAAACGTACGTTTGCCGTGTGCACCTTTCTTGATGCCCTTCAAAATCGCAGGGAGCACGGTCCGGACCGACTGCAGCTTACTCCGGTGTTCTCCAGATACACTTCCACTGATACCACAGGTAGCGAAGGGCAGAGACCCAAGCCGCACTATAGGCAAAGTCGCGAGTTTCGCTCTCTTCTCAAGCTCAGAGTCTCAAGTCTACGTCAGGCACCATTTTGTTGATTTGTATAAATCTCTGCTGCTTGAGATAAGATGCGTCCTGCTGGAATAAAAACAGGAAGAAAAAAGAAAAGAAAACTATTACCATTTTCGAAGTGCTCGCAAAAAGCTGACGCACAAAAACGGTGGCTGAGATGCAGATAACCTGACTGGAACTTACAAATAAAGTGGGCCAACCCTAGAAGTCGGACTACAAAAAAAAAAAAGCAAGTAGATATTAAGACAAGGTAAAATAAACTGAAAAGAAGCAGAAAAAAATACATCCTGTTTTCAAAGAGAAGATGAGAAGCGTGCAGCAACGAACAAGGATGCTTGTGGCAACAACCCCTTCATATATTATCACATCTCTTTTAGTGGATTTTAGGGTAGACGGGGCGGGGCGTTCCCTCCTGTTGCGACATTATGAAAATGGTCGTAGCCACCGCAAAGAACATTGCCAATTCTTGTCTGTGCACTTACCACCTCGAGCTTCACGAAGAGAAGCACAATCACTTGGTGTCCTCCTCTCCCCGCCTTCGATTGCAAAGAAAAATACAAAGGGACTAAAAAAGCGGATATTGCTTGCCCCTCACTTCTTTTTGTAGAAATACCAATTTGGATATTGTGACATTGTTGTTAGGTTCTAAAAAAAAAAATAGATTCAAATAAATTCGGGAGTTCTGTGTTGTAATAAAGTCTTTGGGGAACTGAAGAGCGCCAAGCCTCCCTTTGCGCTGGTCACTGTGCGTGACAGTGTGACCGCGCTCCACTTTTCCAAAATAAAAACAACCTATTTTTTTTTTTCATGGGGGCGGGCTGTGAAAAAAAATGTAAGGGATTACAATGAATCCGTTACGTAAATATGCAAGGGAATTACTTTACAATTACTCTAGCAAATATGTAATTATTCCGTTACTAAATTACTGATAAATGTAAGGGATTACAAGTAATTTCGTTACCTGTAACAGATTACGTACAAGTCTGGTTGTTGAGACCACAGAAGAGTAAAAAGAGCGTTAGAAATAAGCGGCTCGGAGACGAAGACATAAACGAACCAGAACCGCTTACATTATCTCTAGGGATGTAGTTGTGTTTATGGAGTCTACGGTTGTTTTTATGAAGTCAATTGTTTGCATTACGTAGAAGGATATGGTTAAAAAAATCTCGTTTTGTTTCACGGATAAAGTTGTATGCAGCCTCTTATTTGTTCATTAGTTTATTCAATTTATTATTTTTACAATTATTACGAAGTAGCCCGCACCCCAAAGTCAGTGGCAACGTTTTTACAAAATTGAACATAGGAAAGAAAGAACCTCGCCCGAGTTTGTTGACATTTATTTATTTTTTTCCTCGCTCTGGGTGTCTACGGAATATGACAGCGCGACTTGAACCGAGGCTACCACCGATGCCAGCGGGGATGACCGTAATTACGGACGACCCAGTTCGACTGAGCACTGACGGACGAGTATTCCAACGCGGCACGCGCGCTACAGGGAAGGGAAACTCCCCGACACCACGGCACGCACACACACACATAGATGGCGGAGAAACTTTTCCGCTGTCCCGCCTCCAGTGCGAGTTTTTTCCCACCTTCGGCGACGTTTCGGCCTCTCGTGAGCATCGAGCATGCTCGGCATCTCCTGAGCATCGAGCATGCAAGCGCAGCCCGGTGAAAGGGGGGGGGGGGGGGAGAGAGATCGGTGGCCGACTCGGCTAGCGCGCACCAGCTCGGAGCACGTGGAGCGAAAGCTCGCGCCGCAGAACCCAGGATCCTGGGCTCAATCCTCACCCCTGCCCGTTTCGATCTGGATGAGCATCATCCCGGCGTGCGGTCGTGTATCACTACTGCGTGGCGCGCGTTAAAGACCCCAGGCTAGCGGTTGTACCGCACTGGTTAAATTGCTCATCTACAGCGAGTGACTCGTCGCAACTTTGAAATGGCTGACCAACTACACGCTGTATAAATATCCACACAACCCCAATTATTTTTCACGCTGAAAGGCAAGATGCCAAACTTCACGAATGAGGCGTACCCTGCCGCGTTTCCAATTTATTGAATTGCAAATTTGCAAACAAATTATTGAATTAATCAGTCTAGTGTAAAAGCCGATAGAGGTCTTTAATTATTGAAACATCATAACTTGTAATGTTGCACTAATTTAAGCCCTCTATCGGCTTCTGCACTGATTAACAAGTGACAATACGAGGTTGTCTTGTCTAAACGTATATGACGAAAATAATCCCTGGAGAAAGGGAACAATGGGGGCAAAGGACAAACACAAAACTCCAAACACAGCTAAGTGACTGGTGTGCGACCGAAAAAATCCGCCTGGTCCTGGTATCGAACCTGGGACCTCTCGATATCCAATGGAGCGCTCTGCCAACTGAGCTAACCAGGAGTTAGACGTCAGTAGAGCAAACGGGTTTTATCAGCTGCCACCAGTCTAACACCAACAAGGGTGAACGGCTTGCATTTTTAAGGTTGTGTCCAGCTCGTTTGCACCTTTGCATTTAATTGTACTATCAGTACAACTCATAATTTATAAGTTATACATTTAGGGAACACAACCTCAGGTTGCCAGCTACTGATTACTATATGAGTAGGCTTTAAAACGTGAAACGTGATATCCGTGTCATTTATTTATAGAAACTTTTTTTTTAAAAATTTAAATATGAGGAAGCGTCGCCTTTGTGCCTTATGCAATCACCAACTAAAACAATCACGAACAAAAAACAAAAGCGCAGGATCGCGCCGAATGTGCGTGATCATTTTAGCCGGTGATGTCAAACGCGCTAAAGACGACTAGTGCCGCGGCAGCCCTGGAAGCGAACGGACTAAATGGGAAAGTTTCAGGGAGCCATTTTTGCACATCCGAAAGGTACGATGGGTGGGCCCTCCGGTATACAAACTACGCATGTGCTACCACAGAAGGCTCGCACGTGCACAGTTCGCACCGGAGGACCCATCGTATCGCATCGTATGTGCAAAAACGGTTCCCTAAAACTCGCTTGTCTGCACACACCCACGCGGTTCTCCCCGAGTTCAAAAAGCCCGCAACAAAGACCTTACCAGAGACCTCCGGTCATAAATACCGGGCCGCGGCAGGTCGGAGCACAGCCCGAGCCCGGGTTCCAGCCCGCAGGTGTTCCCGGCCCCAGCCCCCCGTGATTGACGTCGCCGAGCGCAACAAGAGCGACGACCAACGAGCCCGAGTCGTGCACGCCGCGTGATGCGGGCGGAAGCGATCCGCCAGACGACATAATGGCAAACGCGATGCAACTATACGCTACGACCTTCGGGCGGGCAAACACAGCCCGCGGCTGCCGCTCCCCGCGTGCGTAGCTACATTCGAGCGCAAATATGGGAACCATGGCTTCAGAAACGACTGACTGATGAAAGCACGCCCGTGCACGAACGTTCTTGGACAGCGGGTCACGCGGGCGGGAGGGCGCAGCTTCTGTATACTTCGTGCGCATTAACTTCTGTCAGGGTGTAATGAGTCTGAAATCCGTTGGGCACGAACAGCAAATAGGATACGGGTCAACTGGTTGGAAACCTCTTTGTCGAAGCGCTCAGAACTTCGACGAAGCTGGCTAGGGGATGAAGAACAGGGAACACGACAAAAACTTGTAAAGCGCAAACGATCTGGTGAAGGTTCATCACTATGAACGATATTTCGACAACGCAACATACAAGCAGGAAGGCCTCGAACGGCAGCTGTGTTTGGGCGTTGATTGTGTATGGGTTTTGTGAATTATAAATTGAACAAAATATAACAGATATTGCATTACTGTTGCTGCAAAACCGACTCATGATAGGTTCGTGGAGACGAAAAAAGGAAACAAAATTAAATGCGCAACAAACAAACAAAAAATTACAGGAAGGTCCATTGGTGAATTCATAAGGAGTGAGTGAGCATGACACTCGGAAACGCCACATTAGGAAACGCTAACGCTGGCCCCTTCACTTTTTTCTTTTGGCGTTCTCTTTTGCTTCCTCTATTTTTTGCTGCCTCTTTTTGACCTCGTTACGGGGTCAGTGTGAGCGTTTCCCAAGGGTCATACCAACGGATTCTCTAAGAAGCCACCAATGGATCTTCCTGTAATTTTTGCACCCCTTTTCTGTACTTTCTGCCTGCCAGAGTACGTCGACTCCCTTGGATATGGTCATCCATGTCACTCGTGGAGGGAACCACATTCATACCACTCGTGAAAGGAACCGCATCCATGTCACTCGTGGAGGGAACCGCATCTATCGTTTCAACTACACACACACACATCACAGCCCACGCACCGCTACTACGGAAACCCAGAGCAAAGAATATGGCGTCCGTAGAAACCGAAGACTTCCTCGACGCCATCATCTCGAGTGTTCTCGGAACGTTTCTTGAATGGAGCGCACACCGAACTTACTGCTGTAACAGGCTTAGGCTGAGCTGGTTGGTTGGTTCATATCTCAGACAAGGTCAGCTGAACTAGAATAAACACACACACAACGAGACCTTACAGACCGCTGGATAAGGCCAGCGGCCTTAAGTAACATACAAGCTTTTGGATAAGGCCAGCGGTCTGCATGGTCTTCTCTTTCCGTGTATGTTTATTCTAGTACAGCTGGCCTTATCTGAATTACTTCTGTACCGTCTATGAATATGGCCTACGTTCGCAAGGTGGGTGCAAGTTTTTGTCGTGAGAATCGCTGTTTCAGCTTGAACTTTTCGTAACTTAATTTATCTGAATGCTGGTATCTTGTAGTGGTAACATTGACTCGGTTTTATCATCTACAACGCTTAGTTCAAGGCTCATTTCGGCCGCCGGGTGTGGCTGGAAATCGTCGAAAAATCTCCTGCGCGATTGCAGAGAACCGTGAACTTACGTTGACCGCCACAACGCGACTGGGTTATTTTTATTTTGCAAATTATTACATAACGTAGCTGGAAAGAAAACTTCAATTTGTATTGTTGGAACATGCTCATGCATTGGTTTCGAATCGTTGAATCATTGATCGACTCGCTCCGGCAATGGGGCCATCTTGACATCGCTGTTTTCAGTTCTAGACAAAGGACACACTCGTCGACACGGGATCCTCAATTAACTTTTATAAACATCTGCAAGCCCGAGGGAGCTGCCTTCGATCGTTCCCTACAATGTTCTTATTTCGCGCGCCCTCGTTCACATTATATTTCTTTGTTGTGGATGACGCGAAACGCCAAAAACATTCTCGGTGTACTGCATCTAAAACGACAAATAATCTGAAGGGAATTCAATCAACGTAGCTGATATAGTCTCCTGAGTACTCACCTCCAATTTCAAAGTGGAGCGTTCAGTATCGCTCTTCTCAGCATCGCTGCACTGGCAGATGCCATATTACGGGGCAAAAAACGTTCCGAACGAGTTGAAAAACACCATCCGCAGCACGCAAGAACAGAAGACGCGCCCTACATCGGATACCCAGCACTTTGGAGAACCCAACCAGCATACCCAACGCGGGAGCTCCTAGCATGGCCGCGGAGCCTGACACTCGCTAGATGGCGCTACAGTATTCAAAATGGCGCTACCCAGGATAAGACGTCAAAATCAAGCAAATATGGCGGTCTAAAACAGGTCGTGACGTGCCATGTGGCCCGTTTTACGCACAGTGCTCGGGTTTCAGCAAGTAGGCATTGAACTCAAAATGGTTTGCCCCGATTTTTATTCACTATACCTTTCAAACCTTGTGCGATCGGTTAGCGTTAGCGACCTTCCAGAGGATCGACCTTCTTCGGGGTAGCGATGGAAGGACTGCCTATTGTCCTTCTACTGTGCTGATGAACGTTGATAAACGCACAATGTATGGTTCCTTTGAACTATGGTTTTGAACCACACGGTGGCGTACGTTGCGTTCAGAGCGACCTGGGCAACACGCTGAAACGACAGTAACCACAGAGTCACCGAGACAACTGCTCCATCGTGCAGACCGCCGACAACATGTAGTCACGTAAGCCACAAGGGACGAGCAGATATCGTGACAGGACCTGTCCAGCCCAGTTCAGTGTTTTCCCCCTAGGTGCCAACCGTTTCGCTGGAGTTGCGAAAAGCTGCGAAAGCCGAGGAATTCAGTAGAACATAGTTGTGACGTCACGTTTTACTTAAGGAATCAGAACGAGAATTCTCATTCCTTTTGAACCAATACTGATTTATAACGGAAAGCTTGCTCGGAAGGTGAAGAGGAGAAACGGGCTTTCAATCCAGCTTTTTTGGGAATACTTAAAATAAAGTAATGAAAATAGAAAAAAAAAAAATCCTCGATACGGTTTATGTCTGTCGCCTTGAATTTTCCATTCCCGGATTTCCAAGGTGTTTCCTTTTGTTCGTTTACGAGCGCGTTCAGCTGGCGGTCGAGCTGCGGAATAGTCGTGGAGGCTGACAATCGGCCCCAGCTGGCAACTCTTTTACGGCTTGCTTGGTATGAGGACATATTGTGCTTGACTGTACTAATGATATATCTTCCCTCTAATTCCAATCAAGCGAAATGTACTTAAGATATTGGGCATTTTCTACGAATATCTGAAGCCAAAGCTCATCGACATTAAGATATAACTGGGCTATACAAACCACGAAAGTTCGTTTGAAGCCGGGAAGAAAGGAGTGAAAAAAGCACAGTAAAAGTAATATCTTCGAGAAGGGTCGACTTGGCATTCTGTCCCTTAGGAAAAAGAGGCCGTACTTGAAACAAATTTGAAATATATTGAATATGAATATTCATTTTGTATTCATTCTGTATTATTTTGTCCGCATTCGAAATACGCACGTAATGTATTCAAAATATATCATAAATATTGATCAGAAAATATTTTAGATATACCAAAAAATATAATTCCTTCCCCCTCAAGATGTCATTTGTGTCCTAAAAAGCGGATACACAATTTTTTTATTTTTTTGTTAGTAAATGCATTTTTGTGTAGAATTTGAAGACTCTACTAAATACATCCCACAACTACACATCAGAAACGAACACAAACACAAAGACCACGACGCACTGGACACCTGAAGCACAGTCCCGTTGACTGCTCTAGAGCCTTATATAGCCTACATATTCAAGGTAATCATTTGGCCGGTGACCAGCTCTGCACTTATTAAGGTTCTAAGTATTCTATCTTCCCCTAGGGAGTCTGTCAAATGAGAAACAGTGTTTTGAAGTTCGTGGACGATATCTCTTACTAAAAAGCATTGGTACAACTAATAATAATTTGGCGTTTGGCGCAGTCGCTAAAACAATATCCACAAAACGGCTTCTAGAAGAAATGTTATTGCTTCTCTGCATAGCACCACTCAGGATGAAGCGAGTCAAGCTAGTTTCTTCACTTTAAAATAGTAATTTTGCTTTTCTTTACTAGTTGACTATTTAATACGGTCATTAACGTCACTATATTAAAGTCACTACTCACATCACATACAATGGCGAGTATACGCATTCAGTGAACTAACGCATGCGCTAACACAATTCCACGCCAAACATATCTGCTCACTGCTCTTGCTGAAGCTTTCCATCATCAGCAAGTATTGTGGTTGTAGTTCCCGAACCCCGTTTGTGATTGGTGTGCAAGAAACTCATCAGGTGTGTTCTTGATAGAAAAAAAAAACAATAACATAAACTTCTCTGATTCATCAGTTTGATGCTGCACAACTCAATTGACAAACTAATCAAATGTTGTATTTAGGCAGTTCAATGTACTCCACATCTGCTTGAAGTGAATTTCTGATAGGCAAGCTTTTCATACTTTGGTAGTTTAAGTCAAACTACCAAATTATTGCAGTCAAAACGTACTTAGGGTATAACAGAACAGTATTTACGATTTCTAGGTATTTTAAGAGCATTCTGCACATATTTTTGATCGCTGCCTTTTTTTAGGGTTGTAGTATATTTTGCATGAAATAAACTAATATTTTAAGAAATCTAATTAAAAGGTATTTTGTGCCTACTAATTTAGTATTTACATATTTCAGAACGCATGAAGAGGACTTCAAATGTAGTTTAAATAAAGGCATTTTAAAACTATTTTCAGAAATATATTTTAGAACTAAGTAAAAAAAAAAGAAGTGTGTATTTTCGGTATATTTTTTGTGTACTTACAATTATGAGCTGTACTTCAAATATACTCAAATTAGAATGTGGTATATTTCAAACGTCTTAGTTTTCGCTAAGGGGTGCCTCCTAAAAACGCTATTAAAAAAAAAAAAAAATCCTTCAGACATGCTTACATTTTGTTTCATATCGAATTTTCAATTAATAATTGTGGTTGTGGGGATATTTATACAGCGTGTAGTTGGTCAGCCATTTAAAGTTGCGACGAGTCACCCGCTGTAGATGAGCAATTTAGCCAGTGCAGTACAACTGCTAGCCTGGGGTCTTTAACGTGCACCACGCAGTAGTGATACACGACCGCACGCCGGTACGATGCTCATCCAGATCGAAACGGGCAGGGGTGGGGATTGAACCAAGGATCCCTGGGTTCTGCAGCGCGAGCTTTCGCTCCACGTGCTCCGAGCTGGTGTGCGCTAGCCCACTCGACCACCGATCCCCCCTTCGAATTTTCACCCAGCCCAGCTAAAGCGCCCGTTGGTGTCTTTTAAGTGGATGCTGAACCAAACATTTCACTGTCCATATTAAGTAAAGCACGATCTTTCTACGAGCCAGGAGCCGCCGGTGTGCGCGAGCACACGCAACGAAATTGACGAGTCCCCCCATTCACGCTTAAGATGACAGTCAAATGTGTGGGCTCCGGGGAAAGGGAGAATAAAGACAGGCTTTTCATCTCTAGAGTGAGGTCTGGTGTAAAAGTTAGGTGGTTAATTGGCGTAACAAACACGTAGCGTTCACTTGTGGATATGACGTCAATTTCGTTGCGTGTGTTCGCGCATACCGGCGGCTCCTGACTCGTGGAAAGATCGCGCGCCACTTATTATGGACACTAAAATGTTTGGTTCAGTATCCCTTTAAAGCATAAAATATAACTTAGTTGAAACATTTATGTCAATCAAATAGCTGCATCAAGTAAAACCTCTCGTGCCTCGAGATAAAAAAAAAGGTATCTGGAGTTGAATGAGCATGGAAAACAATCCCCTTATGATAAAAATTAGAAACAAAAACACTTCGGCAGCTGACATGAGCTATGTGTAACGTTTTCGGAATCCTCGTTGGAACTGCAATCCTAGGTTGGAACGCTTTCTCGGTTCTCGCAAAGCCACTCAAAAAGCGACGTTTAAAGTCTCGCCATTCCATTTATCGACATTTTTTTGTGGGCGCCGCTATTTTGGTGCTTAACTTCAGAGCGGGAACAATTAGCAATCGTCACGATTCCAAAATTCCGACATTCTGAGCTTTGGCTATAAATACGGTGTCGGGACGCTCAGGCAACATCGTCTTGCATTGTCGCGAACAGATTTAACATTTATGGAGGACGAAAAACCGTCTCCAACGATTTCAGATAGAGTTTCAGAGAAATGGCGAAAGGGATTCTAAGTAACAGGTTGGCTGAAGTCTTGTTACGTCTTAGCGTCCCTTATTAAGTAGCCCTAGATTCTCCAAATGCGTGTCAACCCGTGACGATTTCGTAACGTCGGCCGTGTGAAGTTACTGCTGCGAAAGAATCGATTCAGAAGAGTTCCTACACAACCAGGAAGTTAACTACGGCATCCCTAAGTAAACGCAGTCAATGAGCCGCTACCCATTTGTTTTCATTCTGATGACCCAGCGTCGATCTGTCTTCTGCTACGGGCGAGGCAAAACGTGAATTCACAAAAGTGTCAGAGCGAGCTTTCGTTTCGCGTCAGTGTTTGTCTTCATTTCGTCTGCTCTTTTTCATTTGCTATATACGACAACTCCGCATCAGCAAAAAATGTAACTCAATCAGACACGGCTAAGTGCACAAACTTTGCCATCGAGGAAAATGCTCACGGTTGAAAGCTGAAACGACGTAAATTAATCCAGAACGAAGAGACGGGGAGACCAAGCTCCATCTTAGTCGTTATGCTCGGGGCTCGATCGCTCGATCGCTTCGCTGCGGCCTGTTGCTTGACCGGGGGACGCCCGGCGATCCAGCCGAGTTTCCCGAGTTCGTCGCTGGAGGTTCGGCCGAGCGGACAAAAGCAACGCATCTGCGTTGTATCGCGCCTCGGGCCACTCGTTAGCCGCCAGTTACCGTGGCTGAACTCCCCCCGATACTTCTTTCTACAAGTAACGACAACCGATACCAATGACGAAGCACATTCCGCAAGAACAAAATGGCGTCATTCACTTCAGTCTTCTATACTGTGCGCCGCCGTTCGCTTCCTAAAACATGCACCGTCACGCAGTCGGCGCTTCAAAGAGTGCCGCTACTTGAAGGAAGCACGAAGGGCTCCTTTCATGGGCGAAGCTGCTTAGGGTTTAGCCTTGTCCATCCGTCCGGCGTCCGTGCTCACATCGATTGCCATCCCATCTGTCTTCTTAAAAAAATAAAAAAAATGTTTGCGCAGTCGACAGGTTTCGAACCTGTGCGGGGAGACTCCAATGGATTTCTAGTCCATCGCCTTAACCACTCGGCCACGACTGCGGGACGAGCAGGGTGCTCTCAGATGTGGTAGTAACTCAAGAGCTAGGGATGTCATTGATGAAACGTTGCATGTAGCCGCTCAACGTCTATACAGGGGAGGGCGCTGCGGTCAAATGCGTATATAATCGCGATAAACTTTGCATGCATTGGCTCAACGTTTATAGACGAGAGGGCGTTGCGGTCAAATGCTCAAATGCGTATAACCACGTTCCATACCACACATTCTCTTTGACATGGACCGTTGACTTAATCGGTGGAGATGCGTTCCCACGGCTTCTAGCGGATCCGAGCTGATCCGCTAGAAGAACCGCTGGCTCTGCATTTCACCGACCATAAAGCTGTAATAATGAAGTCGAAACGCAACCCGGAACTCAGCACTACCTATGAGCAATAAAAAAAAAATCAGCACCATCAGCACTACCTATGAACAATGAAATCAGTATCATCAGCACCACCAGAGCTTCGCCCCAATCAATATCATTCGCTGCGTGGAGATGTGATTTTTTTATCTAGGAACTTCAACCGTGGCCGCTTCCTCCTCTCGTCGGAAATGCCACAGAGAGTTGTCCCCGAGTAAAGTTGTTAAACGTCGCATGACCTTGTCCGTCCACTAGCTTCGTCCTCGTTAAAAATTCGCGTCGATTCCACCGTGAGCAGATACCAACTAGCTTCAACGTTTCGCTCTCCCGTGAAAAAATCTGCGGGCTGCGCGACTCCCAGTGGAGGAAGTTCAACGCAGAAGAGAGCGGCGAACGGAAATCACAGTCGGCACACTGTAAGCTATAATGCCTAGATTCTTTTTTTTTTTTCAATAATACACCAAGAAAACGTAGTTCACATGTGCGATGCAAGCCCCGTAAATTATCCAGCATAAAGACCATTTTTCGTAATTAAAAAAAAAAAGACAACGAAACACGATTTGACAACCTGGTGAGCGAACTATACTCATCGAGAGACCTAATACTCCCCCCAGATATAATTTGCCTCGTGTTTCGCGTAGCCTCATCCCGTGGCCCGACAAAACTTGTCCAAATGTAAGCAAAGGGAAGCGGCCACCGAGTACACATTCCACGTGTCACGCCTACGCCGATTCGGCAATCCTCCACTGACATTTAACTAAAGGCCGCCTAAGCGCCTAACGACATTTTAATTTAAAACAACTCGCCGATCCTCCGATCGGCCTATTCACCAACACAGTGTTTCCAAACAAGCCCGCTTTTCCCACACCAGGTGTGGGCAGGCACTGCGCTTGCGCAGAAACCGAATTTGGGAAGGATGAAGCTTTTGCGCATGCGCAGTGCCGACTGCAGCGCCACCGTAGTGGCGTGACGTCAGAGAGTTGGCCGTTTCCAGCGCCGGTGATAGCGAATGCTCAAAGAGCACCATGACGATGCAGTCTTGGCGCTGTTTGATTGCCACTATCGGCAGTGTAGTGTAAGAAGCAAGATCTCGCTTTAGAGTGTGGACTTGGGACGTTGTACTCTTTGTTTCACAATCAATTTTGCGTCGTTGTCACGAGCCCGACCTCAACGCTCTTTACTGGCCAGCGGTTTTGTATATTTTCCCCCGATTGCCTATACCCGTTTTCACCTCAAGAAAAAAGCAAGTTTTGCGCATTGTTCATACGCGGCGCGAAGTAGTTCTTACGAGATTTGGTCCTCGGAGGAAAAACCGGTGCTTTTGGCGTTTGGAACGTGTACCTCTTTATAGGATAACATTTATCTAATCTAAAATGCACCTACATATATCCTAATAATCCACATAAAGGGGGAAATTAGTAATCCTCCGCGAGGAGCCGGACTTGTTTTACTACGGTTCTTGAGGTGAAAACAGGTATAGTGACATATAGCTCTGCGTAACGATGCACCGAAGTGCTCCCTTGGCATTCGAGCGACAGCGTGGATGTCGGGTGGCCGAGTGGTCACGAGACAGTCTTTGAGGCACATTCCGTCGCCAAAAGAGACATCGTAAAAGCGGCTCAGAGATAAGCGACTTTGTGCTATCTATAGGGTCATCGCGAGATCGTCCCATGTAGGCATAAACGGGGCCTACATAATGAGAGTGCAAAAACAGTTTAAAAAAAATGGCCAGCGCCCGGCAGGCTTGAAAACCAAGTGCAGACAAAAGGGGCGCATGGTGAATATACGCGAGAGAAAAGGACGTACTGAAGGGGATGATGAAAATGTGCGGACGTTTAATGCTTAGTTACATGCTATTAGCCAGGCGATGTTTTGGTTACGCATTCTTACGGCTTTCATTTCTGACGTCACGACCATGATGTGCCTCGCTGTGACGTCGCGAGCTGTAATCCTGGCTACTTGTCGCCAGTGGCGAACTACAAGTTAGATCGTGCTTGTAAAAAACACGAAGGAAGCTCGGAGTCATCGCGTTTTGAAACGAACGCCGTCGAAGTTGGCAGTCCGATTTTGTTCTTACTTCTTTCGATGAAAGCAAAATTAATTTTATAAAAAGACGTCGTACTGACGATTGGCCAATCGCGAATGCCGACCACAGCGACGTTTTTGGTCCCGCACGTTGCCATGGGTGATTTTTAGAAATCCACAGCCCAGCACGCTCATGTTCGTCGCTTCAGAAAGCGAGCAAATCACGCGCCATACGCACGAACGCTGAAACTGGCGCCGGTCACAAGCCCTTTCTTGGGAAAGGGCTATGAAGCACGTCGCAATTTGATCTACAGAATAGAGCCTCCATAGAAGACAAGAAATGATATCATAATTCCATGTAATCTGCAGCGAAACAACGCAGAAACAACCCCCTTTCTTTAATATCGAGTTTTGCATTATCATTTGCGCAGGGAACTGCAGGCGAGTTGTCTTACTAGGGGGGGGATTGGTGGCCGAGTGGTCTAGCGCACACCAGCTCGGAGCACGTGGAGCGAAAGCTCGCGCTGCAGAACCCAGGGATCCTGGGTTCAATCCCCACCCCTGCCCGTTTCCATCTGGATGAGCATCGTACCGGCGTGCGGTCGTGGACCACTACTGCGTGGTGCACGTTAAAGACCCCAGGCTAGCGGTTGTACTGCAGTGGGTAAATTTCTCATCTACAGCTAGGAGACTCGTCGCCCGTTGAGGCAGACCAAGTTCTAGGCTGTATAAACATACAAACAACCCAATTTCTAGTTGTCTTACTAGACAAGCAAACAACGAACACTAGTTGAGAACATCTCAAGTACGCCCTGTTATCGAGCGTTTTCAGAGCGTCACCAAGCGGCCAAGAACCAGTTTGCTTGTGAACAAGCACTACAGCGGTAGATTGCTGAAGACAGCCGAAGAGATAATTATGCGTTTCAGTCGGCATGTCTCCGGATCTTCGAGATAAAACTGTAGGCACCAGATCGGCTGCTTCACCGTTTTCTCGACTAATCGCAGCGCGAGGCACGAGCTGCTTTGAATGACTCGCACACTCGGAAGAGATACTTCATTTCACAAGCCGTGTGCGGTGCTAACAAAGGTACACACGCGCGAGAGCGCAGGTTTGCACAACCTATGCACCTATGTTTGCTCAAACACTCGCGCGTAGAAGTCATGACACTTTCGACGGTTACGTGCTCGCGTCCGTGCTTTTGCCAGCACTGCACAAACTTGCGAGATTGGTGGACGGGTAGCTCAGCGGCGCGCCTTATAAATGCTCGCGCATAATCCAGTAAAAAAAAAAAAAATGCAGACAAAAACGGGTTACGAAAGATCGTCTTGTGATTTAGCGTAGCGGCACGTGTGCTAACTCAAATTCTGCTGAGCATCACTGACGGAAGGACTTAAACCAGGGTCCTGCCAGGTATCAAACGTAAAACTTTCCTAGTATCTGTACTTAGCTCGTACTGAGGATAAAAAAAAAATAATGTCTATACAAAGGCTAGCAACCCCATAACTTGTCAGCTGCAATATAGCGACGAGAAAAATAAAAATAAAACAACGGTGGACATCACGATATTAAAACATGGGTATGCACAAATATATATTTTTTTTTTTTAATATCCGGAAAGAAACGAATGCAAAATATATCATTGGGTCCTAATATCTGACCTAAATTGGAGATCAGGTGCCCGCCCAGAATTTACTAATTAATCATTTTGATTGCGTCCGAACCGATTATCTTACAGCAATGCCGAGATCGGATGTGCCCCTCTCTAGACGTTGGAAGCATATAGTGTCCCTTGCAGAAGTACGAATTGTTGGCCCGAGCTTACCCACAGGGAGGCTTGGTGGCAGGCGTGAAGCAGAACGTCAGGTCCGATTACAAAACACTGCAGCGCTCACGACGACCGAAACAGCGCAAGTCCCGAAGCACCCGCGAACGCTGAAGCTCTCGACGAAATAAAACCTGAAAGCTGCGTTTGGGTTTCGCGCACTTTCAAGGTC
Source organism: Ixodes persulcatus (assembly GCA_013358835.2). NCBI lineage: Eukaryota > Metazoa > Arthropoda > Arachnida > Ixodida > Ixodidae > Ixodes > Ixodes persulcatus. Next base: position 297,040 of record JABSTQ010009445.1, on the reverse strand, counting down.
GAACTGCGGCGGCGCTCCTGTTCCCCAGGAAGTTCCGTCACGAACGCGCACCGGATGTGACGTCATCGGCGGACGCCACCGCCGCTCTGAAGTTTCCGATCGCCACGGCCGCTCCAAGTTCAGCGCCGCGTCGCCGCGTCGTTTGCTTTCTGAGCAGCGCGTGCGCGCTTCTCGCCGGTTATTAGAGACGGAAGTAGCTGATACGGAACAACATGTGTTCGGCTACAGCTGCCTTAGTTTGGCTTTGGAAGAGTTTCGGAGAAAAAGGCCGTCGTGCTAACCGGAGGTGTATTCGCGTATTGGAACTAGTCGGTTTGTGTGAAAGGCTGCGCCTGCGTGGCTTCGAAGCCGTCCGTTCAGACGTTCGGTTATTGAAAACAATGCGTTTGGATCTTCCAGTATGCGACGCATGTACACACGCGCGCACACGAAAGAAAATGAGAGAGAGAGAGAGAGAGAGGACATGGAAAGGGGTTCAATTCAAAGGAAACGTGACGCGGAAGATATGAAGGCTGAAAGAGCGACATTGACGCTACAATGTTTTGAACTGTAACTTTGGAAGCTCTGTAGCACCGAACAACCATATATATATATAAAGTCCGTTTGCAGCAGCTATTATTTTCCAAAACACTCGGTTCACTTCCTGACCTCTTCATCAATTTGATCACAATTAAGAATGATTTAATTGTATCGTGTGGTATTTTATTTATTGGTGATGTCATTGGTTATTTTAAAACAACGTTATGTGCAGCCGAAAGTCAATTTCAGAGCAGTAAAAGAAGCTCCTGGAGCGGACGTCTATACTTCTCACTGTGAACACTATGTAAGATTCATTTGTTGACCTGTCCGAGTTGTCCAACTAAAAGGCAACGCCTCATTTGCCTTCCCTTTTCTGTTTAATCATTCGTTAACATTCATTGCGCAAAAACTTCGATTCCTTCAAAAACTCAACTAGCATAAAAAAAAGTCCATTTGGGTATTTTTGTCATGCAATTAAGCACCAAACACAGCACTGGGATGCTGATTGATTAAACGTTTCTGGATTGCTATCTTACGTTTAAAGAACCTAAGTTAAACTAAACATTATTCCATTAAAAAATATGAGAATTTAATAATTATGAGTACTAAGATGGATCCTATGTTCAATTCAAAAAGGTTGCAATAACAGTGTGCAATTCTGAAGTCAGTTAACATCTAAGCTTTTGTTAGTTATACACATCATTGGCAATTTGCAGAATTTTTTGATGACGCCAAACCGTCCTGTAAGCCATAAATATGTTTTTTTTTTTATCTATCGGAAATTGTTAATGCTATTCTCAAACTTCAATGTCAATGCTCACTTACTTTCGTTTTTAAATTACCCTACCGACTGTGCCATTGAATCTTCAAGGCCGAAATAAAGGTGGTAACTAAAGGAGAGATATGACACGAAAACAATCTCACAGCGCAGCCCAAATTATTCCACCTCGCTGTATACAAAAGAGAATGCCTCGTCTACCACAGTCATATAGACCCCTTTCGAAATACTGCCCACTGTTGGCAGTTGTGGAATCCCTGCACCAATGGTGGATTAAAACCACAACGTCACGGCACACTGGAAAAAATACACACACAGAAAAAGATGATGAACAGAGTGACGTTGCACTTTCGATGCTGATTGATTGGCTCGTTGGATCGTAGTGTTGGCCACGCTCCGACTATCTTATGGTCTTACGGAATGACTTGCACGTTCCTCGATGCAGTTCTTCCGCCATTGTGCAGTGGTTCCGACCTTCTTAGAATCGGCACGTGATTTTCGAAAGGGGTCTGTAGGCCTATAACTGTCGGATGAGACGAAATCTCGAATCTGAAAAAAACAATTACCCCAAATAATGCAAGCAACTCGTCAGTATACCTCAGCATCATACGTACAAGCTGCGGTTTTATTTTGCATTTTTGATGGTAGAGTTTTCGTATTGTCACGAATGACAATTGACGAGGCGGCTAATAACTGGAGAAACTAAACGTTTATTGGGGGCGAACTTGCGCCCAAACCCAAATCGAAGAAGATTAGTGTCACACGCGTCGATGTCGGCGAAACAGCAGGATTGAGCGCTGAGGCGAGACTGGCTACGGCTCGTCACGCGGAGCCCCTTTTGTGCATGCGTGAGCTTCTAGAACAATCGGCATAGAAGGTTCGGCGTGTAGAACATTTGGTCCTAGAACAAACAACAGGGTTCTCGAATTTACCAAAACGCGACATTTACAGAAATAAAAAAAAAAGCCGCGTCCGCTCCCAGGTCTTGAACCTCGGCCCTTCGCGCGATAACCAAACACGATAACCATTCGGCCACGGGCGCGGTTGCTCGGAGACGCGCGTGGCAATGTCACCGTACAGAAAGCTTTTTATTATTATTATTATTATTTATGCTTATTGCGTGCGTGTGCACCACCTCGTTTTAGAGCAGTGTTTTTTCCATAGAGTTATTATAATGTACGCTAGAGGTTCAACTGGCGCTAGTATGCTGTTGCAAATTGAAGCAGACAGCAAGCAGTCGGAAATTGACTTCCGGTAATGCATTTCTATGGAAAAAAGCGAGTGCATTTCCTCTCTGCGCTCGATTATAAGAGCAAATATCACGAATGATTCGTACGTACTAGGCACTTTGGAACATTTCCCAGTCACGCAGGCGAAATAATTGGTCAGTTACGCCGTTTTTATTTTAAAATCTTGACATGAAAAACGGTGCTAAAACCGCTTCGTACATGCATTTATGTGCACTGTCGGACACTGTTAGCGCGAACACGGCGTCGAAGCTTTCCAGCATGGGTGATATACGTGCCAAACGAACGAAGGACATGTGGAAAACCATTGCAAGATAGATGACAGGAACTACGAAGTAACACTGGATAAGTAACTCCTTGTGCTTGCAGACGATCAAAATAAATTGGAAGTCACGTAATATAGTCCGATTTGCAATAAATAAGTACTGCTTTATTCTTTCTGCTCATGAATATGTGCGAAGATGCTTAATTGTTCTGGTTTCAAATCATCACCCGCACGCTCCAAATCTTTGCAAATAGGGAGAAGCCAGAGAACAGGTGCCCGATAAGAACTGCCCGACAAAGGAAATAATAAGAAAACACACTTTTAGTAGTTCACGTACTTTATCCTTTACATTTCGAACGTTTTTTTAACCACTCGTAAAGATGCACGACGGGGTCATTTTCATATAGTGACAGAACGGGCATATTAGCAATATATAAGCACCAGCGGAATGCTGGCGAACTTTGAACACACTCTACATTCCTTTCGATCGTTATTTTGCTTAGAATCGTCGCTCGTTTCTATATACCTGCCATAGAACAGAGGTTTGGGCCTGAAATATAGCGAAGTTTAACATCGTTCAGTGGTAAAGAAAAAATGCTGTAACTCAAGCAGTTACACTTCCACAATACTAATAAAGGTACATACTATCCGGTATATCCGAAATAACAAAAGTTATTCATGTTATTTTTCGGCGAAGAGACAAAATTCACGCGCTTTTTCCCATAGGAATACACAGGAAGACTGGAAAAGTAGACTGCATGCTGTCTGCTTCAATTTGCAACCGGAAGTCCCGTAGACACTAGCGCCAGCTGAGCCTCTAGCGTGTATTGTAATAACTCTATGGTTTTTTCCCCCTTAGCACGGGCGTGCACTGCGGCAAAGCGATATACACTAAATCACGCTGTTCATTACACGGATGTCGCTTGACTGCATTGCACCGGTGTGCGAAAAAAAGCGTACTTAAAGGAGCTAACTTAAAGGGGTCATGAAAATAAAATGTATCGACCTCACTTTAACTTTCTAATATTTATTAAAGCCAAAAGGCGTTGGTTTTAACTTTTGAGGCCAAATATGCGTCTGGATTTTACAAACCGCGTTTAAAATCCCCATGTTTTGTAGATTCTGAAACGATCATGCGACACGGTGTGGAAACCAGAGGCAAGAAGACGTCATCATAAGTGATATCTAAAGTGGAACAGATATTCGACTTTATTTAATGTTCAAACAACACATTTAAAAGGATAAAAACAAAAATGCATTTATTAGCGCTCTTATACTATTTACACATCACGTGATTGCCATTGAGTTTCGGCTTCAAATACATCCGGGTCTCCTGCCGCTTGGTGGTGGTGGTGGTTGCCTGACGAGAGGTTTTTCTCACTGGCTGTGGAAAAGTTTCACGGGCTTGGGTTATTGCAGTTTTGATGAGAATGAATGCAGGTTAAAGGAGGAGGAACAGATGGCGATGAGAAATATAGGATGATGAAACACGAGTTAACAAATTAAAGTAAAATAAAGAGTCGGCAAGAAATCAGCCAAAAGTGAGAAAATGGACACATCTAGAACGTGAGTATCACAAAATGTTCACAAGTTCCCGCAGGAAACTTCACAAGAAAAACTATCACTGGCACACAAGCACGAAAAGAGAAGTGGGCGGTCGCATTTTCTCACACATCACAGCCTTGCCAGAAGCCCACAGGCATTCAAGAAGCTGAACACATTCTTTCGGGGACGTGAGCACGTGGATGGTGGACCCTTGAGGAATAGCATATCCACGAGGGCGGATGAAACGCCGAGGCTCTTCAGTGAAGCTAGAAGCACAGTTCTTTCTGTATTGTAGTGTGCACGTTCAAAAAATATATGCGTCAGCGTTTCTAACTGATCGTAGTGCACGCAGAAGAAGCTGTTTTCTTTTGTTGTTGTTGTTTTTTTTATGCGGTGCAGGCTCACTTGCGTGTACGCGCAGTCTGCTCTTAAGCGGTGGAGAAGGGAAGCGAACTTCCGCGTGAGGCCACGCGTACAAGCTGGAGGGGGAGGTTCATCAGACGCCACACTAGAAACGGGATGCTTGTGTTGTATCCATTTCTTAATAGCTAATCTCGGGTCAGAGTGGCTGGGGAGATTCTTCGTCGCAGTGGGCAGTTTTAGAGCGGTTGAGGCCAGATGGTCAGCCATCTCATTTCCGGGTAAGCCAATGTGGAAAGGGATCCACTGAAGTCGCAGGTTAGAGCCATGGAAGACAAGTAGACGACCCATACTAATTATTCCACGAACGAAATCGGGATTGGCGCCTTTGCTGCTGAGGATATTTAGCACCGCACGCCGAGAGTCCGTTGCCAAAACCCAGTTATTTGGTGGTTTCGTCGTGATGTGAAGAAGAGCTGCGTGGATTCCACTCAGCTCAGCTGTAGTCGACGACACGGCATGGTCGAACCGTCCTGACCATGAGCAGGATTCTGAGGGGATGTGGTAAGCTCCAGACGCGACATCATGAATGACGTCGACAGAGCCATCAGTATAAATGGCTGTAAACGAGGAATGTCGAGACGTCATCACCTCCTCTCTCAGGGTTCGACTAACCGCACAGTGGTGTCGTGAATTTCCGAGGAAACCCGGGATGTCCTCGTAGATGGTGAACGGGTGCTTGCTCCACGGGGAGTCAACTGGAGGGGGAATGGACGGACGGTATGAAGCCGAGAGCTTCAACTATACCTGTTTTCACCTCAAGAAAAAAGTACGTTTTGCGCATTGTTCCTACGCGGCGCGAAATAGTTCTCACGAGATTCGGTTGTCGGAGGGAAAAGCGATGCCTTTGACGTTTGGAACGTGTACATCTTGATAAGATAACATATATCTAATCTAAAATTCACCTACATATGTCTTCATTATCCACATAAAGGGGGAAATTAGTAACGTTCCGCGAGGAGCCGGACTTGTTTTACTTCGGTTCTTAAGGTGAAAACAGGTATAGAGAGGTGCAGTGACCGCCATATTGTGAAAGATGACGCTGTTGCATGTCAGTGAACAGTGAGGCACCACTGGTCGACTCAGCAAGTCGAACCAAATGTTGAAGAGCACGGTTCACAGCGTGTGAAGCTACCGGCATCTCTCGGCCCTCAATCCACGTTGCATCGATTCGAGAATACGAGGGAAAGCCGACAGCCATTTTTATTCCGGCTCGGTGGCATCGTTCCAGCTGATCCCATAGAGATCACGTAGGCGGCAAACATGACGCGGCATAAAGAATGCAAGAAAGGCTAAGCGCCCGGTGCACGCATAGTAGGGCTTTAGGGGCCGATCCCCGCTCAAGTCCACGAAGTCGACGAATAAGAGATGTCGTCATCGCCGTCTGACGTACAAGATTCGTAACGTGCCGACGCCAACATAGTCGGGAATCAAGATCGACCCCCAAGTATCTATAGTTGAGCACGCGCGGTACTCGAGTCCCGCATAAAGTAAGCCGCGGAAATCCATAACGGAAGGGGCGGCGGGAACAAGCGAGCACCGCTGTTTTTTGCGCTGAGACGGCAAGTCCGAGGTCTTCTAGCATGTTTGCAACACGCGCGAGGCATGTTTGCATAAAGGGACGTAGAATGCGTCGATCAGAATGGGAAGCCCAAAAACATATGTCATCTGCATAGATGATAATACCAGTAGGGTGTGGTGATTTATGCATGCATAAAGGTATTGTCGTCATTACGATGTTAAATAGCACTGGACTAAGGCAACTACCTTGAGGCAACCCACGCAACAGTGGATGCACGGCTCCCTTAGTCTTGCCCAAGCAAACACTAATTGTCCTTTGCTCAGGAACTCTTGGAAATATTTTAGCATTCCTCCTGTTATGCCAAGGTGATCCAAGCAGGTAAGAACTACATCATGTGGAACCGAGTCAAAAGCTGGTTCATCATCAAGAAACACTGCCAAAGCAGTGTCTTCTCGTGAACGAGCGTCTTCCAACGCTGATGTAAGGCTCGCAATGCAGTCAGCAGTGCAGCGTCCACTTCTGAATCCCGCTATTTCAGGTGGCAGTGCTTCAATGTCGTCAAGGTACCACTGGAGACGCGTAAGCGCCAAGCGTTCCAGAAGTTTTCCAGCACACGAGGTCAAAGATATTGGGCGGTACGATGACAATTCCGACGAAGGCTTGCCTCGTTTTAAAATGGGGGTTACTACGTCATGCTTCCACTCTTGCGGAAGAATACCAGTAGTTCACGCCAAATTTAAGCGTTCGAGCAAGACGACGCGTGGCTTACCACTCAGGTTACGCAATGCTTGGTAAGTAATGCCATCAGACCCAGGAGCACTGTGGCGTTTGCATTTCCTAAGAGCCGCATCTAGTTCCGACATAGTGAAAGGATGATCCAGATTCTCCGGACTTCGTGCAGGACCAGTCAGTGATTGAGGATATGAAGATTCAGAAGGGCGTTGGGATATAATGAAGCGCACCGCAAAATCATCAGCAAGTCGTGATAATTCAAGGCCAGTTTTAAGACTGAGGGCGATGAACGCATCTCGATGTATTGGAGAGCAGCCTATTCCTCTCAGTACTTTGTAGATCTTTGGCTTAGGTGTACATGGAGTTAGTGACGAGGCAAATTAGCGAAATTGTCAACGACGAAGTGCGCGAGTATGACGGAGTAAAGCTGACGTAACACGACGACTGTCTATCCAATGGGAGACCTTGCCAGATCGGCGCGCACGGCGCTGAGTGCGGCGGCGCACAGCACGTAAGCGTACAAACTTCAAATCCGGGGACGGCTGAGTTATCCTTAAAGATATTTTATATGTGGATTGAACGAGACATGCAGGAATAGCTTTTAGTATATCCTCTGACGGCTCAAGGAACCGAAAATGTTTGCGAGATACGTCCTAATTTGTTACACTGTATTGACGACGTGGGAGGTGAGTTACTTCGGGTATATTCATCAAAATTGGAAGATGATCGCTTCCACGTGTATCCGCATCCAACGACCAGTACACGTCTAGATTTGGGGAAGCGAGAGTAAGGTCTAGCACGCTAGGTCCTCCGCAATGACCAAAAAATGTAGGAGAGCCGTCATTCAGAATAATCACATCTGTTGATTCAATCTCATCTGCGAGAGCCGTACCCTGAGGCGTCGTGCGTTTACTACCCGAGAGAGGATGGTGTGCGTTAAAATCTCCGCATATAAGGAGACGACCAGGAAATTGAAGACGTAGGCTATGAATGCACTTCGCATCAAAGCGACCGGAAGGACATATATATATATACAGACACAATGGTCATCTTAAAGGAGCGAACTATGACCGTGCATGCTGCTAATTCAGCTGTTTTTGTACACAGATGGGACACATCATCTGCAGCTTGCTGCACACTAGAGTGAACAAAGAGTGATGCCCGTGAGGAGCTGTTAGGCGTGGCCGCCGCGCTAGGGTAATGGACATACGGCTGAATTCGAGAGCCATTTCTAAGGTGGCATTCCGAAATTGCAAGTATAGGTACCGGCTGAGATGAAAGGTTATATACTGCAACTCTGCTGATTTAGAAGTGATGCTGCGGGCGTTCCATTGTAAAAGAGATGGGCAGGAAGCCATAATAATAAAACTGAGCAGAGTAAAAACTTTTATCGCAGAAAACTTTCGACCAGAGGCTCTATAAGTGTGATAAAATTCAGGAGCTGGTTTGCCCAAGAATACTGTAGAAGCGGGAGAAATTTTCGCGCTATGACGAGTATTTGGCGTACGAAGCTACCTAACGAGGAAGTGAGGGTGCTTGGATTTGGAAAGGGGGGGGGGGGGGGGGGGCGGTATTGCCTCCTGTCCAACACTTAGAGGAGCTTGAGTGGCCGGGAGTAGAGGTTCGGCCTGAACTGGTAGTGACGACGACGGGGGCTTGTTTTGCAGCGCTGTTTTGTAGCGTTGTCGCCCGTTGTTCTCGCCGGAGGAGACAAGGACAGGTGCTTCCTTAGGCGGACGCTTTGTGTCCATTGGATTCGGGGCTTCGGCGACAAACGATGACGACGGGTCTTGTTTGTCTGCAATAGGTTGTTCAGCCTGGCGTCGTCGAGAATGACGTCGTCTCCGTTGGGGTTTTTCAGCTAGAACAACCATCTCTGCTGTAGCTTCGGCTCGTGGAGCCGCGCGCACGGCCGTACGTTTCACGACTTGGGCTCGTGCTTCTGTGAAGGACACATTGTTCTCGCAGCGATAGCGACACACGGAGCGCTCAGCTCGCCAGAATGGGCACTGTTGTGATGTTGTTTCATGTGGTTTCTTGCAGTTGACGCAAAGAGTGCTCGAGCCTTTGCATTCCGTAGTTGCGTGAGGCTGTGCGCATCGGAGGCAAGTTAGCGACCGCTTACAAACAGCCACAACATGGCCAAACAAACCGCATCGGTGGCATTGAATGGGGTTGTTGACATACAAGTCGACGCCACGTCGAACCAGGCCGACGTAGGAGAAGCAAGCTCAACACGAACAGTAGTGGACTTGCCGACACCGGCGTAGCCAGGAAAATTTTTCAGGGAGTGTTTTTCTTTGCTCAAACTGTCGAAAGGCATAAAAAAATAAGAGAGAGAGAGAAAAAACTGCACAAACAATTTGTTACTATTTTCATGTTTCTTAGAAGACAAACGTTCGACCTTTTTTGCCAGATTGGTCAATGGAAAACACACCCACGCACGAGACTTCGTCGCCCAATTATTAAAAAGAAAAACATTAAAGGTAAACAACAAAATCACGCAACCATAAAACGTAATAATGTGCTTTGAACAAAAAAATTCAGACAGGCTCACAAAGTATTCCGTTGGGTGCACTTCTCTGCGGCACATTGATGTAGCCAACGACTGAAAATTTCGGAAGGCTGCCAGAGAATAGCGATCTTTAGAATACGACTAAACATAAGAACTGAAATGCACACTGGGGCAACGAGGAAGAAAAGCGTCACGCTCATTGTTCCTGCACGGATCGGATTTTTCAGAAATTATGTGCTATGGACATTTTTAAATTATGTTCCTTGTTTGTTGTTGTTCAACGGTAGAGCGGCAGAGAAAAATGACATTTTCTATCATTTTGTGTTGTCTAAGCATTAGTCGAACCCTCTGTCGGTTGATAGAAAGAAGCGAGAGAACCCTTTCGGGATTGACTTGGATGTTTCCGTGGATGTTCTGTAGCCCAATTCAACCCGGTTCCTTAAAGGAGCTGTGCAACGATATTCAATTGTAATGTTTTTCACTTTACACGAGCTTACTGGCACTAGTGGGACTCAAGGATACTCGCATGCAATGCCACTGGCCAAGAAACTCCTTTGTTGCGGTGTAATTTCAAGGACAAAAGCGATCATTTTCATTCAATCTCTCCCTTGCAAAATTCGATGACGTAACGCGGGGATCGCAGTACACCCGTATGACGATATTTGAATGCGGTTCATAGATTGGACCCGAGCATTGCGTGGGCACTCGATTTAGGCTCGTGATAATTGATAGCTCGAGAAGCATTCGAGTAGTGGCCCGTGTCCAATCGCTGCAACGACGACAATAGCCGAGCCATAACAATGTCTGGAACTCAGCGCGTGTCCTGTGCTTTGCCAACCCCAGCGCGTGGCTATGATCAACATTGGCGGCATATAATCGGCTCCAGATCACGTGGCCGCTTGTTCTGGCTGCGAGTTGAGGGCGTGAACGCTGCTCGTTGTTTTTTAATTTTTTTCTGGGACTTCTAATGCGTCGGGTGAAAAACGAAGGCGTGTTTCATAGGTCATTAACGTCAGGGATCCGTTCTAAGCGGTATTTGCGCAAAGTAAAAAAATTGTTGCATAGCCCCTTTAACGTACAGTGAGTTGTCGAACAGAAAGAGAAACAGAATTTTTAACGCCTTTACGAGAAGGCAAAACAAACAAAAAAGGAGAAAAAAACTGACACAGGAAAGATAAAAAGGGAAAAGAGGAAAACCATAAAATTTCGGGGGGTGCTTCAACCCGTGAACACCCCCCTGGCTACGCCACTGCTTGCCGATGGGACGGACGTTGCGGATGCCTACTGTTGAGCGCAGAACTCCGAGTATTTCGGAGTCAGAAAGGGTGCTATCAATGTCACGGACAATTCCAACGCTGGAGGCCTTTCCACGAGGCTCGAAAGCACACTCTTTCATACCGCAAAGCGTCTGGCCAAGAAGAGTACGTGTCGTCTGTCCATTCCGCGTGTCAATCGCTGGGAGGTTCTTCCGCCTGTTATAGCGCACCTCAATAACACACGAAGGCACGAGCGTCTCCAGAGTGGACGTGAGGCGAACCGAATTGATGGAGTCAATTCTTACATCTCCATCCACAGGAGTGAAAAGAACTACGAGACCGACAGTGGGCTCTGTTTGGCTGATGATAGTCTTCTCGCTAGAACGAGAGCCTTGACTTGGGCAGCGTCTCTTTGTTCCACGGACGACATCCTGGAACGCACCTTCATTGTCGTCGGCAATTGAGCCCGACACGCTGGCGAGTTCTTCGTTGTCAGGCGGGAGCGGTTCGGCCATGGCGGCGACTAAGGAAGTTGACATTTCCATGCCTTGCTGGCTGGAGTGCCGGGCAAAGGGCCAGCCAGAACCTTGCAAGCCAGCAAGAACTGCTTACTGATAAAGTCAGGGAAAAAAACAACACTCACTGGCGATGGGCAATGTAGTAGCAGTAACCAGAGAAAATAGGAGCGAATGGAATACACGTCCGCTATGTGGCTTTCTTTTCTTTCCTGCCGCTTGGTAACCATAGCAACGATGTATCTGGCTGCTGGCTGCTCGGTTGGTTGTCGTTTCGCGGCTCCTCATTATGTATTCCCGGAAGGTTTAGGTTGTGGTTCGCTTGTGTTGTGTGCGCGTGTTAGCGCCCGCCAATCACCTTCGCGGGCCGAAGACTCCACGTGACGCGGTCCACTATGGCAGCCGCCAATGGGTCACCCCGTACCAACCACTCGAGCAGGTATGCACCACATGCATGAAAGAGGGACATCGTGAGGACGTCTGCCCAACGCCAGGCACCCAGGCGTGCGCCCGCTGCACGTCGCCTGCCCTTGCACCGGACCACGCCTGCATCCCCAAGTGCCTGTGCGACGGGGACCACACCACCGGGAACAAGGACTGCCAGCAACGATACACAGATTGTGGACCAAGCCAGAAGAAAGCAGGACACTGAAACCGCAGCAGGAGCCGGAGCAGGAAACCACCTAACAAGAAACCGCCAGCCAATGCTAACAGATACGAGAGCCGCGGCAGGAGCCGCACGCCACGAGGCCGCAGCCGCGGCAAGACGAAGAGTCGGAGCCGGACCACTAAGCGAGTGAGCTGGGCATCAATGCTGAAGGTCCACCGCTCTCCGCCGAAGACCCCTCCCCCTCCCCCACCCGACCCTACCGAGACCCCCGACATTTCATGGGCTTTATGGACGAGATGAAAGGTGCGATGCCACGTATTACCAGCCGCCTAGACAAACCAGAACAGAAATCCAACCCTCCTCCCCCGCTAAAGCCAAGCGCTCCAGTGCCGCCTCTCCCCCGCCAGCCCGAGGACGCGCAGCAGACGATCGCGCGCCAGCAAGAGCTTAACACCCAACGACGTGATATGCCTAATGGAAACCGGCAGCGACCTCCCCTCGCTTTCGGGTTGTCAGACACTCAAGCACTCACACGCAAACATAAGGATAGCAACGGTCGCGAAGTGCATCACGGTGAAGCAACACGAGTTTGACGGTGGAGCACGCGATCGTGGGGCTCCTCCCCAAGCAGCGCAATGCGCCCAGCTTCTTCTTTCTCAACATATATATCCCGCCCAGCCGCACAAAGGACGTATTTGAGCGACTCTTCGCACGCGCGCTTCACCTAGCCAAGCAAAACTTTCTAGTGGTAGGTGACTTCAACACCGTGCACCCGTCGTGGGGGTACAGGCAGGCGACCGCATAAGGCGCCAAGCTGCACGAGGCGATTTTCGAACAGCAGTTCACCCTCCTGACCATCTAAGAACACCCGACGTGCACGGGCAATAGCGTAAATAGGGGCACCGTGCTCCGTCCTCATGCTAGTCAAATTCACCGCAGCCGACTGGACCAACACAAGCGAGACCCTATACTCTGTTTCATACTTAGCGTGCAACGCTGTAAAAGCTACTGGCGCGAGCGTGGGGCTTGATCTCGTTGATCATTTGCACGCGCTCTCGCGCAAACGAAACCATAGATGAAGCCACGCGCTCGCGCTAGTAGCTTTGACAGCGTTGCACGCTAAGTATGAAACAGAGTATAGGCAGCGACCATCCCATCATCGGGATTGAGGTCGCCGTTACTTCTCAGAACAAGTTTGTCAGGAAGCAGGCACTAACCGACTGGGACGCGTTCCGCGAGTCGCACCCTAAGGAGCCCGCGCTCTCGGGTGACCTGGAGCAGTGGGTAAGAGACCTACAAACTGACGTAGAGGAGATCAGACACGTGAATCTCACCAACGACAGGCCAGAGGTAGGCTCTCGTCTCCTACACCTCTGGGACGCCAGGCGTGGCCTCCTCAAGAGGTGGAAACACCAGCGATTCAACCGCAAGCTCAAGATCTGCATCGTCAAGCTGGAGAGGGAAATGCTCGAGTACGCAGCCCGGCTGTCACGCTCCAACTGGCATCATATGTGCATCAAGCTCCAGGGGACTCTGAACGCGGTGAAAACATAGTCCCTGCTGCACCACCTTCTCGACCGGACCCTTGATCCGGTCGAGAAGGTGCGTGACTCGTCTGAAGGAAGTGTGTGTGACTCGTCTGAAGGAAGCTTCAGACGAGTCACACACTCCGCAAGATCGTGCGAAATTTCGAGGGCACAGACGACGAGATCCTCGGGAAGCTGAAGGACAGGTACAACGGCGCAGCCAACCCCAAGCTCGACGCGCCCCTGACCGAGAAGGAAGTGACGCGGGCGGCCCAGGACTTGACGCGGGAAACCTCGCCTGGCAAAGACAAGACCCAGAACCGGCTCCTGAGGAACCTGGACGACGCATCCTTGGCCACTCTGAGCCTGCATTTCGACCGTGTGTGGGAGTCGGGCAAGATCCCGGTCGAGTAGAAGCACGCGGAGATAGTGCTTATCCCCAAGCATGGCAAGGCCCCAAACCCGGACAACCTCCGCCCCATATCCCGACGTCGTGTCTGGGCAAGCTCCTGGAGCACGGGGTCATGAACCGGCTTCAGCCCTTTCTATCAGACACGGGCGTCTTTTCCAATACCATGTTCGGGTTCCGGTCACAACTATCACGCACGATGTCCTGCTCCAGATCAAGGAGGACATCCTCGACAGAATCTTCCGTACGACGACGCAGGCGGTCCTGACCTTGGACATCAAGGGTGCCTTCGACAACGTCAGCCACACGCTGGTGCTCGAGAGCCTGGCCTCGACCGGGTGCTTGCCCCGGATGTACGACAACGTGCGGGACTTACTGATCGACCGCACGGCCACCATCTGCGTCAAGTCCATCCGCACGGGCACCATCCCGGTCCCGAGCAAGGGCACACCGCAAGGCTCGGTCTTCTTACCCACCTTGTTCAACCTGGCGATGCGCAAGGTACCTCCTCTGCTGGAGCGGATTCGCAGGATCAAGCACACCATCTACGCGGATGAGCTGACAACTTGGAGTACGTCGGGATCGGACGGCGAGAAGCAAGACTCCCTCCAAGAGGTCATCGAGATGGTGCAGAACTACCTCGAGGCCAACGATTTCCAGTACGCCCCCGAGAAGTCTGAGCTGTTGCTCGGCCGCGCGGACAAGCCAACCCCGTAGAACAAGGAGGCGGAAATCAGCCTCATCTTCAAGGACGGTACCTCCATGCCGGTGGTGGAGCGGATCCGGATCCTGGGCCTTCGCCTTCAGCGGCACGGGGGAGCCAAGTACATGGTTGACCGACTCGTCGAGACAACCACGCAAGTTATGCGCATGATGAGCAGGATAACGAGTCGCAGACACGGGCTCAAGGAGTTGGACCTCATCCGGCTGACCCAAGCACTCGTCGTGGGCCGCATCACCTGCGCAACTCCGAATCTCAACCTGCTATCGAGAGGTAAGTGCAAGATGGACGTCATTATCCGCAAGGCGTACAAGCTGGCACTGGGGGTGTCGCCGTACGCGGCGAACGCCAAGCTCCTGCCGGCTGGGCGTGAACACCTTCCAGGAATTCGTCGACGCGCACCTATAGTCAGTCAGCGGGAGCGCCTGGCCTTCACCCCGACTGGGCGGCACGTCCTAAGCACGCTCGGCATCCCCATCCCCGCATCGCAACAAGAGACGATCCAGCTGCCGCTGGCCCTAAGGGAGAAGATTCAGGTGGCACCGGTCCCGCGGAATATGAACCCATCCCTGCGCCCAGGTCGCCGGACAGCTTGGGCCAAGGCTCTGCGACGGAGATATGGCAACCCGGACGACGTCCTCTACACGGACGCGGCACTCTACACCGGCCAAGCCGCTGCGGCGGTGAGTGTGATCGACAGCGACTTCGACACATTCGTCACGGACTCGGTTCGCACCATCCAACCGGTAGTGGCAGAGGAGGTCGGGTTCGCCTTGGCCATCGTCGCCCCCACAAAAACGGACCACGGGACCATCCTTTCCGACTCGCAAGCGACCATTAGGCGATTTCGCGAAGGGAGAGTCTCCCCGCAGGCCTTCTGCGTCCTGAGGAAGAGCCTCAAGATCCCCAACGTTGAACTGGTCTGGACCCCCGGTCACGAGTCTGTCAACGGAAACCGACAAGCACACGCCGTAGATCAAGCCTGCATCCTCCGGCGCCGTCACACGAAGACAGACCGCACCCGGTCCCGAACCAGTAGAATGAGATCCTCGCCCACCTCCGCTGCCGGAGGCAGTTGTTCCCTCCGCCAGACCGGTCCCTGTCTCAAGAGGAGGCCTCAGCCTGAGGTCAGATACAGACAGGCACATACACACACTTAGTTAATCTACATGGATTTTACCCGGACAAATTCTAGTAGGTGCCCACACATGACAGAGTTTCCGCCCCCCCCCCCCCCCCCCCCCCCAATCCTCGACCCTTCGCACGAGACCTGGGAAGCTGCGCTGCTCGTCTCGCCGGCTCAAGATCAGCGATAGCTGGTAGAACAGGCAACACTCGCGGCGGAAAGCACTGGAGCCCTGCAGTAGGGCCCACCTAAAATAAGTAGCTCTTTGGCGATAAAATTTTTCCTCCTCCTCCCGCCATGCCAATCGTGTGCGTTGTGAGACATTGCTGCAAGACGTATAAGGTTTCATAAACTGCCACGCGGGCCACATCATGGGGTCCTGTGGCTTCGAGCCATTGGTCGCCATGGTCCGAACGACAATGGCGCACACGTGGGTCACACCTGTTCCGACCACTTCCTTCCAGGGGACTACGAGATGAATATTCAAGTGCGGCAAAGGGTCAGCCTGGAGTTTTGGAAGAGGTTGATGTTACAGACAGGATTTAGTCCAACTTCAAGGTGTCTGCGCTGATCGTCAGTATTGACGTTTAGTTCCTCCCCTTCGTCGTCTTCTATCAAAGCTCAACAGCACAGTGTATGCAAATTCTCACTGACCCGTTTTTTGTCACCACCACGATGGGCATTGCCCATTAGGAATGTGTAACTGGCAACAGGAGTTGTAGGAACACCCAAGCTCAGCTGAAATGTTCCCTTGTGCGTGTATGTAGTGTATCTTGCCTTGAATAATCATGGCCTTGCATGTTCCCGAAAGTGGCTCATTTCAGGCCAGTCTTCTGGTCACCATCATACATGGTTCGTAGAGCATGTACAGTACTCACCAAGCTTACATAAAACAATCAAACTGTGTATTTTCTCATGGCAGAGCTACCTTGGCGGCATCCGAGCAAAGGTTTCGTGACATGGCACTCAACAGACTTTCCAGAACTGCTACGTGAATAAGCCATTGTTCAACTTCGTTCAGGGGCCCTAAACTCGTCAAACACAAAGTTGCAAGCCGAAAGTTCGCGGAGCGCACGGATTGGACGCTGGCGACAGAAGCGCGAAGTCATCGTCGTGATAATCCAATTGGTGCACTCCGTGAACTTCGTTTCCCAACTTTGTGCTCCACGGGTTTAGAGCCCCTGGATAGTGCTGCAAATAGGGAAACACACATTTGGTGTGTTCTGTCTAAGTTTAATGAGCACTGTACGTGGCAGTTTTAAAGCATACCTTATTTACAGCGATGCTATAGAGCAAAGACCTTTCCTGAAAGGGGTACGGAAATAAAAATTGAAATATTCAAATTTTGTTCGGAAATGAGTCGAGCGTGACGGATAATAGGCCCATCCCGAAATTACGCCCTCTTCTGGCGGAGTTTGAAAAACTGCACAGTTGCGTGTGCAAAAGACACCATAAAAATTGAAAGCCGATCGCTTATATATAGCTCATTTAAGAACAGTATTATACAAGTAATAGCCTCGCCACATTAATGGTGTCTTTTGCGCACGTCACTGTGGAGGATTTTCGGATCTGCCTGAGGAGGGAGTATTTTTGGGATGGGTCTATAACCGTAAATGATAATCGCGCGTTTGTATTTTGAACCACTGGTTATATTTTTCGTTCCAAACGGTGCACTCGAGCAAGCGCTCGAAGACAAGCGAACGGAGAGCGCGATGCGTCATGGGATATCCGGCGCAAACAAAAACAAAAAAAGAAAAGATTCCCCGCATTCGTGACGTAGCAAGGCTGGCGGGGTTATGAGCTTTGCCCTTGGTGGCGTTGTCAGCGTTGTGGTGGTGTCAATAGCGTCAGCGCGTTACAACCGAGCCGTTCGAAGTGCCCATGGGGTGGCGAGCGTGTGGCTGGCCCAAGGAGCACATAGCTTCCACAGCACTGTCAGCTTATGGCTGAACGGGGTGGGGAAAGCAACGTTTGTCCGAGTTTTGAGCGACGGGCTAATCGTCTAGTGGGAGAATGGCTGTTTCCGGGTGCACAGACGAGAATGTGAGAAAGAGGGGAGTCCCTCCTTTCCGTCTTCTTGGACTGTTTGGTTCAATGCGCGATTTGTGAGTTGAGGAGGAAACCTAAGAAGGAAAATGTTGAAATGCCAAAGAGCACGCTGCTCCGAAGGAATCTGCTACGTCATGACCACGTATCAAGTTCCCCAACGTTGCTAGATTACCTCCCAAATAGGCTCCGCATGCATCCACCAGGTGCACATTGAAAGATTGTTTAATTAGCTTTAAAATTAGTTTGCTTGTGCCTTTCAACGGAAGACTGGTGCTTTTGAGGTTAGGGTGCAACATGCGACACATTCAAGCTAGAAAATGAGCACTGGAATTTCGTTTCGCTCAGGAAATGCTGCACATATTTCCTGAGCGATGATGAGATGGTATTGTACAGATGAATTAAAATAAAATCGTGATGATGGCTTAAATTATAGCTTGCGGACGAGGGTGAGGGGTTGATGTTGCGGTTGAGGAGTGTGAAATGCGTTAGGCCTAGCAGCGGCTTTCGCGACGGGGGTCTTCACGGGGCCACCATGGGCTGCAAATTCCTAGAATGCCGGTCTCGAGCACCTGGCGATAGGCTCCCTGATTTCCCGGCTTGTAGACGAGCCGGCCGAATTTATGGTGGCTCAGGGAGCCCAGCACCCCCCTGATGGGGCTCCATTTGTTGGTGCCAGTGTTGACCGGGCGGCGGTCTTCGCGAAAGCGGGTCGAAGTCTCCCAGCTTGCGGACGAGCTTGTAACCTAGCAGCCTGAGCACCCTGTCGATCGAAGACATGGTGTGCGCCACTGGTCCGGCTGGCTCTCTGAGGATGAAAAAAAAAACACGTCTCACGCCCAGCTGGTTTCCTCTTCTTTCGTCGTTGTGCTTCTGCAACGACGTCGAGAGCCCGCACAAGCCGCGCCTTCACCGTCGATGTCGTCGCCGCTACTCTGGATGTCGGATGACGAACGGTCTCTCGTTTGACGTAACGGGGTGTCGGCGTACGGCTCGAAACCCAGAAGCCGACTGCGCTGTAAGAGGCTGCTATGTCTTACAATGACTGTGCGACCCGTGCTGTCACTGACGATGACGCGGCTGTTATCTGGTCTTAATCTACTCGTTCCTTCCTTGCGTTATTACGTTATTTCATTCGTTCACTAACATGCCAAGATGTTTAGAAGAGGCAGACTCACGAATAAACGATCAGTCTGCCCGAGACGTTGTCCGAGTCACTTCAGAGCCGACGCTGGAGCTCGGAGAGGTCGGCCATTTTGCAGTTATCTGAGCAAAATATTAGACGTCAAATGTCATCCGGGCCGTCGTCCAAAATTTGCTCGATCTTACTCAACGTAAGGGTACCTTGGAGCTGTAAAACCTACCCGCGTCCAGCGTTTTTCAATCTGTGTTGTCGCGTGACACCACCCGCCGGATTAACTAGGATCCATTTGGGGAAGATTTAGAACATAGTCCCGTTGACTTACGTGCGTGACGTCATTATGGCGCCCTTGTTGGAGCGATATCTGACGCTCTGGCTGCAACCAATGAGTGCAGAGCCGTTTATACCACGACCAACTCTATACCGTACTACAGGTTTTACTAGAGCTAGTTGGAACATACTTGAATAGGGTCAGCTGAACACTTACAAATTAGCAAAACCGTGTGAGGAAAATACATACACACCGCTGACTATCAACTTGCTTCCTTTAATACTTCGTCTCTCTTTTTCCCTTTTCACTACAGCTAGTGATAAAAGCCATCCCCCATGTCCGCGCGCTGCACCCATTACCGCTCAATCACACTGGAAGCGGATCCGCGTTCGCAAAGCGGTTGCCAACGCGGTTGTATAAAGATCCAGCACAATTGCACGCGCACTCGATGACATCGAGTGCGCGTGCAATTGTACTGGATCTTTATACAGCCGCGTTCGCAACCGCTTTGCGAACGCGGATCCGCTTCCAGTGTGAATGCGCGGTTGTTATGCGGCTCGTGCCACATCCCAAGTATTGTCTTTCCACGCGAAAGAAAGACAATACTTGGGTGAAAAAAGAAGACGAAGTATTAAAGGAAGCAAGTTGATAGTCAGCGGTGTGTATGTCTTTTCCTCTCACGGTTTTGCTAATTTGTAATTGTTCAGCTGACCCTATTCAACTCTATACGTATATCACTCCATCTGAGCGCTCCTATGGAAGAGCCTGCTCCCGGCTGAGGGCTAGGGTGCCTACATGTCTGTCTGTCTCAGGGTGAAGACATCCATTGTTGCCCTGAATGTGCCAGCGCGTGACGCTCTCGCGCACTCGGTGCGTGACTTGAGCGGTAAAATGGAGTCTATGCATTAGCCCAAGCTACGCGCTCGAGCTGAGTGACACCAGATTGCGCGCACTTCGCAATGCATAAAAAAACGATTGGGCGGAAAAATGGCTGAGATGTCACCACTCAAGCAAAAGCGCGCGTGTGTATGAAGGCACTCTAGCTGAGGGCCGAGTTTTAGCGCCGCATAGTGAGAGGCGTTCTCACTAGGCGGCACAAAAACTCGGTCCTCCTACCATCTGATCTCTATGCTCCTACCTCGTCGGGTTCTTCTGTTATTCGTGGGTGAGTGCCAGCTGATCGCGCTTTCTGGTTTCAAGCGCGTTCACGTTGTAACATGTTTTTCTCTATGTAAAGGATACTCAAGGAGTCCAATTCGTTAATTAGTTCGCTTTTTTTTTTAGTTTGCGCAGCCAACACCAGATGGTGTTGGCTGCGCCCGCGGAAAATACGAAAAAATATACGGAGTTCCAGACCTTGCCACGAGGCACCGCTGAAACTCAGCCCTCCGAAAAGTGCGCGCTGGAGTGTTTCCAGATGGAGTGGTCGTAAGTATAGAGTTGGTCGTGGTTTATACTGAGAGAGTTGCAAGCTAGAACCAGTGGATTTCGTGACAACACCAAATGGCGTTACTTCTTTCTCTTCTTCATTCCTGCGAAATCGCATAGAGTTCTTATGAGTCAGAGCCCCAAAATGGCGGACGGAAGTAGTCGTCCCACGGTTATCAGACTACGCTTCTGTGGTTGCCAGACTGTCAAAATCTCCTTAAGGAGGCCAAACACTCTGA
This sequence comes from Ixodes persulcatus, assembly GCA_013358835.2. Taxonomy (NCBI): domain Eukaryota; kingdom Metazoa; phylum Arthropoda; class Arachnida; order Ixodida; family Ixodidae; genus Ixodes; species Ixodes persulcatus. The sequence continues at coordinate 276,209 of JABSTQ010009445.1, read as the reverse complement.
GTATAGACGCTTTCAACGCGCGCCAGATTTAGCCGCCATAACCGACCTTCAATGGACCTTTTGTAGAAATACGCGGTGCGCATGCGCGGAGTATTTGATGCGCCTGGGTTCGAGAGTATCTAGTTCCAAACAATCCGCCATCTTGCATTTGTCGCCTTTGAGCGCCTTGGAGACCCTCGAGACTCAAGTTTTGATGTTGCGAACAAGGTGAACACGAGTCAACGTATACTGACGACGCCCATTCTAGATTACGACGTGCACCGCAATCATGCCGGTGAACTGTGTAGCCTTCGGCTGTCGGAACTATAGGAAGTATTCACTGGCGGCCATAGCTGTGTGCACGACTGCTGAGCGCGTGCTGATGGAGAGCTTCCACAGTCCTTTTGTAACGCACATTTCGCACCCTCAAGATTGCCGGTCTTAGCAGCCTATTGATGTGAGCTCGTTCAGAGCATGCGCTCTAGACATCACCCACAAATATGGCGCCCAGTGAATATTCCTTATTATCGCCCGGGTTGTGGAATGGACCTTTTGTAGAAACATCGGTTCGAGAAAAAATAGTTTCAGTACCCTCTCTCTCTTTCTTCTGGCCGAGCAGAAAGGGAAGATGGTTTCGTTGTGTCGACTTCGGGGCGGAAGATTACGCACGATGGGGACAAAGGCTAGTTTGGGGGAACCGTATCTAGGTCACAGCGCCTCAATGGGTGAATGTAGCTGACGTTTTGGGTGTGGAACGGGTGGGAGAGGCCTTGCGCGCGCGTTGTTTTCTCTCCACTTAGCCTCGAACCCAGTCGCGTGTCTAGGAGGCAGCACATATTCGCCAAGAGGTCCATTGACTTACCGAGAGGCCGAGGCAGTGAAGCGGGCGTTGCGTGTCTCCACAAAGGGCTATGCTGGGGAGAAGGGCACAGTAACACCTAAAATGGCAATAACCTGTCCTGCTGTGGTAATGATGAAGTGCAGCGAACGGAATAAGAGGCAACATAAACTGAAGGTCGGTTATGGCGGCGCCCATGCACAACTGCCTGAAAGCGTCTATAAACGGCTCTGAATGAGTTTCGTCTACAACGCCATTTTGAGCAGACAACAAAAATTCTCTATGGTTACTTATCGTGACGTATTTGTAGAATTAAGAGGAAAGCTTTCCGAAAAACTGAAATCATTTTTTTTTTTACGCTAGAAAATGAATCCGGATGATCAAAAGAATGAACGTGGGTTATGTAATAAAGGACAAGGATTCCAAATAGACATGTAGCTCAGAATTTCGGAAAACATTTCACGACCCCTTTAAAGGAATTGTCCGGAACACATTTTCTTTAAGAAAACAATTAAATTATATAGTCATTGCTTTTAAGAATATCATCCGCACAATATCCGTATTTTTAGTCCTCCACCGCGCGAGTAATTAAAGTTTAAACAGTGCCCAACTGCTCAGATTACACTTGCAAAACACACAGAGTTTTCCTTGGCAACAGCGGAAGCTCTGACGTAGCATCAGACAAAGAGAGTCACCTCAGCTCTTGAGTGCTCTCTCGGTAAAATAAGTTCGTTCTAAGAAAGACAAGATTCACGGTATTCAGGGAAGCTCAATTCTTCGACGATGATCTTTGTACGCACTATCACCAATGTTGATCAAAAGCGGAAATAAGTCAACGCCAGCGACTCTGACGTTACCATGCCTGATGTGACATCACGACACACGACCAGTCATGCATACTTGCGAAATTTAGCGGGAAGTTTCGTATTAATGTTCATAATTGATTTAATAAATGTTGGAGCGTCTTTTAATGAAATAAATATGACATATGACTATATTTAGTCCCTCTCTACGTGACCATAAAAAACACTTAGTAACTTCCAGATTCCATGTCCATACAGACCACGAACAATGAGAAATTTTGCGAAACTTCTGAGTGTTTGACAATGTTTGATACGGAGTGTAAATCTAAGAGTACAAAATTCAAAGCGACGATCGAACGTTGTGAAAATATGCACAAGCCCACCGTAACGATTTGGCACTGTAGTGGGGCCCGAGCTTTCAGTTTGAGTTTTGACAAAGTGAAATTTAATTATTGATTCATTTACCGATACTGCTCGTCTCGTCAAGGTTGTAGTAGACGCGGAGCACACACAAACAAAAAAGAACAACAATAAAAAAGTGGCGTAACACAAAAACAAAACAAAAAAGCTTTCAGCAGCGCTTACCTGCACTGGGATGAAGACACAACACTTTCAGTGTTGACAGGAGGCTAGCTGCTCCATCAACCCCACAAAAAAAAAATCGACAACAAAACGAATTGATAATCGCAAGAAAACAAATCAGTCACAATACTGACATAACAAAACGAATGCACAATAAAACTTAAACTTACTAAATAATTAAACAAAGCACGAAACAGGGACAGCAGGTCTGTGTGCTGCCCCCCCCCCCCCCCCCCCCGTGTTCTGTCCTAGGTTTAATTCTTCCATAGGTTTTTAAACCATACAAACGCGCTCACCTCAGAAAGTACAATAAAGCTTGAATAGGATTTATTGCGCATTCGATCGTTAGAGCACTGTGATGTTATAGGTTCAGGTCAAACCGCCGAAGGAGGAATTCAGTCAAACCGTGAGCTTTGATCAAGATACATATATTTAAAAAAAGAAAAATAATAAACGTTCTAGTTATATACAAATGTACAAGTCGGAAGCGGTCTCACTTTCGGTCCGTCCTCATGTGGCTGGGGGGCTTGGTGCTGTCTGGTTGCCAGCAGTGCTTGGTTGCTGCTGAGCGATGTTCCGCGTGTTTCTTGATGATGGTCTGGGATGCCCTGCTCCGGGACACCGCCGAAGTCGTTGGTCGTTCCCAGTGATGTTCCTTGGTGCTGGTTTGGGATGCTATGCTCCGGGACACCGCCGAAGTCGTTGCTCGTTCCCACCAGCGGCTACTTCGGGTCGCTGCCGAATGCCTCGTTCACGCGGGATGTTGATGCTCAGGTAGCACACCGCCAAGCTGGTATTTCGCCCGTCAGGAGCACCCTCGGGACGTCGCCGGGTATGCTTCCACCTGGACGGGTTGCGGCCGAACAAGACCCCTTCGTCTTCTCCTCCTTCCGATCTGCTTCCTCGACGTTTTCTTCTTCTCCTCCATTTCTCTTTTGTAGCACGACATTTACCCCCTCCTCCAGAATTTAGTCGTACTAAATTTCCACACCACGTTGATGCATCATCCTTTTTTTTTTTTACGTCCGTGTGTTGGTTCACCAGTTTGCGAATCACTTTCACACCCTGAACGTTTTATAACTGGCCCGCACCCAGTTCACGATTTCAGGTACACCAGCACATCAGCTACATTTCAGCTGCCGAAACTAAACCACTTCCATCCGTTACTGTATCACGGTATACTTCCATCATGCGTATAAATATTATCATATAAAAAAAAATATTTTTTTTTCACGCTTCCTTTTTGGTGTTGTTCAAACTCTGCTCAAGTAGTCCGCCCCGATATTGTCTTTGCCTTTTATATACTTTATTCTAAATGTAAACTCTTGCAGAGATAAACTCCACCTCATTACCCTCGCGTTGTTGAGTTTCGTCTTATTCAAATATTCTAGCGGTTGATGGTCCGTCTCAACTACGAATTCCTTTCCGTACAGGTAAATAGCATATTTACCAATTGCCCACACGAGTGCGAGGCATTCACGTTCTATAGCCGCGAAGTTCTTTTCGCTCGCGCTAAGTTTTCTACTGCCATATAACACTGGGTGCAGCATGCCCTCGTGCTCTTGCAACAGCACTGCTCCCAAAGCTTCGTCTGATGCATCCGTACGCAGGACGAATTGCTTAGACACATCGGGCGCTAACAAAATGGGTGGTTCTGCCAGCCTTCTTTTAAGCTCTTTGAAGCTTGTGTCATGTTCAGAGCACCATTGTACTGTGTTACTTTGTCCCTTCCTTGTGAGGTTAGTAAGTGGGGCTGCTATCTCTGCATAACGGGGTATGAACTCTCGATAATATCCTGTAAGACCTAGAAAGGCTCGCACCTGTTTTTTTGTCGTTGGCGCCGATGCTTGTTGAATCTTTTCTATTATTTCCCTCTTCGGTGCGATTTGGCCCATACCAAGCTTGTGACCTAAAAATGTTATAGCGTCAAATCCAACCTCGCATTTGTTTGGCTTAACCGTGAGATGATTCCTCTTGAGACATTCAAAGATTTGCCGTAATGTTTGGCAGTGCTCTTCCCACGAGTCAGTGGCCACCAAAATGTCGTCAATGTAGTGATGTACATTGGGCACCCCCTCCAGGACGGACCTCATCAACTTGGTAAACACTGCAGCAGCCGTCTTCAGCCCGAAAGGCATAAACCGGAATTGATAAAGGCCAGTTCTCATAGAGAAGGCGGTTTTCTCCTTGGCTGATTCTTCCATCGGTATCTGCCAATACCCCTTCGCTAGATCAAATTTAGAAAAATATTTCTTTTGCCCGACTCTTGCAAACACTACGTCCGACCTTGGTATAGGTTCAGCGTCAGCCACTAAGACTGCGTTCAATCGCCGAAAGTCAACACACAGCCTATTAGAGCCATCAGGTTTTTTTACCATTATTATGGGTGCGTTGTAGGCGGACGTGGATCGTTCGATGATGCCTAATCTTAGCATCTCTTCCACTTCTTCTTCCACTTCATCCTGAATGGCAAAAGGCAACGGATACTGCCTTACAAACACCGGCTCTTCTGTCATCAATCGAAGTTTGCATTGCAATGCATTTGTTCTGCCCGGTACGTCAGAGAATATATCTTCAAACTCTTCGATCGCGTCAGTTAGATCTTTCTTTTGCTTTTGGCTTAATTTAGGATTGATGATCACATCCTGCGCTCCCTGTTGCCTTTTTAGACTGGGCGTCGTGATCTCCCCTAGATCTTCAACCTCATCCTGAACCACCATCACCCCACAACTTTCATTCCTTTTTCCGCGACATACGTATTTTTGCAACATGTTTATGTGAAACATTTTTCTCTTGTCTCCAACCAGCAGTTCGTAATTTACATCGCCTTTTCGCCTCACAACTTCGTACGGCCCTTTCCACTGCATGGTTAGTTTGTTGTGATCACTGGGTAGTAGTATGAGCACTCTGTCCCCTGGCTCGAACCTTCGATCCTGGCTCTTCCGGTCGTAGAACCTTTTCTGTTTTGCTTGCGCCTCTGCCATGATCTCATGCGCCACTTCACACGTTTTCTTCAGTTTGTCCTTGAGTTCGATCACGTATCCGTATGATGTTTTTAACTCCTGGTTTAAGCTTTTGTTGGACCACAGCTCCTTAAGGATGGTCAAAGGACCTCTCACATTTCGCCCGTACAACATCTCAAATGGTGCGAATCCTAGCGACGCTTGTGGTACTCCTCTATAGGCAAAGAGGAGTGCTGGGATATACCTATCCCAGTCCGTGGGTCGTTCTTGGGTCATTCTCTTCATCATTTGCTTTATGGTACCATTAAATCTCTCTACGAGCCCATTACACATTGGGTGATATGGCGTAGTTAACAACTGCCGAAAGGATAATAGACGTCCTATCTCTTTCATAAGATTGGAAGTGAAGTTCGTACCTCGATCACTCAGAATCTCCTTAGGTACTCCGTACCGGGAGAACATCTCGACTAGGGCTTCTGCCACCTGCGGGGTATCAATGGTTTTCAATGCCACGGCGTCCGGGTACCTCGTGGCTACATCAACCATTGTCAAGATATATCGGTTTCCCTTGCTGGATTTCGGGGTTATTGGTCCAATGATATCTATCGCTACCCGGTGGAACGGTTCTTCAATTATGGGCATACTCATCATTGGGGCCTTTTTCACGGTGCCTTTTGGTATAGTGCGTTGGCACACATCACAAGACCGTATGTAGCGTTTAACGTCACCTTGCATACCAGGCCAAAAGAATTCTTCCGCTACCCTAGCGACCGTGCTCTTTACCCCCTGATGGCCCGACATTATTCCATCGTGAGCCAATTCCATTACAGTCTTTCTAAATACCGTCGGTACAATGAGTTGGTGTTTCACGTCCCCGTCGCTGAATTCGACTCGACGGAACAACAAATCATCCTTCACGATGTATTCCGTTGTTACGTCACATCTCCATTTTCGCACTCGTTTATTCAGACTTCTAAAACACCTCTGCAGACTCTCATCCGACTTTTGCTCCCCTGTCAATTGAAGAGCTGTGACTTCTAGCAGCTCTATAACCGGCGCCTTGAGCTGGGGCAATTGTTTCTCTTCACTTTTGCCCGTTCTTCTTGCTCCTGCTGCAAATGACACCCCGTTATGAATCTTCTCTACATTCAACGACTCCCCTTCTCCGGGTTCTTGCAATAGTCGGTCGTTCTCAGCATGCGAAGTAACGCTGTTCATTGAATTCGACGGCGTTTCGCCATACACTTCATCTCCTTGGTGACGTATTTTCTTTGTAATTGTGCCCCACCCTGAATCCGGGCAGTCAACTTTTCTAGCCCCTGGGATGTTACCCAGTATGAGGTCATACAGCGGTTCTTCTACGCATTTGGCACGTACTTCCCCCGTGTAATAAGGTGTATCTATGTTGATTATCGCTTCAGGCATAACCCTCATGGTGCCGTCAACCAGGATAACCCCCGTGGACGTCCCTGTGAACTCTTCACTTTGTACCAGTCTCTTTCTTACTAGTACTGTGTTGGTTCCACTATCCCTAAGCACTGATATCTTAATATTATGTAACCTCCCTTCGACCACCGGCATCATCATGTCGATACTGTGTACTAAATCAGCGTCAGTAACATGTTCAGATCTTGTATCTGTTATCACTCGTCTGCTGTTCTTTGTTGTCCCTCGTTAATGCCTTCTGTCTTTTATCCAGGACACACGCTGCTTTGTTCTGGGGGTGATTGGCGCACTGCCCAGCTTTGTGTCCTGTTTTGCCGCACTCCCAGCATCGTACTCCTGCCTGATTTTGTCTATATCCGCTTCTGCAATCACTTGCCTTATGCCCAACCTTACTGCACAGAAAGCATCTAGGCGATGGTCTTCGGGCTCCTCCCGTTTGTCCAGTACCCTTACTGTTCTCGCCGTCTGGTCTCAGTGTCGTACCACCCCCGTCTTTCATAGCACCCAGATTGCATTTTCCTTGAGCTTCCAGGTACTGGTCAGCTAGCTCTGCCATTTCTTGCGCTGCATTCACGTTACGTTCTTTTAGAAAAATGGCCAACTTAGGGTGACAGCAACTAAGGAACTGTTCGGCAATTACCCTATCCCTCACTGCCTCGAACGTCTTCTCTGTCTGTGCCATTTCGAGCCACCTATCAAAATAATTACTCAATCTGGTACAGAATTGTCGTCCAGTTTCTGCCTCCTCCGGCTTGCTTCGTCTGAACTTTTCTCTAAAACCGTCTGCAGTTAGTCTGAATCGTTGGAGCAAGGTGATCTTAACCTTCTCGTAGTCTAGGGAGTCAGCTGCTGTCATCCTCCCGAATGCGGTTAAAGCTTCACCCACGAGACAAAGACTAAGGGACGTCGCCCATTCCTCCTTCGCCCATCCTTGTCCTACCGCAATCCTCTCAAATCTATGCAAGTAGGCATCTAAGTCATCGCGCTTCTCGTCAAAGGGCGGCATCAATTTCTTCAAGCAAGCTCGTCCTCTTGATTGACCTTCGCCCCCTCCGTCTGTTGTCGCCCCACTGGCACGTTCTGTTTCTGCGAGTTTGATCTTAAGCTCTATCATAGCGATCTCATGTGCCGCTTTCAGTCTGGCGTCCTCCCTCTCCCTCTCAGCCTTCTGCTGTTCCCTCTCAGCCTTCTGCTGTTCCCTCTCATGTTCGAGTCTGGAATCTTCTCTAGCGTGTACTCTCTCCTCTCTCTCACGCTTTCGTTCCTCCTCCAGAAGATGTAACGCTTCCTCTTTTGTTAGTCCGAGGGAGCTTCCTAAAGCCATTATCTTTTCAAAATCCATTTCAGACTTAATGGGAAATGTTCACCGGTACAACTGGCTTTCCTCACTCAGCGGTTCGAATCCTGGCAGGCTCGCCAAATTGTGATGTTATAGGTTCAGGTCAAACCGCCGAAGGAGGAATTCAGTCAAACCGTGAGCTTTGATCAAGATATATATATTTAAAAAAAGAAAAATAATAAACGTTCTAGTTATATACAAATGTACAAGTCGGAAGCGGTCTCACTTTCGGTCCGTCCTCATGTGGCTGGGGGGCTTGGTGCTGTCTGGTTGCCAGCAGTGCTTGGTTGCTGCTGAGCGATGTTCCGCGTGTTTCTTGATGATGGTCTGGGATGCCCTGCTCCGGGACACCGCCGAAGTCGTTGGTCGCTCCCAGTGATGTTCCTTGGTGCTGGTTTGGGATGCTATGCTCCGGAACACCGCCGAAGTCGTTGCTCGTTCCCACCAGCGGCTACTTCGGGTCGCTGCCGAATGCCTCGTTCACGCGGGATGTTGATGCTCAGGTAGCACACCGCCAAGCTGGTATTTCGCCCGTCAGGAGCACCCTCGGGACGTCGCCGGGTATGCTTCCACCTGGACGGGTTGCGGCCGAACAAGCCCCTTCCTCTTCTTCTCCTTCGCCCCCTCCTCTTCCGATCTGCTTCCTCGACGTTTTCTTCTTCTCCTCCATTTCTCTTTTGTAGCACGACAGTCATGCACTGCCACACCGCAACACGAGGTCAAGCTGAACAAAAAAAAAATTACACCATCTTCCCGAGGGGAACCATGGGGTGATGCGGAGCATCGTGTTGGTTCCGAGGAAAGAGTCAGTTGCGTGCTGACGTCGAGAGATGGCGCCACCGACTGCCCTAGCGTTACCCCCACCGCGAGCCTTCGTCGCGGCTCGCGGCAGAGAAACTTGGAACGCTCGCCGCTCGCCGTTTATTTTTTTTTCACACTTGAAGGAGAGGAGACTAGAGGAGGAGAGTTGCGCGTGCGCGCGCGGTGTGAGGAGAAGCGAACGCACGCGCAGTGCACGCAGCTGGTAGAGAGAGAGCGGAGAGAGTAACGCGCAGCTGTTGGAGAGAGAGAAGGAGGAGAGTTGCGCGTGCGTAGTTCGAGTGCCGACTACAACGCCGACGCCGCGGGACATAGACCCGAGCAAGAGATGCTCCGCATCTAAAACATAAGAGGGACGCGAGTACGGCCACAGCTCATCTGTTCCGAGGCATTTTGAACGGGACGAACAACAAAATGAAGACTTTTACTATACACGCCGCGACACCGTTTGTGTTTGCGCACGTGTACCGCTTCGTTCGAAGCGGTAAGACCGTAACTCGCGCACGTGCGTCAGTACTTTCATCAGCAAAAAAAAGTGATCGCCAATAGACTTACATTTGCGCCATTACTGTTGTCTTCTTTTTCGGCGTTTTTGATGTGACCTCACAATGATAATTTTAAACACAGTTGCGGGTGACTAAATATAGTTTTTTTTACACGATTTTTGATATTTTTTTTATTATTTAGGCGTAGTTATGCTTTTTGTATCGATAGCCGCTGAACCACAAAAGGACCTTTAATATTACTACTTTCTCTCTGCGAAATATTGTAATCAATTTTAAATTTCAGCCATGCATTTTCAGGTATTTAACCTTATGTTGTGTCCTGTCCCGGTCTTCTTTATGTTGCTTTCCTTTTATACACCCAACATAGCCAACACGCTTTAATTGCTCGACAAAAGAATGTTTTAGGGTTTAATTTCTAAGAGTTTCTTGGAAAGTAAAGTTTTAGTGTCTAATTTCTTAGAGTTCCTTGGAAAGTAAATATACCCGTTGTAAGATAACTACATCATTTTATTATTATTAGAAACAAAACTAGAGTACAGCCGTCAATTTTTTTTTCATTTAAGCGTTTAAATCAGTGCGCAATAGGGGCTACGATTATCTGCCTCATTTTGCCTTATGTTTTTTGGCGCTTGCTTGCTTTGTCTTGTAAGCATCGGAGAACGAAATTGGCGGGTATGCAAAGGGAGCTTAATTCTCAAATATAAGGGGTTTTTTTTTTGTTTTTTTCTTAAATGTTAACTTGATATTCGGCTTTCGTTTGTCGACCCGCATGGGGAACCATCGCAGCCACTACATTAGAAAATTATCGTAGAACGTTAGCTGCGTATTGCGGGTCCTGCGGGCGCGAGCTCAGTCCGCCCTTGAACAGACGGCTCCCCCGAGTAACGCAGAAATACTCTTGTATGCTCTTGCGTGTGACCTACGAAAAGTTCCCATTAACGTGACAAAAAGCGTGGCTTCACTACTGAATCATGCAACAAGGTAAATAAACAGTAATTAAACCAGTCCTCCGCACAGCTGGTGATCCACATTTCAGATGATTTTTCTTGAGTCACCTCCCGGGAACCGAATAAAACATTTTGGGAAACATATATTGACCTTTCTTTTTAACACGATGCTGTGGAATTGGAGTAAACAACAATACGTGGTGCCCTGCCCTTTTGCATTTGGTACATTAGCTGACGAAGCGCGAGGCCAGCACGACAAGCGCACCAGCCTCCCGCGTCCTCTGCTCCTCGAACTGCTAACAAGTGTGGGCGCGCCTTGCCAGGGGAGGAGCGGCGCTGCGTATGCGTGGCGAAACTTCAACCCCACAGCCCTATTTTGGCTTTACGTTCGCTCCCAAGATCTTTCAAAAACATTTCGTTTATCCGAGAGACTTGCATAGAATCTGTCCAGAGTTCCTGCGTAATTTTTGCAAAGAGAGACCACTTGCCCTGCTCCTGCGGGTCACAAGGTCGGCGTCCTCGATGAACGCGTTGCCAGACGTGGGCATGAGGTCTCCAGCGAGCATTCGGAAGGTGGTCGTCTTGCCGGCGCCGTTCACGCCCAGCAGGCCGAAGCACTCGTGTTTGCGCAGTGCGAAGGACAGACCGCGCACGGCCTCGACGTCGCCGTAGCTCTTGCTCAGGTTGCTCACAAGCAGCGCGGCCTGGAGCTGCCAAGAACGTCGCAAACTTCAAAATTCACGAGCTCCTACAGATTGAATTCCATCAATACCGAATTCGCTGAAAAACTGAGGGAGAGAAGGAACGATGAGCTCTGATTGAAATAATTAGTAGATAGACCTAAAGCAACATGCCGTTATCTCCACTGCACTCATCGAACTCCTTCGAATCGAGAGCCAAACGCCGGATGTTTGTGCATCGCGTTCAAAAACGTTCTACGCGTGCGCTGGAGACAATGTTTTGTGTGCTGTTACGTTCACCATGTCATCGTACGAACTCGCCCAACTTACAACACAGCTGCCTTTTCCTCCACTGCACTCGTCGAACGGATTCTAATGCAAAAGCCAAACGCCCGACGCCAGCGTTTTGCGTTTTAACGCGTTTGACGAGCGCAGTAAAGACAGAGGCAGCTAGCTTAAGGTCTACCCAGTAATTCTTCCAATCAGAGCTCGGTGTTCTGACGTCCACGAGCGCTCGCCTATCCTTTTTCCCTCAGTTTCTCGCCGCGTAGAAGACAGACTCTGCGCCTCCACCCCCTCCAATCGTCATCGCTAGTGAATCCAAGCAGCGCCGCCTACCCAGCGTCAGCATCATCAAACAGCACGTCTTGAAGCGTCTCACATCGGGCGCGAAGTCTGCACGCGGTGGCGCCAAGACAGGCGCGCCTGCCGCTTGGCGGCGGCTTTCGTCGAGCTTCAGAGTGCGTCCGAGATTCATGAACGAAGACGTAATGCAGGGGCCTTGTCTTCAGGGTGGTATTGGTTTTATACACCGGAGTCATAAAAAATAAACATTAAGCCTCGAAGTAACGACCTTTCAGCTATCTTGGCGCTTAAGTTTTTTGATGCCAGTTTTCTGATGCCTCCATCTGAAATCGCAGAAAATATGTTTTCCTTCCAGCGAAAATAATAACACTCTCAGCGCAAAGCGAAAGTATATCGCCTGTAGTTCCTGGCGCTGTGTTTTCAGCTTAGAAAGTCGCATTTACGAATTGCGACTATCGTCATTTGCGTCCACTCTGCACTAAGCAACAAAATGGTGCCGCCCTCTAGACAGCAGGTGAAGAGAATGCCGATAATCTAAGCGCATCTTTTTAGTGGCTCTGCAGGCTATGTGGAGCACGCGTTCGTCTACTTCTTGAGCAGGGGTTGCGGTCACGTCAGAACGCCAAGCTCTGATTGGCTCCAGTTAGAAGGATAGTGGGTAGAGCTCAAGGCAGCTAACATTGAGGTCTACCCACTATCTCTTCGTCATAGCCAATCAGAGATCTGCGTTCTGATGTCAGAGCAATCAAGCGCTAGGAGCAAACGAATTCGCACTCCGCATTTGAACCCTAGTTGACATCATCCTTGCCGTTTCGACTTTACAGCCTAAAATACGACGCCTGACCCCCCCCCCCCCCTTGCCAACCAAACGTCATGACTTGTGGATAGCCCCATCTTGCGTTGTAAGACGCGTGTTGCAGAGTCTCGCAACGAGTGCGACCAGCCCCCAGTCGCATGCTTACGGCTGGGGGCTGGTCAGGATTCACTAACAGTGATGTCATCGCAGGCCTTGCCTCAAGGTATAATGTGTCTAGGTCACCTGTTCGAGGTGTCCTTCGCACAGGAGTCTCTGTACCCTGGAGCGCTCCTCGACTACCCCTCCATGCTCCCGTCCGCCTCCTCGCGCGTGCGCCCGTCGGCTGGCCCATCGCGTTAGGTCCGAGTCGAGCAGAATGACCAGGAACAGGGCCACGGTGCCCACGATGAGCATCAAGGCCACGTCACGGCCGCTGCTCATTTGGTGCCAGGACAGGTACGACTTGTCCAGTATGCAGTCCTTGCACTTCTCTGGGGCACCGGGTGTAACGAGACATTTTTACCACGCACATAATACATCATTCTTTAAATTCAGTCTGGCATCTTTGATCACTATCATCATGTCGGTGCATGTCAACTGCGCAACTTATTGCGGCACTCTTGAGGTTGGTTAAGGGGTTGATCATACAACAAGCGGAACGTGCGTGAAACGTGCACGTTTTGAGACGTTAGTACCACCCGACGCTTGAAATACATACAACGGTTGTGTAATGGTTTATTTCAGTGTGTGCACGGTCCAATCATTGTCTTGACACAAGTTTGGTTATAAAGCCATTTGATGACGGAAATTTAGTCAAGGAACAGGCCTTTGTGTCACCGATTTGAACTGGACAGTTCTTATGTTCACGCCATTGAAACGGACCATTGCAACTTAATTAAATTAAAAACAAATATGGGGTAATCGAAGAACTACTTTTCATCTACCACAGAGGTGCGAAAGTGATATTCCCAGATGAAATATACAGTTTCATGACGGCCATTAGTTTGTCGAATGTCAAACTTCCTTTTGAGCCACCAGATGGTACTGAACTTTAAATGTGGTCTATCAAATGATGGTAGGTTTACACTTCTCGCTAGATTGACCTCAGCGAAAGATCCCTCGAGTAGCCAAACGACCTTTCGAGAAAATCTCACAAGACTTTGTGGCGAGGAGAATTGTGGGGCCGTTCAGGTGTACGCTCACGCAGATTCGAACGCTTCGTGCATTCTAGGAGTGGCAGGATTCCATCTTTCTTATTATTAAGAGTACAGAACGCACGCAAAACAAAGCGAACAGAAACGGAGGTCATCACACGCTCTTCCGATTTTCTTCTGCGTTATCTGCGTTCAAAAATCACATGTTAAAGCAACGTCCACTCCGTACTCGATTCCTGTACAATCGCACGTGCCGCGCATTGAAAAGTCACACTGCATTATACAGACGGCACGGGTGCTACATCTTTCCGGAAAGGTATCTTACATTGAGCTCTAGATGAAAAATACTTAGCCAACAAATACGCACTAATGTTTATTGAAAATACTATGGTGAACTAGCTATCACCGTATATGGCCCTCCATGATCAGCCATAAGAAACCATAAAACGCGCTTTAGCCACATACATTACAGTCTATGTCTCCAAGGCTATAGAATCTCAACCATTTAGACTTTTATAGCCGGCTATAGAATAATACGTCTGAACCTATAGACACGCGACTATTCAATTTCCTTTAGCGAGCTATAGAAAAATGCATGTCTTTATTGCTATAGATTGGCGACTATTCAATCTGCTTTAGCCGGTTATAGAGCGGTATATGTCTCTAAATCTATAGACACGTGACAACTGGATTTTCTGTAGCCGACTCAGTGGCGTTTTAAGTGAACAAAACAACAGGCTTTCGACCTTTATATGTGCTTTAGCCGGCTATATAGGCATGTATGTCTCTCAAGTTATTGACCCGCGACCATTAATTTTTCTTTAGCCGGCTCAATGGTGTTTTATGTCGCTTGGGCTATAAACCCGCGCCCTTCTTAGCAATGCAGAGGTAGGAAAGTGGCTGCGAGTTTTGCATGCGCTCGCTCGCGGAGATAATTTTTTTAGCCAGCTTAATGAGGCGTGCGTCGCCGTTGAAATAGACCCGCGATCATAAAAAAGTCCTTAGCTGCCTATAGACCCATTGCAGTCTTGCCGGCTGTTCTCTCTTCGCACTGCCTTACCTCGGCATTGACGTCACCTCAATCTTACGTTTTTTTTAGTTAGAATAATTCCTTTCTATCTACTGCAGTGTATTTCTATTATTTGTAAGTTTATGTGTTTCGTAGCGTTAACGCCGTCTCCTCTGTCCGTGTACCTGCCATGTTTGTTACCCATTATTCTGAATTTCTTTCTGTGTGAAGTATTTTTATATTTAATGTTTTTGACTTCCTTTCGTCATTCTCGACGCGCGCGTCAACGAACATGAAGCCGCTGCTTATGCCGCTACCGAAATATGTTCTACTCTTGTTACGACAGTCTATCGCGCTATAAAGTCGTCTATTGGACTCGAATGAAGTCTCGAGAGAGCTGCTCCGACTACCAGCGCACATGTGAACAGTGTAAGCAGAGGAACGACGTAGCAATCGCCACGCGAGAACCGACTATGCCTCGATCTAGTCGACCGCGCTCGCTCTGTTGAAATGGGAGCGTGGGACTCTGGAGCACCATTTGCTTGTTCAAGATGCAAGACGCTGCTTTGTCGTCCCGGATCCTTTGCCCTTCGAACGGCTGTGGAGCCGTTCAAGCGCCCGGCGTACACGCAGCGCCTTTCAACAACCGTTCGCGCAGCATCGCAACCTTTCATCTGCGAGCGCCAGCGGTTCGTCGTCACGAGGGTTCATGTTCGCGGGGGTTCGTGGTCCCGGGGATTGGTAAAATGCTCGGAATCAAGTCGCGACGATGGACCCTCGCCGCAAATAGACTGTCAACAGGCGTTAGAAAGTTTGCGATGCTGCGCGAGCTGTTGCTGATAGGCGCTGCTGCGTAGGGTGCGCCGAGCACTGGAAAGTTTCTGCAGGCGTCCGCAGGGCAAAGGATTTTTAACGACAAAGCAGCGTCGTGCATAATTAGCAAAGCTAACGCTGCTCGAGAATCACACGCTTACATTTTTGCAGAGCGAACGTGGTCAGCCAGATCGAGGCGCAGTTTCATAGAATCTTCGAACCTCCCATTTCTGGTTCACTTTTGGGCAGGGCAGTTTCTTTGGAACTCCAAAAACTACCCTTCATGCAGCTGTCCTGTTCACCTGGTGTTGCCAGCAAAAAAAGACGCCATGCGTGTTTTAGGCCAATCATGTTTCCGGTTGGGGTCATGTAACTAGTCTCCACACTAGAGGAAACGCAGGGCACGGCATCTGCCTGAAGGTCAAGCCAACGCATAGCATCCACTGCACCATGTCTTTTGGGTGGAACTTTCGAGAGGATACAATTGCCAAATTATCTCTTTGTGTTCATTGTTGGGATGTCCCTCTAGATTAGACTTTTGTGAGCGCACGCCCGTTCTAGGCTTGAAAGGGCTGCTGCTTTCCTTTTCCTTTCTTTTTCTCTTTCTTTCAGAGCTGAAAGCGTCTTAGAAGGTGCACATTCGCCGGACCAATCAATTGTATATATATATTTTTTTATCGCTGGACTCCACTCTCTCTGCGCGAGTAACGGCAGGAGCGGTATAACGTTGTTCGACGGATGATGCATCAGTCGTTGCTAATCCCGAAATGTCTGCTTGCTGAATTAGTTTCGTGTACGCTTTGGCCTGGGGGGCTGTCATGGATTTCGGTGGTAAATAGTATGTCGTCCGCGACAACGTATTCGAAGTTTACCAAGGCTACCAGTGTTCAAAACGTCCTACGCGTATATCGGCAACACGCGATTTCTTCAAAGATGTCCAAGAAACTTTTGTGATGCATTTAGTGCTCGGTTCGGCAAATGGCAGCTTGTGCCACATCGTGTTGAATCTTCACGGATCCCTTGCTTCTCGTTTTTGTGTTCGAGTGGTTGTTCTTAAGTGCGCGAGTCGACATGTACCTCGGGTTCCATCTTTCCAGTTCGGTATTTGCATCGCCATGTGCTGCAACCTACTTCTGGGCGACAAATGACCGTTCTTCTACGGGTACTCTTCCGAATTACCTCTAGAATTAGGCAGTGTCTATCTTCTGGCAGCCGGGAAATTAATTTCTCCGAAATTCTACCGGCAGTCACCTGCCATTAGCTTTTTACAATCCTGTGACAACTGCAGGTAGAATACTGACTTTCTTTTGCTCCCGGCGTTTTGTGAAAACACGTTTTATGGAACACTTTTTGTAGATAAACGTTTTATAGACACACGTTTCATCGACACTAACGTTTCATCGACACTCGTTACGCAAATCGCTCGCTGTTGGGACATTTCGTCGCGCGTGCATCTTTGAGGCACGTGCTCGCCGACCCAGCCCACCCACTGACGCCGCTTCTTGGCGACATTCTGCAGCGCCCCATTACAAAACTCTTAACCCACCTGGCTCATTGTACACACCGCTTCGCAACGGCAGTCTAAGGCGGCTCATTACAAAAAAAAAAGCTAATCTGAGTTGTCTATAAAACATCGCGTGTCAATGAATCAATCCGCCGATGAAACGTCTTTCGATGGACGGATCGCACCGCCACTAACTTGCCACTGCCGGTAGAATTTCGGGGAATTAACTATGCACGCTGCCGGGAGAATGAACGCTACCCAAGAATTACCCCTGCTCTTGAATGCTTTTGCGATCTGCTCAGTTTTATAAAAATGTGGACATCACAAAAGTTCAGTTTTATATCTGTTTTCGAGCGCGTGGTGGTAACAAGACATGTCAGAGAGGAAAATGCGTGCAGTAACTCTTAGAAGTTATATAGGACATACGAAGTTGCGTCGAAATCATTGCTTCAGTGACTTGGAGATACTATTGCCGCGCGCGCAGCTTGCCAAGTAGGCAGCGCGCGCGTGGCCGAACGGTTATCGCGCTTGTCTCCCACGCGAAAAGCCAGGGTTTGATTCCTGGCCGCGGCTACACATTTGTGTTGACACTGTAATGTGACGTTCTGGTAAATTTGAGAACCGTCTTGCTGATTCAAGGTTAGAATGTTCTAGGCACCGAACCTTCTACGCCGAATGCTCCAGAAGCCCACGCGTGTACAAAAGCGGCTCCGCGTGGCAAGCTGGAGTCAGTCTCGCCCCAGCGTTCGACTCTGCTCTACGCCGACTTCGACGCCCGCGACGCTCTGTTATTATTTTCTGTACCCTTTCATTTTTGGCACAAGTTCGCCACATTAAACGTTTCTTTCTTCCTGATTATTTATTGCTCTTTTGGTAACCACCCGTGACATTTGGTGGAGGTGCGGGGTACCGCATACCCCTGCCGCGTACCCCCCCGAGGGCCCGCAGTGCAAGTCCGACGCCAAGCCCACGAAGAACCAACGAAGGCACTACCGAGATCCGGTTCAGTCGTCGCACCCAATGCCTACACCCGGAATTTGGACTTCTGCCTCCCAGGACCAAGCAGCCAACGAGGCCGACAATAAAAGACCAGCAGTCGCAGACCCCGGCCGCTTCTGCCGTCATCTACATGCCCGTCGCACCACGGACGGCTGCTCCGTTCCACGGTGAACTTCACGAAGACGTCGAAGACTGGATTGACCAGTATGAACGCGTTGCCCGCCACAAATGCTCGACCGACGAGCAGCGCCAGCACAACGTCTATTTTTCGCTTGAGGGTACCGCCAAGCACTGGTACGAGAATCATGAGTCCTCTTTGACGTCGTGGGACATTTTCAAGACCAATCTGAAGGCTACGTACACCAGCCCCCACCGCCGAGAGAGAGCCGAGGACCTACTGCGAACCAGAACCCAGGACCTCAACGAGAGCGTCACCGGCTTCGTAGAGGACGTTCTGCGCCTGAGTGCCCGCGCCGACCCTCGGGCTACCGAAGAGAAGAAGCTATGAATTCTCATGCGTGGGGTGAGAGACGACATTTTCGGAGGCCTCGTCCGCAACCCGCCGGCAACCGTCGACGCCTTCGTCACCGAGGCAACAAACATCGAGCGCGCCCTCCAAGCGCGCGCTTCCCACTACCAGCGGCATCCAAGCGTCACTGCAACCGCTCTGCTTAGCGGCGAAAACGCTCCTGGAACGGACATCCGCGAAATCATACGGGAGGTCGTCCGGGAGGAAATCCGCCGGTTGCTGCCAGCCGCAAGCCGACCAGCGACGCTCTCCATCGCCGAGGCTGTGCTGGAAGAGGTTCAGAGAGCTATCCAACCAGAGGCTCCCGTCGCCGTGGCAGCCACCGAGGAGCCCACGTTGACTTACGCCGCAGTGACCCGACGGCCACCGCCTCCTCCTCGCACCTATGTCGCGCCGCCCCGACGTCAATCTCCTGCGCCGCAACACGACAGACGCCACGACGACCCGGTGCAGTACGCCCGCCCGGAGCCTCGCGCACCCCGGAAAACCGACGTGTGGCGAACGCCCGACCGACGCCCTCTGTGCTTCCACTGCGGGGAAGCAGACCATACCTACCGCCGATGCCCATACCGACGACTTGGGCTGCGCGGGTTCCACCCGAACGACCCGCGCCCCCGTTATGGTGAACGACCTCGGGAGATCGACGAGTTCTTGCGACGACCTCAGTCCCCCGAGCCTGCGTCCCGCCGAGAGTTCCGGTCGCCGTCGCCGCGACGTCTAGCTTCACCGATGCACCGACCCCGACGTGAAAGCCTGTCGCCCCTCGCTCATCGCCGGGGAAACTAGGCGCGGCAACCCCAGGAGGTGGAGTTGCCGAAGATGACCGACGCCAAGATCCTCCACGAATGTCGGAGGGCCCCCACTCGAACGCAACCAGAGACCGAAACGACGCCCCTGCAACGGTGTCCAATAACCTAAACGTCGATCGTCATCGACGGCCACGACGCATCAGCACTCGTGGACACCGGAGCAGACTACTCAGTCTTGAGTGGGAGGCTCTCCTGCCGCCCTCAAAAAGTCATGACGCCGTGGGATGGACCACAAATAAGAACCGCCGGAGGACACCTTATCACACGAGTCGGGAGATGCACTGCTCGCGTCGAGATCCACGGTGAGACGTGCCCTGTCAAGTTCGTCGTTCTGCAAGACTGTTCGAGGGACGTTATCCTCGTAATGGACTTTCTCTGCGAGTATGGCGCCGTCATCGACCTCGGGGCAAACCAGTTGACGCTGCGAAAGCCTGTCCTGCCCCCGGTGGAGACCAGCACGACGTCATCCGCGATCCGAGTTATAGCCGACCATGTGAATCTGCCGCCGCGGTCGAGTGTTTTCGTCACCGTCATAACCGACGCAGTCATGCATGGTGAAGCTCTTCTGGAAGGCAGCGTTCAACTGCTCCTTGAAAAAGGAATTGGCGTCGCACGAGGCGTAACGGATCTTCAAGAAGGACGAACAACTGTTCTCGTGACAAACGTTCGAGAGGAACCGCAGCACCTAACGAAGGGTACCACCATGGGCTACGTCGAGGAGCTTCAGACGCCAGCCGTGGTCACAGCAGTCTCAGAGGAAACCTCGTCGCCACAGCAGAAGAGCACGACGCCGCCACCGCTCGACATCGACCCCGAGCTCCCAGCTTCGAAGCGCCGGCAACTGGTTGATCTCCTCGCCGAATACAGTGACTGTTTTGCCACGACATCGAAAGTTCGCCAAACACCAATGGCGAAACATCGCATTATTACCGACGCGACGCACTCCCTGTTCACCAGCCGCCGTATCGAGTCTCCTTAAAGGAAAGGAGAGTGATTCAAGATCAAGTTCAGGAGATGCTCGACGACGACATCATTCAACCCTCAAGAAGTCCATGGGCGTCCCCAGTCGTGCTTGTAAAGAAGAAGGACGGAACCCTGCGGTTCTGCGTGGACTATCGTCGACTGAACGCTGTGACGAAGAAGGACGTCTATCCGCTCCCCCGCATCGACGATACGTTAGACCGACTGCGCCACTCCCGATATTTTTCGTCGATGGACCTGAAGAGTGGTTACTGGCAGATTGAAGTTGACGAACGTGACCGGGAGAAAACTGCCTTCGTCACTTCCGACGGACTGTACGAATTCAAAGTGATGCCGTTCGGACTTTGTACAGCACCAGCCACCTTCCAGCGCGTCATGGACACCGTGCTGGCAGGTCTGAAATTGCAGAGCTGCCTCGTCTACCTGGACGATGTCGTGGTATTCTCACGAGATTTCGACGAACACCTCAGACGACTTCGAGCCGTGCTTCAAGCCATCAAGACCGCCGGCCTGTCCCTCAAGCCAACAAAGTGTCGGTTCGCCTATGGGGAACTAAAGTTCCTTGGCCACGTCGTGAACAACGAAGGTGTTCTACCTGACCCCGAGAAGACCCGCGCCGTAGCTTCATTTACGCCGCCGTCTGACAAGAAGGCCGTGAGAAGATTTCTCGGACTCTGTGCCTACTACAGGCGCTTTGTTCGAGACTTCGCCAAGCTGTCCGCACCGCTGACACACCTCACGAAGGACGCCGTAAAGTTCGAGTGGACAGAAGAGCACCAGAGATCATTCGACGAGTTTAAACGAAGACTCCACATGCCCCCGATTCTGGGCCACTACGACCAGTTTGCTGAAACCGAGATCCACACCGACGCCAGTAACACCGGGCTGGGTGCGGTACTAGTCCAAATGCAGGACGGCGCAGAGCGAGTCATCGCATACGCAAGTCGGACGCTGTCTAACGCGGAGAGGAACTATTCAACTACTGAAAAGGAGTGCCTCGCTGTCGTCTGGGCAATAACAAAGTTTCGCCCATATTTGTATGGAAGTCCTTTTCGCGTGGTCACAGACCACCACTCGCTCTGCTGGCTGGCGAATCTGAAGGACCCTTCCGGACGCCTCGCCCGGTGGAGCCTACGACTGCAGGAGTTCGACATGACCGTGGTGTACAAGTCCGCCCGGAAGCACAATGACGCCGACTGCCTGTCAAGGGCTCCAGTCAAGGCCGCTCCTGCCTGCACCAAAGAGGACGACGATGAGTGTTTCCTCGACGCTCTGGATGTCAGCGACATGGCAGCACTCCAACGAGACGACCCTGAGCTGCGAGCACTCATCGAGCACCTAGAGGGACAAGGAAGCGCCGTTCCCCGCGGTTTTGTACGAACATTGCCAACCTTCTCCCTCCGACGAGGTGTGCTCTACAAGGAGAACTTCAGCGACAACAACACTGCATGGCTGTTGGTGGTCCCTTCCAGTCTTCGAGAAGACATTTTTCAAGCCTGCCACGATGACCCGACGGCGGGACACCTTGGCTAAAGCAGAACTCTTGCCAGGATACGCGAAAAATACTACTGGCCCAAGCTTGCGAAGACAGTGCACCACTACACCCGATCTTGCCACGAGTGTCAACGACGAAAAAAAACACCGACAAGACCGGCAGGACTTCTTCAGCCTATTGCGCCACCATCTGCCCCATTCCAGCAAATCGGAATGGACTTCATCATCGAGTCCATTGTCCTCCGGCACGGCGCCCCCGAAGTCTTGATCTCAGACCGTGGATCCTCGTTCATGGCCCAGCTGACACAGGAAGACCTTCGTCTCAGCCACACCAGCCATCGTCGCACCACGGCGTACCACCCGCAGACTAACGGGCTGACGGAAAAACTCAACAAGACCATCGCCGACATGATCTCCATGTACGTCGACGTGGAGCACAAGACATGGGACGAGGTGTTGCCGTACGTCACATTTGCCTACAACACGGCCGTGCAAGAGACCACAGGAGTAAAACCATTTCAGCTGGTGCATGGCAGAAAAGTGTCGACCATGCTTGACGCTATGCTACCCCACGAACCAGCTGACGAGGGGATACCCGACGCCCAGGTGGTTGCTCAACGAGCCAAAGAAGTGCGCCAGCTCGCCCGACTCCGAATTCAAGATCAACAACGTGTCGACGCTACCCGGTACAACCTTCGCCGCAGTGGCGCACCTATGGGGGGGGGTTTGGGGGGTCATAACCCCCCCCCCCCAGAGCTCCGTGAGAATTTTTTTTTTTTGTGGGCATATTTTGACGATTTTTTTAATGTAATGTTCGCAACGAGGACCTTTGAGGGTGTAGCGAGTTTAGTTTTATGTAACTACATTTATATTTACAATATTTACAAATGGTTGTTAGTTGCAGCAGAAGCCGGCCATCGTAGAACGTCCGTGCACCACGTCACCCCGAATCTCAGTGTCTCGTGGCACCCGTCACGAATCGCGTGGCGCCGAAACACACCGCTCTCGCTGTCGTTCCTGTTGTCCTTGTAGCTTGGGGGCCCAAGCTACAAGGGTAAATAAATTCATCGCACCTTCCCCTCCTCGTCCCCCCCCCTCCCCCCCCCCCCCTTCCCCCCTCGCTTCTGCACTGGTGATGTGCACGGCACGAGCGTGTCATTTCCGTAATATAGAATCTTACATTGACCGATGACACACTATTACCAAAATTATTTATGTGGTGGAAAGTGCTCATCTGATGCACCAATCTAGGTGTCACGACCTTGCGCTCCTCGATACACTGTCCGAGCAAAATGCAAAAACCGCCGATGATCGTATTCACGCTAACAGTGTCGCGGTGTGTACAGTCTCCCGCAGTGGCGCACCCACGGCAGGGGGGGGGGGGGAGGGAGGGGAGGGTAGGGGAGGGAAGGTTGAGGGTCCTAACCCCCCCCCCCCCCTTCCCCCCCTAGTTCTGTAGCGGTCAATCGGAACCCCTTCGCCCCCGTTGCATTGACGATGATGCAAACAACGTGACAGAGTTAGTACGAAGGAGTCAGGTCCGGATTTTTTTTTATCGTAAGTACATTGACAAATTACACCATTTTCTCAATTATTTATGGAGTAAAACGGGCTCATCTCAGGCCCTAACCTAGGTGTTAAAATTTCGAGTCCCTCGACACGCTGTTTTAGCAAAATGAAATATCGCCGGTGTCGCGGTGAGTACATTCGTATATTTTATTTTCCTTGAATTTCTCTATCTACTGTAGGAGATATAAAATCATTATTAATTCTATGTTCAGACATGTTTCTTATTTGAAGTAATAAACTCCCCCAAAAGACGAAGCGGGACGTTGGGATCCAGCAGTTAACCGCTGTGTCGTTTTTGAATCGCATTCTGTCCCCAACTGTTAGAGAAAAAGCCTCCACACTTTAGGTTATTTTAACGCTTTCTCGTTTTTGTGTAGCGCGGGTAGTCTGGAATGTTGTATAAAAAAGCTAAGATATGCGTTACACACCAACTTTCATATTTGTTTCCAAAAAGATTTTTCAGAAGGATTTTATATGAATTGATTGCATGGACTGCGTGCGTCATCACATTTCGAACCATCTAGGATCGAGTTATACATTTACTGCGTATTTTTGCAGGAAATGTTCTTGAAGGTGATAAGTTCAGTTCAGCACACTTCGCACGTGTGGCCTTCGCCGACTTAAAGCCTGGTTCACATGCAGCGATTTTGGCCCTAAAGCGGCGCGATTTTTGCCGTCGCGGCGCTCGTGCCGCTCAATCGCTGGTACTGGCCAGAGCGCCGCGACGGCAGAAATCGCGCCGCGCTAGGGCAAAAATCGCTGCATGTGAACCAGGCTTAAAGGGGCGGTGCAACGATATTCGTTTTGAGCGTTTTTCACTTTGTATGAGCTTACTGGCACTAGTGGGACCCAGGTACACTCGCACGCAACGCCACTGACCAAGAAACCTCTTTGTTGCGGTGTAATTTCAAGGAGAAAGCGAGCGTTTTCTTTCAATCTCTCCTTCGCATATTTTGATGACGTACCCTGGTGGTAGCAGCATCCTCCAGGGACGATATTTGAATGCGGCTCATAGATTGGACCCGAGCATTGCGTGAGCACTCGATTTGGGCTCGTGATAATTGATAGCTCGAGAAGCATTCGGGTTGTGGCCCCTGTCCAATCGCTGCAACGACGACAATAGCCGAGCCATAACAATGTCTGGAACTCAGCGCGTGTCCTGTGCTTTGCCAACCCCAGCGCGTGGCTACGACCAACATTGGCGGCATATAATCGGCTCCAGATCACGTGGCCGCTTGTTCTGGCTGCGAGTTGAGGGGGTGAACTGTGGGGTGAACACTGCTCGTTTTTCTTTAATTTTTTACTGGGACTTCTATTGCGTGGGGTGAAAAACGAACGCGTGTTTCATAGGTCATTAACGTCAGGGATCCGTTCTAAGCGATATTTGCGCAAAGTACAAAAATTGTTGCATCGCTCCTTTAAGCCTGGTTCAGACAGTTGCGTTTGACTGCGTTGCGGCTGCGAGAAACCAGGACATCCGTGCTGCTTATATCGCGTGCCAAGATGATTCCTTGAATTGGATTCCACGCTTCGTACGAAGCACAGATGTGGCGGTGAATCGCTTTCGGTTCTCGCCGCAACGCAGTCAAACGCACTCAAACGCAAGTGTCTGAACCGGCCTTTACGGTAGTCTTCGTTGGGGTTATGTCTTTTCTACGGCGGGCCTGCTTTGTGAGGGGTTTGAAGGATTTGGATTTCGGAGATAGGCTGGTCCCCGGCGCCTCCTCTCCCAACCTATTGTGACTTTGCCGAGGGGCCGCGGCTGGGCGCCGTCGAGACAGCGGACCTTGCACTAGCGAAACAACGAAGGTGCGAAATAGTTGTCGTGAACAGACTTGGCGTGGCACCAAGTGGGCTCCGGCCGGTTGTACTACCGAAGATACGGGAGTGTCACAGTTATGAAGGTCGTTGATGTAGACGGTGTTCGGCCACTTGCAACAAGGGACCCGATGACGAACACGTCGCGAAGTGAAGTTCAGTCTGGTGGTATTAAACTTTAACGTAGATAGATTTATTTAACATAGTGCATTGACAATGTTGGGCGCGACCAGACGTTGCCGCCCGGCACTTTCCGTCCTCCAAAACCAAACAGGATCCCAGATTCCCACGCTATTTTTTTCTGGCAGACGGTTGGTCATAAAAGCATACGAGCAAAACAACAACACGCTCTCTTATACGAACAACCAAAATAAAACACAAAAGACCCCACGCTCTCCTCGACGGACATCGCAAGAAAGTGCCGTGAAGATGGGCGCTCCCACGAACCCGGCCCGCTCACACAATGAGCGCAAAGCCGATATGTTTGGTACGGTTTACGACTCAAGACCACACCCGGCAGCCTCCCATGCATGGGGACCAGTGCATCCCGTGCTTCCCAATTAGGCAGACGCCCGCTCGAAGCGCCCCTGAGAGCGACATTGTCGTGACACTCCCTCCACTCCGGTCCTCCCCCGCCGCCTGGGGCGATCCTTCCGACGATACAGCTGCGCTTCGACACAAACCGACCAAAACAAAAAAAGGAATAATATGCCTTTACCCAACTGTCACTTCATTGTCTTTGCAATTGGCCATTGGACGGGGGTCACCCTGTAGGCTGTGGCTCTGTTGGGTGTTTTAAAATGATTTGTTGGCCGTCCCCTGCAGAGAGGGAGGAGGCGTAAAGTTTTCCTTCCGTGCTCTCTTTACGTATCTCTTTCTCTCTCTCTCTCTCTTGCTGTGCATTTTCTTCCTCTTCCTCTTTCCCTTTTCTGTCTCGTTCTTTATCTTTATATTTATTTCTTCCTTTCCGCCAGGCCGACTTTTCGTGCACTTCACAGAAACGATCGAATTCGGTGCGCCACCCCCTCACATTAGCATTGACATTCGGGCTTCGAGCTACACAACAAACTGCCGATTTTCATCTTTTTTTAGAGCATTTACTCTACTGGTACTGCTCATTGTGCGCCCGTTCCACAGTGAAAGTCTAACAAATAATTGCTAAGACCGATCGGTGTGCGAATTCAAGAGTCCGCTGTGACCTATATCGCCAAGGCCGCCTCATTGAAGCGCCAGCCAAATTCAGTGCTTACCTACTGCTTCCCTTTAAAAAAATCGCGATTTGGAGCCAACGGATGCATCACCATCGGAGTATACGACTCCCAGCATTGAGAAGTCGATCATTCAACAGACGTCCTCATCCTCACCCTCTGACCGATCCGTCTCTGCCCAGCATCAAGTTTCTGCAGCGACTTACCCAAATGACTTGGGCATCTACGTTGGAAAGTCACTGTCAGTAAGTGTGACTAGAT
This sequence comes from Ixodes persulcatus, assembly GCA_013358835.2. Classification (NCBI taxonomy): domain Eukaryota; kingdom Metazoa; phylum Arthropoda; class Arachnida; order Ixodida; family Ixodidae; genus Ixodes; species Ixodes persulcatus. The sequence goes on along the minus strand of JABSTQ010009445.1, from coordinate 249,778 downwards.
TTTTTTTCGGGAATCTTTGTCATTCTGTTGTTTATATACATAACGTCAAAAATTGTATGCTGCATGATAAAACGTTAAGTTTGGGATTTATTTATTTTAACTTTTAGCAAATTTTAGAAATGACCCCTCTTTTTGGATGTCTTTCTTGCTTAATTTTGTTTCTTGTTCAAGTTATGTCAGAGTTTCTACGTTTCACGTTTTTAAGAAAACATAAGCGCACGAGTTAAAGAAAAGTCTCAATATGTTCAAACGCAACGAGCATTCTTTTTTTTTATTTTGGGGATTTTATTATTTATCCGCGAGTTGACTAACAAGAGCAAAGCCGTAATCGTTTTATGAGTCTTCCTTAAGACTATTTAAGCGAATATGATTTGCATATTTTACTTAACTGGATTGCCGGAACCTATTACTTCTTAGATTTACGTGTATTTACTGAGACTAGTGCTGAGAGCCACTCTATTACGTTTGTTAAAATTGGCACACTAAATAAAACGACGAGCCGCAATAATCACGTTACGCAAAGAGAAAATTAAAATTAAGGGTATTTTTTGGATTGACGTTCAATTATATTTTGTGTCAAGTAATCAAATAATTTAATGAGAACTTTCGAGTGGAAGAGGTTCTAGTCATGAATTTTGTTTTCATAATTTTCGTAACTCGCACATAATAATGGATTTAGGACAGGATGCCACGGGTTCGGCCACGTTTTTTCCTCCCGTTGTCCCGTGACTGGTCCCTATGCGTTACCGCTGTTGTTCGGATGGCTTGCACACAGGTCGGGCCTTATTTGCATGACAGGTAACCTCGTTCCACTGGTTTAATGTTGAGCAACAAAGTTTTGCAGACGGGACATCCTCAGTCACGGTAACGCTCACTTGTGAAAAAAGTGTGAAGAGAGAAAAAAGCACTTGAAATATATGCATTTGTACTGAATGTTCATAGACATGAAGCGAAAAATAGGGACACTAACCAAAAAGTTAATTTTCGGTTATAGCCCATATTTTTCGCTTCATGTCTATTCCTAACCAGGCAGAGGGCTGCCCGACGTTTACTTTCAAATGTTCATAGAAAATTAAGACTTCATTTTTTGTTTTCAATATAAAAATTAGAGCAATAATATTTTGTATAGAGCTGGGTGGCTATGTCCAAATATCGGAAAAGCCATTTTCTAAAAAAATTACTTCCCTGATTATACGCGGGTGCGATGTAGGAAAAATTCAAAAAGGTTACTGCTCTCTATGAATGTAAAACAACAGTTTTGGATAAATAAACGTACATACCAAGGAATGCAATCGTGTCGATGGAATTAAAATTAATCCGCGCAGTGCAAATAAAATTTCGCAATCACGCGTACAAACGAAAAAAAAACGGATATAAAAAAAGGGTTAAAGGCTGACTAATATGCTGCGAATAACCGACGCATTTTGCCCGGCGGCTTTTGCTCTGCGCGTGGAATCAACACAGTGGCTGCTACGTCGCGCGCAAAGCGAGCGTGCCGTCGGGCGGCGTTCATTCGTCACATAATTCGCTCCATGGAGTTCAGCCTTAAATTACCCCCCCTTCTCTTCCCCCCCCCCCCCCCCCCCGGCCAGCCCTCTCTCCTCCGATCGGTTGTTGAAATTTCACAACCCCCCCCAGGCAACAATTCTGGGTGCGCTAATGCCTTGTTTCACCTTGCGATGGACCGCTTCGGACGCTTCGAGTCACGCCGAGCAATCCAGCACCGTGAGCTTAGTAATATCAGTGTTTTTGTTTAGCATTTAGCATTTTTTTTTTGCAATTGTCTATGCGTTTGACAATGTCAGCTTTATGCTGCTTATTCCGGAAACATTGCACAGTGTAGCTATCAAATGCCAAGTTTTACGTTTAGGAATTAGAGGAATGGAATGGAACGATTCAGCCATTACAGGAGTGGGAATGGTGCCCAGTGTCCCAAATCCTGGAAATTGAAAAGAATTGAATTATCGAAAACTCTAATTCCCGGAATGGAATTGAAATGGAATGGGGGAGCCCATTCCGCAACACTGCACTACACTGCTCCCAGACGCTGCTGGAAGCGACTCTTATTTCCAAACTGGCTTCTTTGTAGACGCTCCCGTTCTTGATACCAGCAATTTGTGCTGCACCGGGTTGACGCGTGTGCACTGCCAGATGTTCAAGGAATGAATTCCAAGCACGAGCCGGACGGAATCCAAGTCTCTCGTTTTAATTTTCCTGAACACCTGCACGTCATGCCTTGGCAAGTGAATTAGTGCTAAATTCGGCCATTTTGTCTCGAGAATGTCCACCATATCTGACGCACCCTTAATAGCTGATGTGGCAGGCCCGCTGAAATTGAAAAGTGTTGCATAATGTTTGACAAGGTTTCTAATCCCATCGCAGGTGTTCTTGCCATGACCAGTAGCTGAAAATAGTCATTTGACCGACAGGTACTTTGTTTTCTTGAGCTCATGGTGTTGAAACCGGTTCTTAAAATGGATTGCCGCACCGTCACTGACGTACGTCACATGCGCGTACAGCGGAGCAACGTCCTGAAGACGCTCGCGAATTTTCGCAACGACGTTTCATGCATGGGTGGAATCGTGGCTGGTGTCATCACTGAAGAGGGCGCAGCTACGCGTTCCTTTTCTAGTTGTCGCCACGAATGTGAAAGTCGAAACTTGCGGCTTTTGCCAGTGATGTGCGTGAAGTTCTTCAGGCAGTACAACTGTCCAGTTTTCTGCGAAATTAAATGGTAGCAGGACATTACCTTTCTCTCTGAATCGTTTTGCTTCACTTATCTTTTTTGCCCTGGTCGCGTCGAATATATTGCCACGCGCGTCGGCGAGTGACCGTGTGCGTGGCCGAGTGGTTACCGCGCTTGACTGTCGCGCGGAAAGTCTAGGTTCGATTCCAGTCGGTGGAATGTTCTTTTGTTTATTCTTTTTAACATTGCGTTCTCGTGAGTTCGAAAACATTCTCGACTGATCAAGTTCCGAATGTTCTCGTTGCCGAACGTTCTATACTTCGTCTCACCTTAGTATGGACTATTGTTAGCCGCGCGTGCTAAAAGCGCGAGCTAGTTGCTTTGAATGAAGCCCCGGCGGCTGCACGAGCGCTCGTGCAGCATGTGCTCTAGTCAAGGTAGTCAAGGCTGGCCGCTCGCGCTAGCACAGCCTTCGCGGTTAGTCCATGCTAGGGTGAGACGAAGTATAAGGAGTATTCACTGGGCGCCATATCTGTGGGTGATGTCTAGAGCGCATGCTCTGAACGAGCCCACATTAATAGGCTGCTAAGACCGGCAATCTTGAGGGTGCGAAATGCACGTTACAAAAGAACTGTGGAAGCTCGCCATCAGCACGCGCTCAGCAGTCGTGCACACAGCAGTGGCTGCCAGTGAATACTTCCTATAGGCCGATTATTCCAGAAGCCAACGCGCGTACAGTCGGGAGCAAAAGTTTGTGGGGCACGGGAGCGCGTGCCGAAATGCATCGCCGCGCCGTCCGACGGCGCGCCGCCGCATTAGAGAGCCGCGCTTTGCGCATGCGTGCCTTTCGTGCTCGCTATCATGTCACTTTCGCCCGTTTCTTTCCGACGCACTCCTGATAACAGAAATCGGCGCCAGGGGCGCAAGTTAGCGCTTCCCTGGCTGTCATACTGCGCGTCTGCTTCAGCCGCCTCAGCCGCCGCGTGGGTAATTATAGGTGCTCCGTCACTCAGCGCGGCTGCTGAGTCAGCTGAAGAGGCCGCGAGGCATGACAGTCAGCGAAACGGCAACTTGCGCCCCTGGCGCCGACTCCGGTTATCAGGAGTGAGTCGGACAGAGACGAGCGAAAGAGACATGACTGCCAGCACGAAGGACGCGCATGCGCAAAGCGCGGCTTTTTAATGCGGCGGCGCGCCGTTGCACGGCGCAGCGATGCATTTCGGCACGCGCTCCCGTGCCCGCAAACTTTTGCTCCCGACAGTACATAAGGGGCTCCGCGTGGCGCCTTGCAGTCAGTTTCGCCCCAGCGTTCGACTCTGCTCTTTCGCCGACTTCGACGCCCGCGACGCTTTGCTGTTATCTTCTGTTTTCTTTTTATTTTTGGACACAAGGTCACCCCCATTAAACGTTTCAGTTTCCCCAGTTATTCTTTGTTTCACCTTGTCATTCGTGACATTTTGGTGGAGGTGTGGGGTACCATCCTATGCTCGTAAAGCGTCACCCCTACGAAGACACCCCGCCCGAGTGCGGTGCTCAGCCCCGGAAGGCTACCCTTCGCCGAAGACGACAAACCCCGAAGAAGCCGTGGGACCAGAGGTCAGTCCCCCGAATTGGGTCTCTTCCCCGAGAACCGGAGGAAGAAAATACTGACCATGACCACCGCACCCGTCGTCATCTTGCCCGTCACTCCCCGCACTCCGACGCCCTTTCACGGTGAAGCCTACGTGGATATCGAAGACTGGTTGCAGCATTACGAACGTGTAGCTCGCCACAACGGATGGACGGCTGAGTAGCGCCTCCAGAACCTGTACTTCTCGCTGGAGGGCACCTCGAGGCACTGGTTTAAAAACCATGAAGCCTACCTCACTACATGGGAGTCCTGCGTCACTGAACTGAAGCGGACTTTCCTTAACCACCACCGTCGCCAGCGAGCAGAGGACCTACTTCAAACAAGGGTGCAGGGCCCCAACGAAAGCGTGACCATATTTGTTGAGGATGTCCTGCGGCTAAGTTCCCGAGCCGATCCGGAGGCCGCCGAGGAAAAGAAGCTTCGAGTCCTCATGCGTGGCGTCAAGGCAGAAATTTTCGGAGTCCTGGTCCGCAACCCCCGACGACCGTCGATGCTTTTGTGAGTGAAGCCACCAACATCGAGCGCGCACTGATGGCCCGAGCAAGCCACTACCACCGAATCGCAGGCGCGCCTGCTGCTCCAACTGTCGCTGCTTCCCTTCTGGACCTGAATACCAGTGGTGCCGGCAGCCTTCGGTAGATCGTCCGTGAAGTCGTCCGGGAAGAACTCCGCAAGATACTTCCCGCTGCGGATCGCCCGTCCTCACTTTCGGTCGCCGAGGTCGTCCAAGAGGAAGTTCACCGAGCCTTCCAACCTGAGGTTTCGATCGACACGACGACGCTAGAGGAACCGACTTTGAGCAACGTCGCCATTGCCCGACGACCGCCGCAAGCTAACCGCCAGGCCACGGCGCCACCCCGACGAGACCCTCCGTTGCCACAGTATCCTCGACGCCAGGGAGAACAAGTCCAGGACGTCCGCCCGGAGCAACCCTCGCCGAGAAAGACCGACGTGTGGCGAACGGCCGACCAACGCCCGCTCTGCTACCACTGCGGGGAAGCCGACGACATCTACCGCAGCTGCCCCTACCATCGACTTGGGCTGCGTTGTTTCCACCCGAACGACTCACGCCCGAGGTACGGTGAACGCCCCCGCGATATCGAGGAGTACCTCCGACGCTCGAACTCTTCAGTGCCGTCCCTCCGCTGTGAATCTCGCTTGCCATCGCCACGACGTTCAGCGTCTCCGGCGCCACGACCCCGCCGAGAGAGCCTGTCTCCCCTGCGTCGCCGGGAAAATTAGGCGCGGCAACGCCTGGAGGTGGCGTTGCCGAAGACGAATGAAGTAAAGAGCCTCCAAGAACGACGGAGTGCTCCCACTCTCCCGACGCTGCGCATTATAACGACGCTCCTGCTTCGGTGTCCAACAACCTAAACGATATTATCGACGGTCACGACGCATCAGCACTCGTGGACAGCGGAGCAGACTACTCAATCTTGAGTGGGAGGCTCTCTCGCCGCCTGCGAAAAAAGACAACGCCGTGGGAAGGCCCTCAAATACGAACCACGGGTGGGCACCTCATCACACCAGTCGGGAGATGCACTGCTCGCGTCGAGATCCACGGTGAGATGTGCCCTGTCAAGTTCGTCGTTCTGCAAGACTGTTCGAGGGACGTTATCCTCGGAATGGACTTTCTCTGCGAGTATGGCGCCGTCATCGACCTCGGGGCAAACCAGTTGACGCTGCGAAAGCCTGTTCTGCCGCCGGTGGAAGCCAACACGACGTCATCCGCGATCCGAGTTATGGCCGACCATGTGAATCTGCCGCCGCGGTCGAGTGTTTTCGTCTCCGTCATAACCGACGCAGCCAGGCACGGTGAAGCTCTTCTGGAAGGCAGCGTCCAACTGCTCCTTGAAAAAGGAATTGGCGTCGCACGAGTCGTAACAGATTTCCAAGAAGGACGTACAACTGTTCTCGTGACAAACTTGCGAGAGGAGCCACAGCACCTAACGAAGGGTACCACCTTGGGCTACGTCGAGGAGCTTCAGGCGCCAGCCGTGGTCACCGCGATCTCCGAGGAATCCTCATCCTCACAGCAGAAGAGCACGTCGCCGCCGCCGCTCGACATCGACCCCGAGCTCCCAGTTCCAAAGCGCCGGCAACTGGTTGATCTCCTCGCTGAATACAGTGACTGTTTTGCCACATCGTCGAGAGTTCGCCAAACACCAATGGCGAAACATCGCATTATTACCGACGACGACGCGCTCCCTGTCCACCAGTCGCTTTATCGAATCTTCTTAAAGGAAAGGAAGGTGATTCAAGATCAAGTCCAGGAAATGCTCGAAGACGACATCATTCAACTCTCAAGAAGTCCGTGGGCGTCCCCAGTCGTTCTCGTAAAGAAGGATGGGACCCTGCGGTTCTGCGTGGACTATCGTCGACTGAACGCTGTGACGAAGAAGGATGTCTATCCACTCCCCCGCATCGACGATACGTTAGACTGCCTGCGCCACTCCCGATATTGTTCGTCGATGGACTTGAAAAGTGGTTACTGGCAGATTGAAGTCAACGAACGCGACCGGGAGAAAACTGCCTCCGTCACTCCCGACGGAGTGTACGAATTTAAAGTGATGCCGTTCGGACTTTGTACAGCCCCAGCCACCTTCCAGCGTGTCATGGACACTGTGCTGGCAGGTCTGAAATGGCAGAGCTGCCTCGTCTACCTGGACGATGTCGTGGTATTTTCACGGGATTTCGACGAATACCTGAGACGACTTCGAGCCGTGCTTCAAGCCATCAAGACCGCCGGCCTGTCACTCAAGCCAACAAAGTGTCGATTCGCCTATGGCGAACTTAAGTTCCTTGGCCACGTCGTGAACAACAAAGGTGTTCTCCCTGACCCCGAGAAGACCCGCGCCGTAGCTGCATATACGCCGCCGTCTCACAAGAATGCCGTGAGAAGATTCGTCGTACTCTGTGCCTACTACAGACAATTTGTTCGGGGCTTCGCCAAGCTGTCTTCACCCTTGACGAATCTCACGAAGGACACCGTGAAGTTTGAATGGACAGAAGAACACCAGCGGTCATTCGATGAGCTCAAACGAAGACTCCAGACACCCATGATTCTTGGCGATTTCGACCAGTTCGCAGAAACAGAGATCCACACGGACGCCAGTAACACCGGACTTGGCGCGGTACTAGTCCAAATGCAAGACGGGCAGAGCGAGTCATCGCATACGCGAGTCGGACGCTGTCCAAGGTGGAGACGAACTACTCAACGACTTAGAAGGAGTGACTCGCTGTCGTCTGGGCAATAACAAAGTTCCGCCCATATTTGTATGGAAGTCCTTTTCACGTCGTCACGAACCACCACTCGCTCTGCTGGCTCGCCAACCTGAAGGACCCCTCCGGACGCCTCGCACGCTGGAGCCTACGACTGCAGGAGTTCGACATGACTGTGGTGTACAAGTCAGGCCGGAAGCACAATGACGCGGACTGCCTGTCAAGGGCCCCAGTCGAGGCCAGTCCTGCCTGCATCGAAGACGACGACGATGAGTGTTTCCTCGGGGCTCTGGATGTCAGCGACATGGCAGCACTCCAACGTGGCGACCCTGAACTGCGAGCGCTCATCGAGCATTTAGAGGGTCAAGCGAGTGCGGTTCCCCGTGCTTTCTTACGAATCCTGCCTGCCTTCTCCATACGACAAGGGGTGCTGTACAAAGAGAACTAAGTCAATAATCACACAGCATGGCTGTTGGTTATTCCTTCCAGTCTTCGAGAAGAAATCTTCCCAGGATGCCATGACGACCCAACGGCTGGACACCTTGGCTACAGCAGGACGCTCGCCGGGATTTGAGAAAAGTACTACTGGCCGAGGCTACCGAAGACCGTTCACCTCTACACTTGATCATGCCATAAGTGTCAGCGACGCAAGAAACCGCCGACAAAGCCGTCAGGACTTCTGCATCCGATCTCTGTCCCGTCCACGCCGTTTGAGCAGATTGGAATGGATTTACTTGGTCCTGTCCCGTCGTCAACGTCAGGAAACCGCTGGATCATCGTCGCCACAGGTTATCTCACACGGTACGCCGAGACGAAAGCCCTTCCATCAGGTACGGCTGTCGAAGTCGCCAAGTTTTTCATCGAGTCTATTGTCCTCCGGCACGGCGCCCCTGAAGTCCTCATTACAGACCGCGGATCTTCGTTCATGGCCCAGCTAACGCAAGAGATCCTTCGTCTCAGTGGCACCGGTCACCGTCAAAACACTGCGTACCATCGGCAGACAAATGGACTAACAGAACGGCTAAACAAAACGATTGCCGACATAATCGCCATGTATGTCGACGTGGAGCATAATACATGGGACGAGGTGTTACCCTACGTCACGTTTGCTTATAACACGGCGGTGCACGAGACCACAGGAGTAACCCCGTTTCAGTTGGTGCATGGCAGAAAAGTAACGACCATGCTCGACGCGATGCTACCCCACGAACCAGTTGACGATGTGATCTTCGACGCCCAGGTGGTTGCTCAACGAGCCGAAGAAGTTCGCCAGCTCGCCCGACTCCGAATTCAAGATCAACAACGTGTCGACGCTACCCGGTACAACCTTCTCCGGATCAACGTTCGCTTCAAGCCCGGAAACCGTGTGTAGGTTTGGACCCCAATACGACGACGCGGTCTAAGCGAGAAACTCCTAAAGGGCTACTTCAGACCCTACAAAGTACTTCGTCGACTTGGGGATCTGAACTACTAGGTGATGCCCGACGGAACACGGACTTCATCACGCCGCCCTCCACGACCGGAAGTGCGCCTCAAGCCGTACTACGCGCGATAAGACTGCGAACTGTGATCTTGTGCAACACTTGAGAGGATTGTATTTTGCCAGCCTCCGTATTTTTACATTCTTTCGTTTGTCTTGCCTCTGTTTAGTTGCCTTTCACGTGGCAACGAGACGATGCCCTTTTAAAGGGGGGAGTAATGCCACTCGCGTCGGCGAGTGACAGTGTCCGATGCCGAGTGGTTACCGCGCGTGACTGTCGCGCGGAAAGTCTAGGTTCGATTCCAGTCGGTGGAATGTTCTTTTGTTTATTCTTTCAACATTGCGTTCTCGTGAGTTCGCAAACATTCTCGACTGATCGAGTTCCGAATGTTCTCGTTGCCGAACGTTCTAGGCCGATTATTCCAGAAGCCAACGCGCGTACATAAGGGGCTCCGCGTGTCGCCTTGCAGTCAGTTTTGCCCCAGTGTTAGACTCTGCTCTTTCGCCGACTTCGACGCCCGCGACGATCTGCTGTTATCTTCTGTTTCCTTTTTATTTTTGGGCACAAGTTCGCTTCCATTAAACGTTTCAGTTTCCCCAGTTATTCTTTGTTTCACCTTGTCATTCGTGACCATATTCATGCTGCAGCCATTTTCTCAAGCACTCTCGAAGGTGTTCCAGAAACGTAACAGGACTTACTTGTAATCTGCTCTCCTTTTTACCATGGCTGCGGTGAACACTTAATCATCATTTGGGACTCCCAGGCCAGGTGCAGTAAGAGTTTCAGCTGTTGGCCATGAGCTGCACTGACCTAGGAACCACTTCGTAGATGGAATGCCGTAGAAAGTCAGTTTACGAAGATCTTCAGCCCTTATTATTCCAGTAGCGTTTCCTAAGGCACACCAAGTTAGCTTGATGTTTGCGAATTAGGTGCACAAGAGGACTTTGTGCCTAGATGTATACTCCACCCACTTTGCCCTGAATGAGTAGATCTTGGTGAGCCCAATGGCTGGGTCAGGGTGAGCCGCCTTAAACGTCCGGAAATTTTCACGAATTGACCTAGTCATAAAATGTTTTGACGCATATTTTTTTTGTTCCTTTGAAATGACGCCAACAACGTCCTTCTTGTTCGGGCTTTGCTGGAAGCAGTTGAGTTCATCTTTAGTGCAGTAACTCAGTGCCGCCTCAACGTCCTTCTGGCTCAGCCTCATTCTTGTGTGGGGGTCAAGAATGAAGCACACTCCGAGAGACTCTTGGATCTTCCATGCTTTTTGGATCAGGTCGCGAGTTACTGAAGGAATAAATTTTGGACCTGTTGCTGGGAGAGATTCCTCGGGAGCAAGATGAGGAGACGGCATAGTTCTTGGTACGAATCGGAGGAATCGGGACGCGTCTTTCAGGTTGCTGAACAACTTCAGACAGATGTTGCGGCTTTGTACTGAGGATCCAGGCTCCTCTATGACTCTATATGCTGCAGTGAGGCTTGATGAAAGTTTCTTCACGAAAACGCTCTCGATCTCACTCTTCTTCCGCCTTGTGTTAGGCGGAATAGACAATGCGTTTTCAACCCAGTCCGCGATTTCAGAGGTGACATTTGTGTCGATTGAATTAATCTGTTGAGATCTTTGACGGCTGCTTCATGAGGAACAAACACTTCTTCAAACTCAGATGTCTCTGGAGATTCTTCGGCGAGTTGCTTGAAGCGGCTGAAGCAGTTCTTGCACAAAACGTCGGCATCTCGGATAGAGTGATCTGCGTTTGGCATATGATTCTTTAACAAAGCGATGTCCAAATCCTTCACACTGCGAAAGTTTCTTTGATATTCGATTTGTTCCTGTGCCTGTTGATATAGTCAGCGCAGAATACTCGCTTCAAGTTGTATGATTCAGCAATTAAAACGTGGGGATCCCCCAGTAGGCGTATGCAATACTCACAAACGATGCTCACGAAGTGTTTGCCGGATGGTCCACGAGAAAGGCAAGTGAAAGTGAACGTTATCTCTGGGGTTCATATCTCTGCTACTACTTTCAAACAACCGGTACGTTTTTCTCCCGTGTTTGCCTTCGCTTTTCTCGGTCGACCGCGGCGGCGGCTCTAAAGCTGTAAAGAGGCGCGCCGGCTTTCGCCATGTCATATCATGTTACCGCCAGGCAAAAGGCTGAGATAGGCATGTGTTAAGCGGAGCCGCCTTTCTATACCTGGCGTACAGAGAGACCCTACAGGCCGACTATTGAAAACAACAGGCCCTGCGAGGTATGCGCCATTAGAGTGCCTCTCGATCACTCCGGAAAGCGCGCTTTTTTTGGGACTCTTACAGAAAAACGCACCAAAGATTTCCTTCTTAAAGCCACCGTCCGCCTCTCTGCCGTCAGTGGTTTCTTTCTGACTCCCCCTCAAACATTTTACACTTTGTAAAAATAATGAATTTGTCATCTATGTGTATCTACACACCCCATTCCCGGTGCTGCGGTAGCCCCCATGGGGTCATATTTCTTGCTTTATAACTTCAGATACACAAAAATAATGCAATATGTTTTTATTATTCTGTTTGTACCGATCATTTGCCGTAATTAGCGAGAGTTCAAAAAAAAAATTCATGATGGCTTTTTTTAATTTAGTTTCAGAGTAACTCCTAATTATTAAAATGGCCTCATTTGAGCCTTTGTCATAAATTTGTTCGACTTCCCGCGACAAAAATATTTAGCGCTAATATTAAAAATATACTGGACAAAACGCTGGCAAAGTTTGAAAGTTCTGGTATTTATAGATGCGGAGAAAACGATATAAGTTGTAAGCATTTTTTGCAGAATGTGCCGTGTTTGCAATTGTTCTCTGGAAATTAACATCGTCTTTACGTAAGGATGATTATTTTGAGTGAATCCTTCTCATACATAGTTTGTCAGTAAATATTTCTAGAAACGGAGCCATGACTTTTTTCTTTCTTTTTTTTATTTGGGGGGGGGGGGAAGGGGGGGGGCGGGAGAGAGTTGCCCGAAATGCCACCTTCGCGCGATTCACAGAAAGCGCTTCGCACTGAGAGTGTGCTTCTAATTTTTGTTCGAAAAGACACACCTTTTTTTTGTCGCAAAACATTTTTTGGTTTTCTTCTGATGGGCGTTGAATCCGCCAAATGTGTTTTTTTCGTAAAAAAATTTAAAAATGCCACCGCACGGTTTGCCGAACCTATCTGAAAACACTTATTGAGGAGAGAGTGGCCATTCAGGTGCAAGTTCAAAAAATGATCAACGACGAAATCATCCAGACGTCAAGCAGTCTATGAGGTTTACCAGTCGTGCTCGATGAGAAGGACGGAACACTCAAATTCTGCGTGGACTATCGTCGACTTAATGCTGTGACTACGAAGAAGGTCTATCCATGTGCTCGCATCGACGACACGTTAGACTGGCTTTGCCACACCCGATATTTTTCATTGAGGGATCTAAAGAGTGGATACTGGCAGATCAAGGTCGACGAAAGGAATCTCAAGAATAAAGCCTTCGTCACGCCCAATGGGCTGTACGAATTAAAAGTGATGCCCTTCGGGATATGCAAGGCGCCAGCGACATTTCAGCGTGTCATGGACACCGTGCTCGCTGTTCTGAAATGACAGAGCTGCCTCGTCTACCTTGACAATTTCGTTGTGGTCGCCAGTAACTTCGACAAGCACTTGAGACAACTCCGAGCCGTACTCCAAGCAATCAAGACCGCCAGACTTATACCCAAGCCGACGAATTGTCTATTTGTTTATGGGGAACTGAAGTTCCTGGGTCACGTTGTGAGCACCAAACATTTTCTTCCTGACCACGAGATGACACGTGCCGAGCCGCATTTTTACCGCCGTTTGACAAGAAAGCCGTAAGTAGATTTCTCAAAGTAAGTGCCTATATTAGGTGGTTTGTTCCAGTCTTTGCAAAGCTGTCCGCGCCAATGACATACCTGACAATTGACACCATAATATTTAGGTGGACAGACGAACAGCAGCGGGCCTTAACGAAGTCTTTAAAGCAGCTCCGAATTACGGCCACTTTGACCAATTTGAGCAGACCGAAATTCACAAAGACGGAAGTAATACAGGACTTGGCGCAGTGTTGTTCAAACTACAGGACTACACCGAACGAGTAATTGCCTACGCCAGTTGGACGCTCTCCAAGGCAAATGGAAATTACTCAACCACCGAGAAGGTATGCCTTGCCGTCATCTTGGCCATAACCAAGTTCCGCCCGCACCTCTACGGGAGTCCGTTTCGGGTGGTTACAGACCACCACTCTCTCCTCTGGCGCGCAAACCTAAAGTATCCATTGAGACGCCTTGCGCGGTGGAGTCTTTAACTTCAAGAACTCCCCTCGACTATGGTCTACAAGTCTGGCCGCAAGCGCAGCGACGTCGATTTTCTTTCTAGGGCCCCAGTCGAGTTGCAGTCCCAGCGCATTAATAACAACGATAAGGACGATGTTTTCCACGGCGCAGTGAACGACAAAAACATGGCAGAATTTCAACAGTATGATCCTGAGTTGCGCGTACTCATCCATCACCTGGACGGATATACTAGGGTGCCCGAAGTTTTTTGCCGAGCTCTACCGTCCTTCGCCATCCAACGAGGTGTACGTTGCAAGGAGAAGTTTGGCGACGACAACACGGCAGGGTTTTTGGTGGTTGCCATGGCGGCATTTGAAAAAAATATATTTCTAGGCTGCCACAATGACCCAACGGCGGGACACCTTGGCTACACCCGGACACTCACCAGGATCCGCGAGAGGTACTACTGCCCTAAGCTCCAAAAGGCGGTTGACCTCTACTCCCGATCGTGCCACGAGTGCATACGATTAAAAAAAAAAAAAAAAAAAAAACGACGAAGCTAGCGGCACTCCTGCAGCCAATCGATCCCCCGTCTACGCCATTCCAGCAAAGTGGAATGGATTTGCTTAGTACCTTTCCACCATCAACTTTGGGAAACCGCTGAATAATTGTCTCCACCGATTATCTAACGCGGAACGCCGAGACCAAAAACCTTCGGTCGGGAACTGCGGCCAAGTTTTTCATCGAGCCCATCGTTTTTAGGCACGGCGCTCCCGAGGGGCTAATTACAGATCGCGGGTTGTGGTTTATGGCGGAGCTTACGCAAGAGATGTTTAATCTCAGACACACTACCCTTCGTCGAACCACGACGCGCTTCACGCCGACGAACGGGCTGACGGATTGACTTCAGAAGACAATCGCCGGCATAATCTCTACGTACATCGACATAGAGCACAAGACGTGGAATGAACTGCTGCCCTACGTCACGTTTGCCGACAACACTGCAGTTCAAGATACCACTATATTTACACCATTCCAGCTGGTATTTGGTCGGTAGTCAACGACGATGCTCGACGCGAAGCTGCCCCACGAGAAAGCTGACGATGTCAGCGACGACGCCCAGGGGGTTACTCAACTGGCCGAAGAAGTCCGCCAGGCTCTCCGACTCCGGAATCAAGACCAGGAACGTTTTGGCGCTGGCCGCTACAACCTTCGTCGTCATGACGTTCACTTCGAGCCGGGAGATAGGGTGTGGGTGTTGACACACATTTCTCGCAGCGGCCTATGCGAAAAACTGTTGAAACGGTAACTCGGACCGTGCAAGGCAGTTCGCCGACCCAGGGAGCTGAATGATGAGGTGATGCCCGACGGAATAAGAACATCATCACGCCACCCACCACGATCTGAATTCGTCCCCGTGGTGCGCTCCAAGTTGTACTACGCTCCATAAGACTGTTACCTTTCATCTCGTCCTACGCTTTATAAAACTGTCTTACCAGCCTTAGTATTTTCCCAATATCTTGCTATGTTTTGCTTTGTTTTGTTTTCTTGCGCGTTGCAAAGAGCAAGGGGGGGGGGGGGGGGCTAATGTCATGGGCGTCTAAAAGCAAGTGCGCCCGTGGCCGAATGGTTACCGTGCTTGGCTCTCACGCAAAGGGCCGAGATTAGATGCCTGAAAGCAGCCGCACCCTTTGTTCATTTCTGTAATGTAGCGTTTTGCAAATTCCAGAACCCTGCTGCTTATTTGAGGTCCGACTATTTTACACGTCGAACCTTCCACGTCGATTGTTCCAGAAGCCCACGCCTCTACATAAGGGGCTCCGCCTGGCAAGACGGAGTCAGTCTCGCCCTAGCGTGCACTTGTCGCCCTAGCGCACATCCTGTTGTTACGCCGCCATCCACGCCTGCGATGCTAGTCCTTTTTATTTAGTTTAGGGCGCACGTTCGTCCCCATAAAACTTTTATTTTCCTTCAATCCTTCTTCGCCTCATCAAATGTAAGTCGTGACAATATTTCGAACATAGTATTTTTTACGAGAGGTGTAGCATTTACAGGAAAGTTGCTTTAGGAGTGATGGTGCATAACCAAGACTAACCAATTTGTTTATCACGCTTCTAAACGTCGGGCACGATGAAAAAATCGGTTAGCGCTTAATAAGTGCCCGTTTTGTATTGCTTACATAACCAGGTGGAGTTCCGAAGAAATGTTTATATTTACGGGCGCTGCTTTCACTGCGTCATCATTGGGCACAGCGGACATTAAATCGTGCGATAGCCGCCGTAATAATGCGGGTAATGTTTATTTCTTAATTTTTTATAAATCGTTCGTCGGGTCTTGTTGCAAGGACAGTTTTAAACGTAGTCGTGTTAATGAAAAAAGCAATTCGAAAAATGTATGTCACAATTTGTCAGAATTGCAAAAACGGAACGCGGAGGGAATGTCGGAACCCCCGTTTATAATGATGTAGGGAATAGTGTTATGCTCGTTTCTGGCACTTCGTTTTTATTTCCGCAGCGCAACGTTGCCAGATGTGCCAAGGACACGCTGCCATGGTAAAGCCGAAATACGAAAGAGCAATATGTCACAGGAGGGTACAAAATTAGGAAGGAAATTTGCGGCGTTCTTTCTGCCTCTAGTTTAAGGATCAGGCGATAATATAAAAATGTATCGGTAAATATAAATAAGTATGTTGGCATTGCGTGAACCGTTTAAATTGAATTATACACTAAAAACGACTGTCTATAAAAGTGCTATGCAACACCAACCGTAAGATCGGTAATTGAAAGGGTATGAAGAATTTTCAACCTATTAGCCATGTTTGTTTTACGGTCATTCCTTATTTCGTATACGCCAAACCTGATAAATAAACGGTAAAGATATTACTTATGTAATTATCGAGAACATAAGTTCAAATTAAAAACGGACAGCCGGTATATCAGCTCCGTTCCTTTCATCAATGAGACATAAGCACAACCATGTAAGCTTTTCAATTTAGAATTGAATTGACTTTTGCTCGATGTCTTCCAATTTTACGCCGAGTGGTGGATGAAGATGGAATACAAAAAAAAATAATCAGTATTTGTTTTAATTCGCTTCAAATGGTCATAATAATTATTTGGAACGCTCAACTCGATGACTCACCATAGGAAGCGAAATGCCCGGATTAGAGTTGAAGCAGTCTCCATTGTATGAGGATACCCCCTCCACAGTGCAGGGTCTTCTACGATATGAAAACGTCTCACATACAATGAATTCCACTAACCTGAAAAGACAAGCAGCCCGCTTACACGTTCACGCTAATCATGATGCGCACTGTAATTATGCTTATTAGCGCGTCATTCGCTTATTGTAAATTATACTAAAAACACAATAGTCAATATTTTCTCGTTTCAAGGATTCATCATACATTTTCTTAAATAATTACTCTGGACACTGCCCCAGGCACCCCAGGCCATCAGGCCAATATTGGCAATTACCTAGGAAAATAGGGTCATCATTGCCCATTGTATCCTCTCTGTAACCAATATTGAAAATGTCTTGGGAACATATGGCAATGATTGCCCCCTTTATCCTTTCTATCATCAATGAAGGGGTTCCATTGTAATCCCATTGGATAAATGGGAAACCACTTCCAATGTGGTGCCAATTAGCTACCGATGTCGCCCAATTCTTGAAGGTCATTGGCATCTTGACGTATGAATTGGGTACCACTTCCAATCAAGTTCCAGGGTATTCTATGATTGTTTTAAATTGGGCAGTAATTGGCACTTCACTGGATAGATTGGACACAACTTCGTATAAAGTAGAATAACTTGTAGTTGGGCTAGTTGGTGAACGTTATAAATCATGGTGTAAGGCCCAAAAAACAACGGCCACAAGAGAAAACTCAGACTTACAGGCGGCTGTATGTCTGATTTCTCTCTTGTGTCCGTGTTTTTGCGCCTTACGCCATGCTCTTTTCATTTTAACTGCGAGTGAGATTTCAATATTTTTCAATATCGTGCAGTCATTGGCACACTATTGGATAAATTGGACGCCATTTCAATGAAGTGCCAATCGGCATCCAATGTTGTCAAATATTGGGCAGTCGTTGACACTCCATAGGGCCTACAGGTTATTACTCCCAATGAAGTGGCAATAGGCTACCAATGTTTTCCAATTTTGTGCTGCCATTGGCACGAAGTTGGATAAATTGGACAGCATTTAAAACAAAGTGCAAATGGGCGTCCAATATTGTCAAATAGTCAGCCGTCATTAGCACCCCATCAGATGGATTTGATACCACTTCCAACGAACTGCAATATGCTTCCGGTGTTGTTTAATATTGGGGAGTCACTCGCACCACATTGGATAAATTGTATATAATTTCAAATAAAGTAACAATTGACTCCCAATGTTGTTAAATATTGGTTAGTGATTGGCACCACATTGGATAAATAAAATACTATTTCAAGTTAAGAGAAAGTGGGCTCCCAGTGGACGCCAATTTCGGGCAGTCACTAGAACTCCACTGGATAAATTGGAAATCACTTCCAGTGCAGTGCTAACAAGCTTCCGAAGTTGTGAAATATGAGGTGGTCATTGGCACGTTACTGAATAAATCCGATGTTACTTCTAATAAATCGCCGATGGGCTTCCAATTTTCTCATATATTGGGCACTCATTGGCACCCCATCGGATGAATTGGATCCCACGTCCCTGTAGCGCTAACGTGCTACAGATGTTGTCCAATAATGGGGAATTATTTGTACCCCACTGGATAAATTTAATAACAAGTTATAATATCTCTCTAATGTTGGACGAGATTGGAGTCATTGGCATCGATTTTAATAAATTTGATACCATATTTAACGAAGTTTTTATTAATTTCTAATCTCGCTGGCTATTTGGGAGTCATTTACATCCAATTTCATAGTCTAGATACCGTATTCAATAAGCTATCAAAGGGTTATTATGATTGTACAAGATGGAAACTTCAACGTATATACTGAATCACTGCTTTCTAATTGCTTTAAAATGTTCAACTATACTCGAATATTCAATCAATCAATCAATCAATTAATCTTTTATTTCACATCAGAAACTGATGTAGGCTGCAGGGGCAAAAAGTCGAAAGTTTGACTTGACAAGGCCTCTGCAGCCTTACAATTGGCACACGGCGAGATACTACACATCAAGCATTAATATTCATTTTTCAGCTCTTAGCATTAAGCAAAAAAGAATGAAAATTAACAAGAAGAACAGCATCAGTTAATCACACTACCAGATATCGCAATATATATATATATATATATATATATATATATATATATATATATATATATATATATATATATATATATATATATATATATATATAAATAAGGCCCATGACGACATATTTAACCATATGACAGGACTAAAATAATAAAAATAATAATCGTAGTACCTCAAGGATAACTGAAACATACAGAACACACGACCTCATAATACAAGTGAAATTTTAATGCAGGAAAAAATTTCTAATTGTACTAAGATCCATTCTCTCGATATTTGTCAAATTCTGCTTGTGAAGTTTATTTAGAACAAATGGAAGATTATACCTTAGCATTTCAAACCCGTAATTTGTACGATTTGTTGGTATATTCCAACGCTCCCCCTCACGAACATCATATACCCGGATACTTGGTGTTAGTTTTGAAATATGTCCATGGAAAGGCTCGTTAGAACGGAGGGCTGATGTAAATCGTGTTAGTAGAGTATACTCATATAGGTTAGGGACAGTAATAAGACGTAGTTCTTTAAAAAATAAAGGTGTATGTGTATCGAAAGGAACATTTAGTATTGTGTGAACAGCCTTTTTTTCAAGAAGGTGTAATCTGTTAGTATTTGATAGAGATGCGGTACACCACACTAAATGACAGTAGTTCAGATGGGGTAAAAAAAGGAGCCCTGTATATAAGCATTCTTATGTGACGAGGCAATACAATTCTGAATTGACATAATTTCCCAAGCACTCTTAATAGCTTTTTAACAAAATTATTAACGTGATAATCTCAAGACATCTGTTCATTAAAACACACTCCGAGCGTTTTGACCTTCGGCCCAATTTCTATGACTGAGGGGCCCAAAATAATATTGAAAGAAAAAGAAACATGTCTATTCTTAGGTTTAAAAAGAAGAGCCTTGGTTTTGCTCGTGTTGATTATTAGTGAGTTAACTTCACTCGAATCATATAGCTTCTCTGGTGAAGCATTCGTTTTTTTAACAAGGTCTTCTATCTCTGTACCTGAAGAAAAAGACTGGTATCATCGTCATAAATTATGAAGGATGGGGCTTTGCTGATATTAACAATATCGTTTATGTATAGATTAAATAACAAAGGACCTAAAATGCTAACTTGCGGTATTCCAGCTCTAATGGGTAGGACAAAAGAACTTTGTTCATTTATTACGACATATTGCTGGCGAAATTTAAAGGACGATTGTAAAATATTTAAAGGTACACCGCGAATTCCATAGCATTCGAGTTTTTTTTTTTTACTTGGGTAGTATGGTCAATATGGTCGAACGCCTTCGAAAAATCAATGAAGACTCCCAAAATTAACTTTTTTTCTTCAAACGACTTTCAAATTAACTCCTTCTGTTCTAGCAAGGCGAACTCCGTTGATAAACCCCTACGAAAGCCGTACTGTGAGTCAGAAATTAATGCAAATTTAGTGCAGAAACTTGTGACTCTATTGTGAATAATTTTGTTGGGTAACTGTGATGACTTACGGAAATATATTTCTAAGGTTGCACAATAATACAAATTCAAAAGACAGCGGGGTTTTTGGTGTTATAGTTGCCGTTCAATGTTTACGAAAGAAGAAATTGTTTAAAAACTTCAGTTTAATACCGTGTCAATATTGCACCAATTTTGTATGCTGCATTGACGTTTCCCCGAAACATGTTCAAATCTCTAGCTCAAGCGTCAACCTCTTTGCTCCAACCTAAGACAAAATTAGGTAAGGAAGCTCTAAGGTAGCTGCGCCCTATGTGGATCCGAAACTCCGCTTTTCACCGCAGCCGACACGTGATTCTGTCTCTCGAGTTAAATAAATGTTTCCAAAATCCTCCCCAGTGGTGTAATACTCGTAATTTTCACATGCCAATGCGCATTAGCTGGTTCATGGTCTCTTCTTGATTTCAGCTGCGACTACGAGCGTTCTCGACCGTAGAGGATTGTCGATTCTTCAAATGCAGTGACTTTGCGCCTTCCACCGTGCTTTGGGTGCGTGCGCAACACTTTCAAAGGTTGAAAGCTCGCACTCGAGGTGAAGCGTATTTTTGGCTTCATAATCTTCGATGGCATTTCCGAAGTGAACACTGCGCGAGCACAACTTTGATGGGCGATCAAGATGTGCAAGCGCACGCGTGCCCAAAGATTTCACTCATAGCCAAGGAAACTTGATCGCAACTAGGAGAAGTCACGCTATAGCGTAGCCTCACGCTGCTGGAGCTCTGCACTGCTGCACGAGCCCATGTCTTTTTCTTGCGTCTCATACGGAAGCTACGCCACGCTTGACAACGTAGCACCTACACACATCTCATATAGTGTCGCTATACAAGGACAACCCGACCTCACATTGCGTAAACATTTGCGTCTACTCTGCGTCTTGCACGCAGTCCGCCGTTTGCTTCGTGTGCACACTGCGCGCCATGTTCAGCACGAACACAACATATCCGCGATTTCGCAGTTTACTTTGAATGCACATTGAGAGGTGTTAATTTTTATCACTCAGGTCAGTCACAGAAAAGAGCACTTTTCGCCGCACTAATAGTTTTAGTGAAATCATTCAATCGAAAAATTGTCCATCGGATTCTGCGCTAAGAGAGCCGCGCTATGTTCCATCCCTATTGAAAAAACCAGCATGAAAATCAAACTAGCCAAGCTGGTAACTAGGCTGGTCAATCTGGTCAATGTGGTAGTCAAACTGGGTTCACTGAAAATCAAGCTGGTTTAAGCTGGGCAAGTTAGAATTTAAGGTGGTCAGTCTGGTTTAAGTAAAAACCAGCATGGTCTAACTAGAATCTGGTTTTAGATTCAATCTGGTGTAGCTGGGAGCCAGTCTGGTCCTAACTGGTCAAACTGGTTTTCCATGGAGCCAATGCGGTCAAGCTGGGAGACAAGCTGGTCATGCTGGGAGAAGCTGGTGAATCTGGTCGAACTAATAATCGTGGTGGTCAAGCTGGTCTTGCTGGGAGCGCCCACGCCAAGGTCGGCTAGAGATAGTCGAACTGACATTGCTGGGAGCGCGCGCGCCAAGGTCGGCTTAGGCTGGAACGAGGCCACGTCTTGTTCCTCTCGTTTTCGGTAGACGACCGGGCGCGTCAGGCGCGTTACAAGCTACCTTTGTGTCCGAGAAAAAAGAGAGAGAGAGATAGAGAGAGAGTGGTAGGAACGGAGAATTTGAGACGCGTTTGGCTATCTTAGGCAGATTTTCGAAGGGACGGCTGTGTGCGCGTTGTTTGGAGACTATACTTGAACGACGGTGCAAGCGAAGCGGGTTTTGAGGAGACAGCGAGCGGCAGTCCGTTCAGTGCGGGGAGACGTCGGACGTCCCGACTGAGGCGTCGCTTCGTGTCTTCGAACGTGTGTGTGCTCGTGAATGATGGTGGTGCAGAGGAGTATGGCCAATGCCATCCAAGCTACACGGATTTCCTCGCCTCTGCCGACCGCGTAAGAAACCGCTTCGCCCCCATCACTGGCGGGACCCAGGTTCGCTTCTCTCATCCGTGTGGTATTTGCTCTTGCTATTGCCTGTTTTCGGGCGTGTGTCTAGTATTTTTCGTGTTGAAAGATAAGCAATCTGGTTTTATTTACAATGTTTGCTTTGCACCGAGAACCACTGTCTGTGCGTCGGTTAGTACTGTGTCAGCGCCAAGAATATGTAGCATCTGAGCTCATGTGAGGCGGCCGAAAGTACGAAAATAATAAATTGGATGCCGAGTTGGCTTTTCTGAAGAGCTTGGCTTGTTTATCCTGTGTATTAATTTAAACAAGTTAAACTGGTTCGGAAGTCCATCAGCATGACCAGTTTAACCACATTGACCAGCATGCCAAACTGGGCATGCTGGGGCAATAACCCAGCTTGAAGCTGGGACCAGATCAACCAGCATGACCAGTATGACCAGATCAACCAGCATGACCAGCATGCCAAGCTGGGCATGCTGGGGCAATAACCCAGCTTGATGCTGGGACCAGTTTAAGCTGGTTTTTTCAATAGGGATGGTCGGATAACACCTGCGGAGCCTTTCTTTGAGCAAAACTGCGAAATCGCAAAGCTGTGTCAAATCTTTGAACGCATACTAATGTAGTAATTGACTCAAAACCGGTAAACGACACACTAAAATGAACTTTGGAACAAGTAGTGCAATCCGCGCCTGTACGGGTGCTCGTTAAATGGTCATTACTATTGAAGGTTATTCGTGGCGACACGTTTTGGTGTTGCCGCCTGGTACAATTTTTTACAGCCCAAAGTGAGCATACTTCAACTTCCTCCGCTCTTGCAAGCAAGTGCAATACCGAACTTCTAGGCACAATGAAAATTAAAACATAACCGCGAGCGTAGCACGTGCAGTACTCATAGTGAGAAAAAAGCGGGCCAGCAGACGCACATGAGTACGGTCGTTCTCCTTTCTGCTTCTCCTTGCACGCCCCCAGGAGATAGCTCGCACTTGCGCGAATAAAGATTATGAGTATTAGTATGAAAACAGAAGCACCCCTAGTGAGCTTCTCAACGCGAATATGCACAAATTCTTATCGCGGGGTGAATCCAAAATTCGGCAGAGACACGTAAGACTGCTTACGTGTAGGAATGCTAAAACATTCCCACACGCAGGCGCATTCGTACAAGTAGCGCGTCACGTCTTCCTTTGGCACACGGCTCTCCGGCGGTGAGATCACGCTCCCCGACAGCGGAAGGGCGGCGAACCGCGCCGGCCTCACGATGGCTTGCATGACAAATCATCTGCGTTGCTGCGCTTTTCTTTGTATTTTAATGGCAATGGGTAATTGGGTGCTGTTTTGCTCAGCCAATGGGAATTTAGATGCGTTTTTCGCTGCTACAGACAACGCCGGCTTCTCTCCGTGGGACAGTTAATGCTTTCGCGTTAAAAGGCTATTGTAACTTTGTTGCTGCTAAATATATAACTCGGTGGAACCTATAATTCTGCTAGCCAAGCTACATGAGCGCATTAGGGTTTACCGGATTTCAAAGTTCCCGTATATTCTCAAATTATAGGCTGGGAATTGCGCCTCAAATGTGGCGTGCTTGTGCGGCATTTTTTATTTTTATTTTTTTCGCCCAAAATATTTCGAGGACACCTAAGCACCCATGAGTTGTGAATGCGAAAACATGAATGTCGTTCTTCCGCTCTCTTAGTTTATCTGGAGTGTACTGGTGTTGACGGGCACGTTTTGCTACTGCCGAGGTTGCAGCCGCCGACGATATAAAAGCCTCTGCGCCGCCATGTTCCTCGGTGGCGAGAAAAGCTGATGCAACCGGAGAACCCTCCCGGCAACTCTCGACAAGACAGCGACTGCCGAGCGCGTTCCTTCCTGCCTTGCACGGCTCTGGAGCCCCAGGAAGAGGGCTTCTCTGTGGGGTGGCGTTCCTTTAAAATATACGCGTCCCGGCCAATGGCTATATAGGAGCATTCGAGAAGTTTTGCTAGGAGTTTATTTCGCGTTTTTCCGCGGTTACTACAGCGGTTACAGACGCCGCCGGCTCCGCCGCATGGAACACTTAATGCTTTCGCATTCGTATTATTTTACTCGATTCTGCTAACCTAGCTTGATGAGCGTGTCCATGATTACCGAATTTCAATGTTCTTAGATAATTTTGAACTTTACGTCTCGGTCTGGGCTGAGAATGTGGCGTGCTTGTGGGGTGGTTTATTTTTCGTGATTTATGTTGCTTAAATATTATTTTACTCGACAGGGTGGTTAAAAGAAGTGACGCTTTTTAGAACACTTG
Source organism: Ixodes persulcatus (assembly GCA_013358835.2). Classification (NCBI taxonomy): domain Eukaryota; kingdom Metazoa; phylum Arthropoda; class Arachnida; order Ixodida; family Ixodidae; genus Ixodes; species Ixodes persulcatus. The sequence goes on along the minus strand of JABSTQ010009445.1, from coordinate 225,465 downwards.
CTTCGACACGAAAGTAATTTCCAGGCTGCTCGTTTCTGTGAGGGCGCTCAAGGTGAGGCTAATTCCATGCTCTTGGCTCATTGCGAGGACCATTGTGGCGAATGGACAGGTTTGAGAAGTCACCCCCAAGAAATGAAAAACGTTTACAAGTGCATGTAAGGCCGAATTTGAGCGCAGCTCTTGAGGAGTAGGAGGGGAGGGTACGAAGAGGAGGGTATGCCCCTCCTCCTCCTTCATACCCTTTCCTATTCCTCTACTCTTCCTCCCTTCCCCTCGTCCTCTCCTCCTCCTATCCTTCTCCTTCCCTCCTCCTCCGCGCGTTGCATTATGGGAAACGTCCATCCGCGCGTTGCATTATGGGAAACATCTCATGCTGCAACGCGCAGGACCCTCGTGACGTCTCGTGACCCTCGTGACGTCACACCTGACGTCACGTGTGACGTAACTATAGAAAACGTCCCATGACGCAACACGTGGGTCACGAGAGACTCGCGCGTTTCATCATGGGACCTTTTTCATAATGCAACGCGTTAGATTCTCGTGACGTCTCGTGATCCTCGTGACGTCACACGTGACGCCACGCGTTACGTCAATATGGGAAACGTCCCATAATGAAACGCGCGGGTGACGAGTGAGACCCGCGCGTTGCATTACGGGACGTTTCCCATAATGCAACGCGCGATTACGCCGACGGCGACGCCGCTCAGGCCAGAAACGGGCGCCTAAGAGCTGCGCTCTAAAAAGTCAAAGAGAGAAAGGAGGTACACCGCGGATTGGGAAAAAGGGAAACTCTTCTCTTTCACCCTACGATCGAAAGCAAGGCACACTACGAGCCATCTTAGCCAATCCAGTGCTCCGGGAGTGACACGTGACTTCACGCTTCGCCCAACGATGTACGAGGCACAACCAAAATGGCGCGTGACACACTCTCAGCTTTGGATCGGCTGTGGTGGGTCGTTGCGTCCGTTGCGGTCTCTCGTCAGGGGCTTAGAGCGATAGACTGGCAGCTGAATGTGACCCCCACCCGGCCGCCGCCATCTTCCATATTTTTGACCAACAGACACGTGACCTTATTATTTTACGTCTAGATTTTAACGATGTACCCAAGAAAGCTAATTGCCTATTGATCTTTAATAGCAGTACCGACGAAACATGTTATGTTTCGTTTCTTTTAAGTCCTAAAAATGCTTTTACGACAAAAACTCGGGCAGCTTCGCAACGGCTCAGCTAGATGCCGTCCTGCCGTGGTGCTCTATTTTGGGTTTTTATCGGAGCAAGACATTGATCTCTGGGACTAACAGTATCAAACGATAGTTTATCCTTTTTTCTTTACAGCGATCGCAATAAAAATTTCGGCAAAGTTCTACGTAAAAGCCTCAGGATTTCGTGCGGTCACGTGTCTAGTGGTCAAAATTGTACAACAGGGCGGTAGCCAAGTTGGCGACACTTTTGCCTGGTTGGGAAAGACGTAGTATAGCTCAGAGGCGAAGAACCATTATCGCTATTGAGCGAGGAAGTTACAATGTAGAAGCTGTGCTTGGAGACGAGCCACATATTTCACGTATAGCGCCATCGTCCATTGAGTGTAACCTTGCGCGGAGCAGTGGATTAGAAACGGAGACAGAGACTTCAAGAGATGTGTCTACGAAACTTCTTTGAATGCTGAGGTTGGAACGTGTCGCAGGTTTGTGAATTTATCTTCCTGATCCAGTCCTTGTCAGGTTTAAGTATTCGCCTAAAATATTCCATCAAACTCTGTTCTTGCTCAATATTGTGATATTATCAATAAGATTTGCGAGCAATTTAATCCAGTGTAGAGCGATAAAAAATGTGTCGCGACATTTTAAGATTTCTACACCTGTCATTTGTTGAAGTTACTGTTTGTTACACATGAGAATTGTTTGGTTGCAGCTGACGAGTGTCCGCTCGTCATCTGAAACCAGGCGTTCGCACTCGCGACATACGCGATCGCAATTACGTTGCCTGCGAAAATTCATACATTGAAGGAGCGCTTAAATACTGTCTCGAGGTGTTCTTAAAAAACTCGATAGAGAAGAAAAGTGTGCACTATTTGTTTAGTAAAATGTTTTAGGCAAGCAAAACAAGTGCAGTCTGATTTCACGATGCTTACACTCCTCACGAATCTCTACAATGTAGAGAATGGCACATTCCCCTAATCTTGTTTTGTAGTGAAAACTTTGTTTGTACGGAAACTTAGGCATTACACCTGTAAACCTTTAAGGCCGCGAACTCACTCCTGTACTCAATCTAACAGACGCTTATTGTGGAGAAGGCGCCCTCTAACAACAGCTTCTAAAAAAAAAAAGCCTATGGGCTGAATTGTCGTGCTTCACTAATGAAAGCCACTGTAGATAATAAATTTATTCACCATATCACAGATGGTGGGAGCTGGAGAAAAAAGCTGACAAAGCAACTGTGATTATAATGCAATTAAATGCAAGGTGCAAGCGAGCTGGACAAGAATGACGAAAATAATCCCTGGAGAAGGGGAACAAGAGGGACAAAGGACAAACACAAATCTTCTAACACAGCTAGGTGACTAGTGCGCGACCGAAAAAATCCGCCTGGTCCGGGTATCGAACCCGGGACCTCTCCATTACAGGTGGAGCGCTCGACGGGTCTCCAGCCCCCTCAACAGGTACACAGCGGGGGCCAAGTTTTATGCAAGCAAGGAAAAAAATGTCAGCAAAATAAACGGAAACAACCACAAAACGCTATTGTGGTAAAACCAAAAAGATGACTAACAGGCCATCAACTACACATAAATCAACAATGAAAAAAATATGCTCAAGAAAATTCCGTATTAAAAAACCAAAAACAAATGATAAACAACATATTTATATCAAAAGTAGACAGTCACGTAACTCACGCGGGCTAGAAGATATTATATCAACATTCGAATTTATGAAAGTGTTTAGTAATGTTGGAAGCGCATTTCTAATCATCTGACGGCCGTAATCTGTACGCGATGTCGGCGATGTATCAACCATCCAGAAATCTGAGTGGCGAGTAGAATATGTAAGTTGTCTTTTTCTAATGGATGCTAAGCTTAGCAGGAAGCTATTAATCAAAGGATATTCTTGTTTATACTTCATGATAAGCCTATATTCGTATTGTTGATGTATTTTAAGTACCCCGAGTTTTTCAAAAATTTGGTTCGTGGGAAAAAGATAAGGCACGTCATACACGAGTCTTAACGCTCTCTTTTGTAGTAAGAATATTCATGTAAATTTGTTTTTGTAGTGGTACCCCATACCAAATGAAAATAGTTCAAATGAGATACAAATGATGTGTTATACAGAAGTAGTTTAACACTTAATGGAAGAATTAGACGGTGTCGGTGTATCAGACCTATTATACAAGCAAGTTTTGAAATAACGTAATCTAAGTGCAGCTGTCCAAGACATGTTTTTTTTGAAGACAACACGTCCCACGGTCTTGAACGTGTTGACCATTTTGATGGGGGACGAGTATAGGACGATGTCGCTCAAAAGGGTAATTTTCCTCTTTTGGGGACTAAAAAACATAGCTTTAGTTTTGTCTTTATTTATTATTATATTATCTGATGTAGACCGAGCCTCCAGCCTTCTCAAGATGTCGTTTGCTACTTTCACAATATCGCTGCAATTCCGGGACGATATAAAGGTACTGGTATCATCAGCGTAAATGATAAATTGCAGCTTGTGGTGCAATATGGACAATATCGTTTATTTATATATTAAAAAGAAGCGGACGAAGCATACGTCCTTGGGGTACTCCCAATCTTATAGGTTTTAAATCAGAGGCGTGACCCCCGATATGCACATATTGACGCCTGTTTTCTAGATATGGCTTAATAGGTACTGCGGCATGCCCTCCTATACCATAAATATACAGTTTCTGAAGAAGCAAATCATGGTTAATGAAGTCGAATGCCTTAGTAAAATCTATAAATATACCCAACACTACATGTTTTCTTCGAAATTACGTAAAATTAATTCTTTTTGGTCCAACAAACCTAGTTCTGTGGAACGTCTCTTTCTAAACCCGAACTGGGATTCCGTAAGAATGTTATCTTTTTCTGTATATGTGGTAAGACGACTAAAGGTAATTTTCTCTAAACCTTTCGAAAAGACTGGAAGAAGAGACACAGGCCTATAGCTACTTATGTTATTTCTGTCACTTTCTTTGTAAAGTGCGACCACGTTTGCTATTTGCATTATTGCGGGGAATGTGGCTATCTCTAGGCTAAGATTAAAAATGTGTGGAAGACACCGGCTAAAGGTGTCCAAAACATAAATTACTGGCCGTATTTGTATATCATCAGCTTCGCAGCTATCACTAATGGTTACGTTGCGAAATACTGCAACTAACTCGTTTTCAGTTGCAGGAGTTAAATAGTTTCCCCAATTCTTCGGTGTACATAACCACCAGCTTTGAATGTATCTGAGGTTGCTACTAAATTTACAAAAAAGTCATTAAAAGCGTTTGCAAGAGAGCTACCAGTAAGTGTCACCGTTTTACGAATTATAAACTCAATATTTTTTTTTTTTTTTTGCGTTTCACCCCGGTGCAACACTGAATTAAGTTTTCGCAACAACCGATTAGTGCGATTTGATGTCACACTGAAATAATTGTGGCAAAAGAACTCTACGTTTCTTCGATTCCTTGTTCAAGCCATTTCTGTACTTCTTGAAAATTTTAATTTATCTGGGTATTTAGCTTTAATACAATTTGCGTATAGCTTATTTTTATTTGTAGTTTTGCAATTAGCTCAGTTGTTATCCAGGGTTTACGAGCTCGCCTAGAGCATCGTACATATTTACAAGGAAAACGACGTTTATAAATTGTTCTTAAAATGTCTTGGAATATCTCGTACGCCTCATTCGCGTCCGTTTATTGAGCACATCAGCCTAGTTTTGATTGCACAAGCTATCTTTGAAGCTATCTGGTCGGTCAAGTGTGATGCATTGAATCACAGTACGTTTTTTAGTATCTTTGTACGTGCAGGAGTTTGTATATATACAAATAAATGTCGCAAGATGGCCACTGTCACATAATTCAATAACTATTTTTGTCCTTCAATGGTTATGGTGTTGTCCGTTTCCATAATTGTGAGTGGGGTGCGCGAGCGCCGAGGACAGGAGCGCGGGTTTAGGATTTTTTTTTCGTGCGAGATCGAAAGAAGAGAAAAAAAAAAAAAAGACGGGATCCCGGGCGCGCGAGGGTAGTGGAACAAACCCCGGAGCAAGGCTGCGTCGGTGTGAATGTTCGGCACTGAGCAGGTCCGCGGTGGTATGGTTGTTCGACCACCGAGAAGTATTCGACAGGGGGGTGTGAGTGCTTGTGAGTGAGTGCTGTGCGTCACTACAACACCCAAGCCACCACGACTTCTCGACCCCGACTGGCGGCGCAACGAACCGGACCCCCACCGGCATCTTGGGACCCTGACTCGGCTCTCCCCCTTCAAAACTGTATGACAACCTCGATTTGACTTCTGATTTTTTTTCTTTCCTTCTTTTGACTGTGTGTACGTCCTGTGCGCCTTTCCCGTACTTTTGAATTATTTTATATAAATACTGTTCGCAACGTCGGCATGCTTTGCTCTCAATTCCTTCCGCCTCTCAGGAAGTCTATCCCCAAGGTGTGGTCCTAACACCTGGACAGCGGTCCAAGTCAAATTCCAAATTTGTTTGTTTAAATGGGATCTTTAACATCCGAACCTGTGACAAACTGGCGTCCGCGACAGGACCTGCTGTCCACTGTGACGATCTATCCTGAGAGGAGGAGGGTGAGTGAGTGAGTTTGCCACGCCGTAGGGAGCGCGTTGTGAGGCTGACGCCGTTGCGGGAACACACAACCCGCTTACCGATCGGGAGCAGAGGAGAGGTTCTAGAGTCAGACTATCCAGCAAAGGGTCCGCGCGACTTCAGCCATGCAGCTCCACGAGCTAATGGCCTGCGGAAAAGAACTCGGGCTCAAGGGTTCGGCCCTGAAGGAATGGGTAGACCAAGAGAGGGAGAATACGAGAGCCGCGAGAGCGCAGGAGCAAGAGAGGAGTGTCGAAGCGGAGCACCGAACCCTAGAGGTGAGGAGCAGGCTGCAAGAATTACAGAACGCGTCGCCGATCCCTGTTACCACTAGTTCCGCCGAAAACGGGACCGGAACAACGCTATGGAAGAGTCCTCAGCGTTGGCTGCCCACCTTCGACGAGAAGAAAGACGACCTTGATGCCTACCTTTTGCGCTTTGAGATACTAGCGAGCGGGCAGATGTGGCCCCGCGAACACTGGGCCACTGAGCTTAGCGTATGCTTGGCAGGGGAGGCACTTGGAGTCTTTTCTAGGCTAACCCCGGAGGATTCTGTCGAATACGATAACGTAAAGAATGCGCTCCTGCAGAGGTTTCGCTTAACTGCGGACTGGCTTCCGAGACAAGTTTAGAAGTGCTAAGCCGGAAAAAGGGGAAACCGGTACACAATATGCGGCGAGGTTGTCTAGCCTGTTTGACCGTTGGGTCGACCTGTTCGGGACGGCGAAGGATTTTGCCGCCTTACGGAATTTGCTGCTCACGGAGCAGTTCGTTCAGAGCGTCCTGTCAAAAATGTCGCTTTTCTTAAGAGAAAGAAAGAGCAAACAGCTAGGCGAAATGGCTGACCTCGCAGACCGTTATCTGGAGGCCCAAGAACAGGAGCCGGCCAGGAGAGAGGAGGCTACACCAGACTCTGCGGCAAGTGGATCTCGACCGACATCGAACGGTCAACAGTACAAGGCCAGTAAACTTCTTAGGAAATGTCTTCTTTGAGGCAGAAGTGGACACCTAGCGGCACAGTGCAAAAACGGTCAGAAACCGAGCAGCCAAGCTGGGACCTGCCGAAATTGCGGAAAGTTCGGTCACACGTCCAGTCAATGTTGGAACCGGGACGGTGGATCGCAAGTTTCCTGTGTTCAAGCAAGGAGGGAGGAGCTGGACGCAGTATCCTGTCGTGTGAAAGGTGGCTATGTCGAGCTAAGGGACGGCACCAAGGTGCCAGTGGTAAACGCAGTGTCCGGGACTTCTCGCCTAAGGGGGGACATGCCTGTAGCTGCCGGAAAACTACACGGACAAGCTGTCACTGTGTTGCGTGACACAGGCTACAACACTGTCGTAGTGCGCCGAAGCCTCGTACCAGACGACAAACTGACCGGAACGTCGAGTCTCGTGTACTTGGTGGACGGGACTGCGAGGGTCTCGCCTGAGGCCAGGGTGCATGTTGAGAGTCCTTTCTACAGTGGGAACGTCGTGGATAAGTGTATGGAGAACCCTTTATATGACCTGATTTGGGTAACCTCCCTAACGTGCGCGCTCCCAGCGAACCGCAAGCTGGCTGGAATAGACCGGAGAAAACTGAAGTGGGTTTGCCTCACGATGAGAAGCAAGATGTAAAGATTCGTGCCACCGCAGCCATGGAAACAAGGTCCCAGAGACAGGCGGCAAAGAACGCCACCCCGCTGAGAGTGCCCATAAGTGAAGGTGCACCTGAGCAGCCCGAGGAACTTGCGACACTACAAAAAGAAGACAGCAGTCTAAAGGGGCTCTTCGACCGTGTCGGAAAGATATCCAACTGCAGAAACTCGAAGGACACAGAAGAGTTTGTCATGCACCGGGGACTGTTGCACCTAGTTTTTCGGACATCAGAGCGGGAGTTCTACCAGTTGGTGCTCCCTAGGAACTTACGGGACGGAGTGCTTCGTATGGCTCATGACGGCATTTTGGCTGGACACCAAGGGGCATAGAAAACCGCACTCCGTATCGTCAGCGAGTTTTACTGGCCGGGACTCCAGGCGGACGTCAAACAATTTGTCAGATCCTGTGACAAGTGCCAGCGGACGACTCCAAAAGGGAAGGTGACGAAGGGAACGCTCGGGAAGATGCCGTTGATCGATACCCCTTTTCAACGGGTCGCGGTGGACATCGTGGGACCCATCGCACCAGCGACGTCGAGCGGCAATAGGTACATTCTGACCATGGTGGACTATGCCACCGTTATCCTGACACTGTGGCACTACAGGACATAACCACAGAACGTGTGGCCGAGGGTCTTGTCGGCATGTTTACCCGTACCGGTGTTTCAAAAAAGATCGTGAGTGACCGTGGAACGAACTTTACTTCCGAGGTAATGAAGGAGGTGAGCCGCCTCCTCTCCATAACGCAACTTCACACCACGCCATACCACCCCATGGGGAATAGTTTGGTGGAGAAGTTTAACGGCACCATCAAGATGATGTTACGACGCATGTGCCAAGAGTAGCCTCAAGACTGGGACCGGTACCTCGCACCTCTGCTTTTTTCGTACCGAGAAGTACCACAAGCGAGTCTGGGTTTTTTCCCGTTCGAACTGCTTTATGGACGCCACGTGCGGGGACCGCTCTCAGTCCTAAGAGAACTGTGGACGAACGAGGCTCTAGAGCCGGACGTTTGTACCCCCTACGAGTATGTGTTTGAGCTTAGGAACCGACTGGAGGCTACCTGTCGGGTGGCCCATGAAACACTTGAGAAATCGGGCGCTCGCTACAAGCGATACAACGACCAGAAGGTCCGCAACCGAGAACTGAGCGTGGGTGACAGAGTACTGATTCTCCTTCCCACGGACAAGAATAAGTTACTTATGCAGTGGCGAGGGCCCTACCCAGTGACTGCAAGGAAAGGCGAAGTCGACTATGCTGTGGACCTGGGGCACGCAACAAAAATATTTCATGTGAATATGCTCAAAAGATACGAAGAAAGGGAGGCCAAGGCCCCAGATACAAATGAGCTCCAGTGTTTTGCTACAAACACTGACGTAAAATGGGGGGAGGACAAGCTACCGATGTTGAGCCTTCAAAGATCGGAAGACAGCCGGGACGTGGCAATAGTTGACGATCTGACGACACGACAAAAACGACAAGCTCAAAGTCTGGTCAACGAGTTTGACTCGGTTTTCTCGGACGTTCCTGGACTTACGGATCTGGTGGAGTGCCGGCTAGAGCTCTCAACCACCAGGCCGGTCCACACCAAGCACCCGCTTCCGCACTCCGTGCGCCAGGTCGTGAAGGACGAGGTGAGAAAGATGTTGAAGATGGGAATCATCGAACGGTCGCACTCCGCGTATAACTCCCCCATCCTCGTCGTAAAGAAGACCGACGGCACCCATCGACTCTGCATTGATTTCCGGGCACTAAACCATGTGCTAACCGCTGACGCCGAACCTATTCCCCGGGTGGACACCTTGTTCTCGGAGGTGGGAACAAAACGTCTGGTGTCACACCAGGCTCGAGGAGGAGGAGGAAAGAAGGAGGGAGAGGAGGATTGGAGAGGGGCAAAGAAGGAAGGAGAGGAGGAATAGAGAGAGGAGGAAGAGGAGGGGTGAGGAGGAAACTGGGAAAGGGCCCCCCGGAAAGTTTGTTGTGAAAAACAAAATCAGGAGCAATAAGCGTGCGCTCTTCACATTGGGCCTATTTTTCGGGTTTTCAAGAACCTACTAGACTAATGGTTTTGATTTCGCATAGCTGCTTTCTTAGCATTTTGAACATGAGTTGTTTTGTTATTTTATTTCACAACGTAAATTATAGTTATTTTAGGCACTGGGTCAATCCTTGGTAAACATTTATTTCCCAAACTTGCTTGAATGGGGCTGTTCCTATTCCGCTTACAAATCGCAATGGTGCGCTGAGCCGAGGGTATTAAAAATATTAACCGCACTAACTATCTGTACATTCAGAAACAAAGTTTATAAATCTGCTAGAACTCTCTAAGCACGAGAAAAGAAGAAATCGCATTGCAAATCGTCCGCTTCCCCACAACAAAGTACCCACGACAAATCGGCGGGAAACGTCCCTAACCGCAAGCCCGTTTTCTTTTTTTTTTTTTTTTCAACAAACTTTCCCGCCCTCCTCTTCTCTCTCTCTCTATTTCTCCTCTCCTTCCTTCTTTCCTCCTCTCCAATCCTCCTCTCCCTCCTTTTTTCCTCCTCCTCCTCGAGTCTGGTGCGACGCCAGACGAATCTGTACCGACTTCACTAAAGGGTATTGGCAGATCCCGCTCTCCGAGGAATCAAAGGCGAAAACCGCTTTCTCGACTGACTCAGGACTTTACCAGTTCCGGTTCTTACCGTTCGGGGTCAAGACCGCGCCCGCGATTTTTACGAAGCTCATGAGAAGACTTTTAGGACAGATTCCCGGAGTTCTCTACTACTATGACGATGTCTTGGTGACGGGCGAAACCTGGGAGCAGCACCTGGCGACGCTCAGAGAAGTCTTGCAGAGAATCAAGGCAGCGGGGTTAACAATCAGACCCCCGAAGTGTGAAATCGGAAGAGAGGAGATAACTTTCCTGGGACACCGGGTCGGTAAAGGCGAACTGACGCCACTCGTTGGACTCTTCGAGAAGATCCAAGCGGCCCAACGTCCAGAGACGAAGCGGCAGGTGCGCTCCTTCTTAGGGCTAGCGGGGTATTACCGGGAGTTTATTGCCAATTATGCTGAGGTGTCGGCTCCTTTGACCAGCCTCACTCGGAAGGGGGGCAGCAACCAAGTAGACTGGAAGCTAGAACACGAGGACGCTTTCCGCGAGCTGAAGCGCCGGCTGACAAGTACGCCGATCCTTAGACTGCCGGACCTCCAAAAGCCCTTCGTGCTCAGGACGGATGCTTCAGATCACAGCGTTGGGGCCGTCCTGCTCCAGGAGCACAGTGGGGTCCTACATCCGATCGCGTACGCGAGCCGGAAACTCCTGCAGAGGGAACTAGCTTACGCAACCGTTGAGAAGGAAGGGCTAGCGTTGATCTGGGCAATACGGAAATTCCATACCTACCTATATGGGAGACCCTTTGTGCTGGAAACGGATCACCAGCCTCTGATGTATATTAACCGTACCCGACATTCTAACGCTCGCGTGATGCGTTGCAGCCTTCAGCTCCAAGAGTACGATTTCTGCGTACGCCACATTAAGGGCAACGAAAAGGTTGGGGCAGACTACCTGAGTCGATTTTTGAATTACACTAGAAAGAAAATAAGGTACAGTAAGAACCTGTTAACCTGCCGTAAGCAACGCAGATGGGACTATGAATATATTTTGAATGGTTGGGTGAATTACTGTTACTGATTGCATCGTTTCAGGACGTTCTTGAGGAATAGCTGTGATAAAACGTGAAGAGATAGTGCGCATTGATTTTTGTGATTATGTTTTTTTTAAATATTCCTGCGTGAATATTATTTGAAATTAGGGGTAGTGTCACAGAATTTAATAACTATTTTTGTCCTTCAATGGTTATGGTGTTGTCCGTTTCCGTGTTTGTGAGTGGCGTGCGCGAGCGCCGAGGACAGGAGCGCGGGCTTAGGATTTTTTTTTCGTACGAGATCGGAGGAAGAGAAAAAAAAGACTGGATGCCGGGCGCGCGAGGGTAGTGGAACAAACCCCGGAGCAAGGCTGTGTCGGTGTGGATGTTCGGCGCTGAGCAGGTCCGCGGCGGTATGGTTGTTCGACCACCGAGAAGTACTCGACGGGGGGGTGTGAGTGCTTGTGAGTAAGTGCTGTGCGTCACTACAACACCCAAGCCACCATGACTTCTCGACCCCGACTGGCGGCGCAACGAACCGGACCCCCACCGGCATCTTGGGACCCTGACTCGGCTCTCCCCCTCCAAAACTGTATGACAACCTCGATTTTACTTCTGATTTTTTTTCTTTCCTTCTTTCGACTGTGTGTATGTCCTGTGCGCCTTTCCCGTACTTCTGAATTATTTTATATAAAATACTGTTCGCAACGTCGCCATGCTTTGCTCTCAATTCCTTCCGCCTCTCAGGAAGTCTATCGCCAAGGTGTGGTCCTAGCATCTGGACAGCGGTCCAAGTCAAATTCCAAATTTGTTTGTTTAAATGGGATCTTTAACATCCGAACCTGTTACAGCCACTAATGTCGCAGGCCAAAACCCCCGATTTTCCCATTTGTAGCTCAAACAATTCGATTAGTGTATGGGACGCGGTGGTGACTCGTGTACGTTCATTGATGACATTTGTACATCCGTTACTTGAAATAGTGTAGCCATCTGCTTTTTTGAATTGGTATCACTTAGCATGTCGACAATAAAATCTCCTCCCCAAATCAAGTTATACTTCCTTTCTTCCACAAATGCAAAGAAGTCATCTAAAAACTCACAAAAGCTTCAGATATTTCCATGGGGGGCCGATAAAACACAGATATGATATTCTGATTTGTTTGTATTTAAAGCACTTCGTAATCTGAAGTCGAACGACAGTAATCTGTCAAAAGATCGAAACTCACATTTTTTTTATTAGCATAGAAACACCACCGCCACGCTGAATTGGTCTGTTTACGCAATGACAGTTATATTCGGGTAGTTTGAAAACATCGCTATCGCATTTATGCCAGGTTTTGGAAAACATTATTATGTCAAAAGGAACGTGGATTACGCGAAATAACAATTCTAAGCCAGCAGATTTATTTTTGGTGGATCTAATATTCAAATGAAAACATTTACATGAGGTGTCACACTTTGCGCCTAAAGACTTTTTCAGTTCACATGGTAATAAAATGTCAGAAGATTGCCATTTGCTAGGAGTCCAGATCTAACTGATAAGAGGTTGGACACAACAACGGCGTCGGCACTCGGCTAGGAGTCGAGTTCTAACTGATTGGACACGTGTTCTAACCGAACGCGGACGCAGAAGCCCTGGCCCGCCATTTGCCGCCATTTTTATCAAGTAGACAGCCACACCCGCCATTTTGTATTTAACTTTCCCTATTGAAAATGGCCAATATGAACTCGGCTTATCGGAAATATTGTATTCCATCGAAGTTGGTGGAAACCAATAAAAACTTATTGTTATCCGATTAACCAATACGCGCGATGTGAATTCATATCGGAGCATAATATCCCGATATAATATGCAGTTATTGGTATCCAACAGGATATTGGAGCACAATATCCCGATATAACTTGCGGTTATTGGTATACAACACGATATCGGAGCACAATATCCCGATAGAACTTACGTTTATCGGAACAGAATATGACATCGCGTAGATATTGGTGACCGACATGGACAAACTCTACGGCCACACGATATATAAATATCGGTCGTTGATCACGGGCCCAAAGGAGAATACTATATGATATCGCGTGCATATATCTCAGAAAGAATTTCAAGTTACCAACATGAATTACGTCGGCATATACTGCGGACTAAGAGGAATCGTAACACAATATTAATCGTCCATGAAGCAACATGTGGATATCGGTAAGTTCACATATACGAAATCGCGTGAATGATATCGTAAAACAGTAGGAGTTACCTAACGGCAATACGAGACAGAACGATAATGGAGGTGAATACACACGAGAACACAAACGTTCCGCGTTGCGAACATATTAACACTGATCGAAAGAGCAAGTACGTACGGCGTTGGTACGGCACACAGTACACACAGCCCCGCACGCTTGAAATGCTAGACAACCACCAAACCATTCAGAATAACTAGCTGGAACACCCGCAACCTACCTTTCAATGAGAAAGCCCAATAACGACGTGCTTATTGGAGTGATCGTTTTCAAACAAATGTTTATTGCAGTTGTTGTAATGCAACAAAAGTTAGGTTACCTGTGCTGGAACCCAAATTGAACGCGATACGTGACAATGTCAGTTCACATGATAAATTAATGAGGGTTAATAGGTTTGACAGGTCACGTGCATGTAGTTGCTTCTTACCCGCACATTTATCGATATTGACCCACCTTTCTGGGTAATCTTACGTCGTACACAAAGTCCACGACCACATGCGAGCACATTTCACCCACCACTCTTCATCGCCTATTTCGCGAGATTCACACACTGTAAAAATCGACGTGAGAAATACGTGCATTCGCGCCATCAAACGATACGTTACAGCCTCGTTTTTTGAGAAAATATGTTTCCATCGTTAACGCGCGCGCGCGCCAGCTCGAGCTTCGGAGGCAGTTCGAAAGAGCGAGCGCAGCGAGCCGGAGAGCCTGCGCGCATGCGCTGCCTGCGCTGTAGCCCATCGAGCCAGCCGAGCGGCTGAGCGAGCCAAGGAGGTTGGAGCGAGCCGCCGAGCCCAGCGGCTTGCCAGCGGCGCAGCCGAGCCTGGCCGAGCCGCCGAGCATGCGCAGTGCGCACTGTGCAGCGACCGCGACCGCACGACCCGGCGAGACCGACGGATGACATTCGTCAAGTTCGTCGCCCTCTTTGCTCGTGGGCTCCAAGTGAAACCAACGCACTTTCAATCGCTTTGAAAGGTACGTACGTATACACGACTTTATTACTTGCACCATTGAGTGCTTCGGTATACACGGATCAAAGTAAACACCGAAGGACAGAAAGTAGACATGAAGTTTTGAAATCGCAGCTTATTTGAACGCTCGTGTCCCCTGGTTAAAGCCTCTAGCTGTGCTCTGTTGCAAGCGTCATTTCGACTGTGTGTACTCCGATGTAACGTCAGTCAGTGTTCACGATCGGCTAGCTTCGCTATCTTGTTACCTCATGTGCGAAGTAGACTTAGAAACTAGCGCCGCGACTTTTTTTGGAGATTCAGCCTCTAGCCCCCTTGCTTCGAGCGTGCTTGCCGCAGCAAACCGTTCGACGCATTGGATTCGCGGGCTCGTTCGAAGAGGCGTTGTTTGAAGCTCACGAGTCGCCGAAGTGTTACCGGAGCCTCTCTTTACGAAAGTTGCGATCGACGCTCTGCTCTGAGCTCGTACTTTTTTCTTCCCGGGTAGACCATGAGTGCCGACCACTGATCTGTGGTGCCGACCGGCGCCGAACGAAGTAGAGACACGCTTGCTAGTGAGTCAGATTTTCGTGACGCCACCCAACTTGCCCAGCTATCGGCTGTGCAAAACAAATAATGTCAAAAACAAAAAAAAAAACGCGTTTTTTATCTTTTCGTTGGCAATGTTTCACCTCAATCAACGCAAAGTGAATCGCGGCTGTACGTCGGTTGACTCATTACTGTGCCTAGATTGTAGATTGTCTCACTACAACGGAGCCTGTTTGGTGTGATCTTATTCTGATATCGTTATATTTTGCTTGTTTTATCTTGGCTGCACACTTCTAGACGACCTTCCACACATTGCACTCCTTGTTGACATGTTGCTGGTGCTTGAGACTAATTGGAAGTCACTGTCACTCATTGGTGCACATATTTCTTGTTCAACATCGGGTATCTGAAGGAGGCACAATGACACCCTGGAATTTGTTCAGGGGTACCTCAACATACTGTATTAAAGTGCCGTTTTGTGTGTCGTAGTTTCGTAGAAAACCAAATTGCACTTTGTTTCTACTATACCCTAAAACTGTTCACTACACTTAAAGTTGCAATGAAACATTGGCCACGAGAAACGACTGGGCCAAAGTGGCCGAAACATTCCTCGCATAATTTTTTTCATGGGTCATTTTGGATGTTGACAAATTTTCTTGTAAATAATGAATTTTATGCACATGATTTTTCTACTTTTCGTGCAGGTACTTCAGTTAGATAAACCCCAGCAAAGGCAGCAATACAGTCTCATGGGGTCACACCAAGGATAACGGCATTCCTGCTTGAGTCCCGAGTCCTGTCATCGAACTTCACTGAACATAATGGTACATTCTCTTTCCGTAACGTTTCCCTCTGAAATATGTTTTTTTTGTTGTTGTTGTTTTTTAGTAAAAAGGGAAGTACAACGTTTAAACACCCGAACATTCCTAAATGGTCTTAGTGCCTGACAATAGGGTGTCTTAGGCCCGCTTCAGACGGGGCAACTTTTCCAGCAATTTCGGGGTTGCTGACGGGTTGTTCCCTAGGATTCCCTATATCAACACGAATTGCTGAGATCTGGTCCAGCTCGAAAGGACGAGTAACTCGGACAACTCGGAGACGTTTGAAGCGGCAGCAGCCAATCAGGAATCTGATATTTCACGTGACACCACTGTGGTAGTGATAATGACAACTAGAAACTTGGTTCTAATTTGAAATGGATCCAATCGAATTTTCTTGCACTATTTAGACGCACAACTGCGCACTAAAAACGCATTTTTATATCTTTGAATTGCGTTGAGAATACCAAATCATATTTCTGAAAAGGTTTATTTCCAAAGACGATCCATTTCAAACCAGAACCAAGTCTTTAGCTGTCATCATCACCACCACAGTGGTGTCGCGTGAAAATATCGCGTCCCTGATTGGCTGCTGCAGCTTCAAACTTCTCCGAGTTGTTCGAGTCGCTCGTCCGTTTCAAGCCGAACCCGATTTCAGCAATTCGTGTTGATCTAGGGAAACCTAGGGAAGAACCCGCCAGACACCAATAAATTGCTGGAAAAGTTGCCCCGTCTGAAGCGGGCCTTAGGGAACTGAAATCAAAGGCAGTGGAGCTCTAGGTGCGAACCCACCTGGAGACGTGTTTTTTTTTTTTTTTTTACCGTTTTAGTACATATATATATTCATACTTTTTTTTAAAGTTTTAACATATAGGCGCATAATTTACAAGCTAATTCACATTCAGAACCGCTTTTATTCACAGTCTGTGGCTCCCTAGTGCTTGCAATACAGTTTGGTGAGCTATCGCAAGCTCTGCAAAGGGAGGGGCATCTTCCCACCCTTCGCAGGCTGTAAAGCTGTGGCTTGCACAGATCTAGCAGGTCGCACCTCGCTCAGTACCTCAATCACGACAGATAGGGGCTGCATGAGTCGCGCCACGCCGTAAGGCCATATACGGTCGGGTCACAGCACCTGGGACCATTCGTCACTGGACTCAGCTATGATATGGTGGAATGGTCGGAGCATGAAGCGGGGGTACAACTTGGGAATGCTGATCTTCATAACATTTGAAACAATTTTTTTATTAGTTTTGTGTCAAGTTGTCAGCATTTTAAGGTGAGAAAGCAAGCAGTAACGAGAGCAAGAAAACAAATTTAAAGCCGCTCTTGCTGAGAACCCATTATGAGCACTAGGAATCCGCGGAGTATATTTAAAACGCTTCTAAAGATGAATTAGCGTATGAATTATGTGCTTGTGCCTCGAAAATCGAAAAAAAAGCAATTTTAATATAATTATTAAGGATAAAAACATACACCAGGAGGACTTAAACCAGAACTACACATCCTGTAAGTTTGAAATTTGACACGTTAAACCACTCGGCCACCACTCAATTTCATTTCCAGGTCGTGTATCGAGGCATATGAATTTCGTTTGCAGCTGTAGGCTGGAAGAGAGATTGCCTTATTTTCATTTACTTTACTATTCTTAGCAAATATGACAAGTGACCAAAATAGAACCTCATTTGTCGGCAGAGGCAGTGTGTTTGCATCAAGGTAAGCTAGCCTGGCTTGCTGGGCTTATATTTTGTTTCATCACCCGTGTAGGATTCTGTTGTCGCTCATCAAAAGAAAAAAAAAACTTTGACTATGTCTGACTTGTTCTGGTGTGCAGGTACCCTTGGCAAAAAACTCTGCTAAATGAGGCAAAATATATGTTATACGTTTTTAGCAAATAAGCATTGTTTTAGCAAAATGAGCTACACTATTTGACTAAGATGAAACAGAACGATCCTCTCCACCTGAGTTTGTTTGCATCTCTCGCAGACACTATTTCCTGCTTTTTGTGGTTTGTATCAGACATTTTTGTCTCTGTCCGGCGAAAGCATCTGTGTTAGACTAAGACTGGGTTCTTTAGGATATGCGCAGGTATTCTTCGCAGCAAATGTCTGCCAATCAGAAACACGAGTTTGTTCTCGGCCACCAAGTGCAAGTATTTTCAAAATGAGCTATTGCCCGCCTATGTGAGTTTTGTGTTCCATTCCTCTTGGATGCAGTAAAGAATGTCCTCCCAGAGGGTTAGGTTGTTTTGCCCCGGTCCTTAATAGAAGTGGTAGGTCAGGGCCAGGCGATCGTGGACTGCTGCGCTGGGTTGATGCTTCACTGCTCGTTGGTGGTGGCGGAGCCTCGAGGAAAGACGCTCAAAGTCGAGAGCAACGGTTGATAAAAACAAATATATTAAAACGACAACAGCAAACTTGGTTACAGGACTCTACTGTCCGCTCACGGCAGTGGAAATACGAAGAAAACGCGCCTCGGCGCAAAGTGCCCACCGCGCACGCTGAGGCTCAAAGAAACTGCTCGTCGCTCGCGACAAAGCTACGCGGACCGGCGGACCGCGGGAGATAACTTGCTCCGCGCACGAGCTTGTTCAAAACTCAACGTTTTCGCGCCAGTGCGGTCGAGAAAACTCCCCGCTGACACAGGGCCTGTCCAATCAGGACAATTATACAATTCTATTGGCCCCAGTGCGAGCGGGTCCTCCCCCAATCACAGGGAAGCCACAGAACTCTTTCTTTCCCTTTTCTAAGAAGAAAAACAATGCTACACGCCTTGGGGAACTCTCCAATCGGGGCGATACTTTACTACTTTCCGGGGAAAACACCCCCCACTTCTCGGCGTCAAAACAAATTAGCATCGTGTCCTTAGAAGTTAGCGAGTAAAGCGGAATGAAGTCCAAGTGGACCCAGACCGACGCCCCTCATCGCTAAAACCCCATTGTAACACTCTCCCGACTGGACAAGCCGTCACACGGAACGCGCCGTGACGACAAAGCCGGGGAGGGCGCCACTACCTCGCGGCGACAGGCAAGAATGTCTGTTACCCTCCCGGGCCAAAGATTAAAAAAGGCTCAAACTGCTCCTCCCCCTATCCTTGGGGCGAGCCGTCGGGGTGCCCCCAACCGAACGGTTGAAGATTTCGTATTAGTAGTGGTCTTGCATTAGTAGTTTGTTGTCTCTCCTGCAAAAACACCCAGGTTTGCGTAAGACCGGGTTCTTTCTTATACACGCAGGTCTTGGAGGCAAGCAGCAGCCAATCAAGGCCAGAAGTTTGCTCTTTGCCGCTCATGGCAAGTGTTTTCAAGGTGAGTGATTGATGCCAATCTGAGTTGTGTGTTTCATTCCTCACAGACACCCTATTTCCTGTCTTTATAGTGGTCTTGTGTCAGGCTTTTGTGTGTCTGTCCGGCCAAAGCGTCTGTATTAGACTAAGACTGGGTTCTTTCGGATATGTGCAGCCATTCTTGGCATCAAGCGGCTGTTAATCAGGAAGACGAGTTCGTTCTTGGCCACCAAAAGCAAGTACTTTCTAGCTGAGCTATTGCCCGCCTATATGAGTTTCAGCATTCGTCAAGGAGCGCAAAATCAATGCCCAGGGGTTTGCCATTGCAAAAATGTTGACTCGGAAGCGCATAGGAAGGAAGCTTTACATAATTATCTACCTGCCTCAACAAGTGAAACCAAAAGTAAAAACGTGGGTTCCATTTGAAAAAAAAAAAGAAAAACAGTGTCAGCCCTAGTTAACTTGGGGGCAGCACGGAGCAAACTAGCCACAGTTCGAGTATACTTGGTTCAGGCTTTTGTTGGGGGGTTGATGACTCGAAGTTTTCTAAAAAAAATATTTTTTTTTTCTAAAAGTGTGGTGGCCGAATAATCGGGGATGGGCATTGGAGTCGGGATGTTACGGTAAACATTTTATCCACATGCCGGCATTCACGTGCCTTGTACCCCTAGCGAGGGGGACAAGGCATTCAAAATTTTAGGTTCGCAACAGGGGTGCGTCAGTATTGACGTCTCATTTTACATGAGGCCTCTCAATTTACAACGCACTATAAATTCCATGCCTGAGATTTGTTTGGGTGTACTTGCTCTCAGGAAGTATATGGTTTCTGTCTCAAAAGGTCTAATCTGATGTTGACCACACCTTAGGTCTCCACCCACGATTCATCAGGACGAGACCCAACCGGGGCACAAGAGAGGAGCGGCTTAAGCGAGGGAGGCTACCTATACGCCAGCTTCTTGCAGACTAGAACCGAAAATAGATAGATGGTGGGCGTTACATTTGCTATGCCTTTTGGCATGCACATTCTGTTTGTTATGTTTCAAGATTCCTGCAGAGTTGAATTTCAACTATTGCAAAATACCGAGCATGCGCCCAGATAGCACAAGCGCCTACCCCCTGTTTTCGGAACAATCCGCAAGTAAGCGAAGGGCACCCCAGACATCCGGCAACCTCTTTTCAGCCATTGTGAAAATATTGAAAGAACATATCAAGCGCCTGGTGCTGTGGCGTCTCTGCCACAATAGCGCCGGTCGCTGAGCTGACATATCCGTGCCTGGCGCAAGCCATGGCGTGACCTTTGGGAACCAGGGAATTGAGATTAATGAAGTAGCACAGAAATTGAATACGAGTGGCGAAGGTGAGCGGAGTTAACAGAAAACAAGGATGAAAGGGGTTCCGTCATATGAGGCTTCTATGTCCCTATGCATGTAATTTTGAGTGTGCTGTAGGCGGCTTCTCAATAAAATTGTTACGTGGACGTAACTAATCGCACATCTCTCTTGCAGTTTCCACGGCCCACAAGCCAGCAGGCGCCTGTTCGTTCTCGTTTAAAGCTGAGGGTTCCAGATTTTCTAATTCGCTCTGAAGCAGCAACACTGAAGCCAGACGAGCTGTACGGCATATTTAATTGACGGAGCTCAAAACGACTGGGGACGCTTTCCTTGAAGCCTGTTTAGCTGCAATACACGTGGACAACACGTTTGTCACGTGTGCGCAGTTTCGTCGCAAGGGGCATATTATCTCACGCGCATGTAATTTTCAGGAGTTGTCCAGCTGTGCCGATTGTGCCATTTTGATAAATTCCCCTTTGCCTGCGCCTTGCTGCGCCTAAATATATAAATTGCGCCAAAAAGAGCTAGTCGGTCCGTGTACGAATCTTTTTTTGGAAGAATGCCGTTTTCAACTGGAAACTTGGTGGAAAATAGCCATCACAATCCAATCCAGGCTTCCGGCTCAGTGACATAATTGTTTTGTGGCGACCCTTGTAGAATGTGGCGTTGTGGCTGCTCTATTCTGCATCGCAACTGCTAAGTCCTCCCGAAGATGAGCAAACATAATTTTTTTCTGCATGCGCATATTAAGTTAGAGACCCCTTAGTAGAAATCCACTCGGACGCTCGTTTACTGGCAGACCAGCGGCATCAATACCGAATGTGGTTATTTTTTCGTTTGCGTGGTCGTTGCTTCATTTCCTTGTTGCGAATTGTTGCGTGTTCTTTTTCATCTCAAATACCGTAAACAATTGGTTCCCCATTTGGTTGTCACACTGTCTCACTGCGTGTGAACTCAGAATGGAGCTTAAATACCAGTTTAATAAATCTCTATAGTTTAGGATGCTTCGGACGTTTTAAGTATATTTATTACGATAGAACTGAAACAAACCAACTTGCGTTAAGGTTTACACAGGGAGAGGTCACTCTGACTTAGGTTATATCGACCGTGATTCACGCTGTAGGCAAACTAAGCCTGTACCTTTACTGCTAGTGATTACATGACCGCGCATACGTACTATGCTCACCAGTTTGAAAAAGGCGGGGATGTGTATAGAGCCCAATATTCCTATTGGGCTTCCAACGTATTTACACGATTGTAAGTCGACTCGAATGTAGGTTTACTCTCCCAGCACCGCGTTCAAGGAAAATAAAATTAAATATATCAATAGAATATAAAGGGGCACATTTGACACGGGTTGCGTTCTTCCGCGACGCACTCCGCAAGTTTTGTCTCTAACTCTCAAAATCGTTCCGACTTTGTTTCGTGGAAACCTCGTTGTTTGCCGCCACAGTAGTGAGTCTCGGATCGCCGCAGCCGCCACTGGCGCACCACCCGTTCTGAGTTTTCAAACTTGCGGCCCGCCACACACTTGTCGGTGGCCTCGGCAAAAGGAATTTGTGCTCTCGAACTTTGCCATCAATAAGCGCCGTGAGCTACTCGGACCCGGAGCAGTCATGACGAAGCAGAAGACAAACAGCGGCAAAAAGATAACGTGTCGCCGTGCCGCTTGAATAGCGCGATACCGTCCACAGCCTGTGGAAGGCCACTTTACCAGGGCAGTACTACTGCTAACCTGCGGTTTTTAATGTGCTGCAATATCTGATTTAATGAATTTGCACTGGTACCAAAAATAAAAAAAAAACAGCAAAGAACTGCTATTTGTTCGTGTTGCTCCAAAATGGTTTGTTTTCCTGGTACCATGGAGCTCCACAACAAGATTTTCCCTGCTCGAAAAAAGGAGGTTGTGTGATACAAATTGCTCCGAAATTGGATTTTTAGTGCTTCAAAACCGAAGACGGCTGGACCCCCACTGAAGTTTGAATTTATTCGGCTTAGTGTGCTGTAGGTGGCTACTCAAAGAAATTGCTACTTGGACGCAACAAATCGCAAATCTTTCTTGCAGTTTCCATAGCCCACAAGGCAGTAGGTGCCAGTTCATTCTCGTTCAAAGGTGAGGATTCCAGAATTTCTAGATTGCTCTGAAGCAGCAATACTGAAGCCAAACAAGCGGTACGTCATAGCTAATTGACGGAACTCAGAACGACTGGGGACGCTTTCACTGAAGCTTGTTTTGCTGCAATATAGGCGTGTATTGCAGTCGTATTACAGGTGGCTGTAGATATTGCTACTTGGACGCAACTAACCGCAAGTCTTTCTGGCAGTTTCCACGGCCTAAGAGCCAGCAGGTGCCAGTTTGTTTTTCCACAAAGGTGAGAATTCCAGATTCTCGAAGCAGGAATACTGAGGCCAGACGACTGGTACAGCATTTTTAATTGACGGAGCTCAGAAAGACTGTGGGCTCCTGCATTGAAGCTTATTTTTTGTAGTACACGCTGGCGACATTGACGTGCGCCCAGTTACGTCGCAAGAAGATATCTATGTCCCGCACATGCAATTTTGAATCTTTTCGACTTGGTGTACTTTACGTGGCTACTCTAAGTAACTGCTACTGGGACGCAACTAATCGCAAATCTCTCTTCCAGTTTCCACGGCCTACAAGCCAGCAAGCACCAGTTCGTTTTTGTTCAAAGGTGAGCATTCTAGATACTCTAGTTTGGTGCGAAGCAGGAATACTGAAGCCAGACGAGCGGATACATATACTTAATTGACCGAGCTCAGAATGACCCGGGGCAGTGGCATTGAAGCTTATTTTTCCGCAATCAACGCAGACAAAATTTTGAATCCATCCGGCTTAGTGAGGAATTGCCACTTGTTGCGAACTAATTTTAGATTTTTATGTTGCAGTTTTTATATGGATGCAGCTATTGGGTGCTGTTTTCATTAAAAAGTGAGGATTTCGCATTCTGTTTTTAAACATCACGTTTTTGAATGAGGGTCCTCAACAATTAACTTTCTTTTGCAGTAAATGCTGGATCTTCCAGTTCAGAAATATGTTAAATATATTTGGTATGGATAAGCCCAGTGTTTTGTTTCTTTATTCATAATTTGACAAGAGCAAACTTTTTATTTCATTACTCAGAAATACACACAAGGAGACTACATTGCAAAGAAATGTCGTGCTGAACGTGATATTCCAACACGTATATAGTTTTATTGGTAGCCGATATAATATATTGGATTCCACTATCCATAATACACTAACTACACTAGAATCGTAAATTTTTATTGGATTCCTATACGACACATGGTAATGAAATAAGGGTTTATACGGTATGGTATTCTAATGTTTTTAGCGTATTGTGGATATTGAAATCCTATAACAAACCCTTATTGTAATACGGTACCATAAATGTAATGTTTTCCAATACACTGGGCATATCGTATTGTAATACAATAAAAAGATATCGTTTACCAATATCCATAATACGCTGTTCATATTGGGGTTTTCCAATAGGGTCGCAAGCGCTTTGACAGGTGTTTATTCTACCACTCCGGTCAGTCACAAAAAGAAAACCTTTTCGCCACACTAATATGTTGTATTGCGATCATTGAACTAAAAAAAAACGGTATTCTGACAATTGCGAGGCGAATTAATAAATTCGAGAAGCTTTTCCACTCTGTTAATCGAAGTTGTAAATATATATTGGAGAAAATGTTTATAAAAAGCGGTTTTCTAGAACCATCTTTAATCTGTGGCCAGCGGTCCGTGGCTTTCGTTATTGACGCAGACGAAATTCAGCACATAGGCTTTCCTTTCTAGGAGGTGTTTCTAACCAAGCGTTAAGTCGCCCGTCAATAAAGGGTGGTCGAAATTCATCGCTTGTTCTATGCCAGAACGCGCCAGATGCCCTTCGTTGGTTTGCCACGTAAAAGCCCCAAACTTCAATTTGACGCAATAAAAAATTGGGTGGGGCTAGTTGGTACATATCGATTAAAATGTTAAAAGACGCAAACTGAAACAGGATGCTTGGTGTTACATTAAATCATTTGGAAGTTGGCGCTTCTCCATGTCGTGCGTGTTTCTTTTTGCGTCCTGTTTCAGTTCGCGCCTTTTAACCTTTTATTCAATTTGACAGCAGTGCTTTGCACGTGTTATCAATATCTTTTATGTACAAATAGGTAGATTTGTTTTATCTTGTCGTTTTCCGTTTTCCGCGATAAGACATCAGGTAACCACGCATTTGTGTACAAATTTGCTCACTTGCAATGTTCGAGGATTTTTGTGCTTTCTTCCAATCTGTATAACAAACGAATGACAACAAATATAATTTGTTCACGTCGCAATGTTTTTTTTTATATATATTTGACGAAGCGAAATAATGAAAGAATTGAGCACTGTCAAATAAGTAGTGTTCATTCTCATCTAAGGGCCTTAAAAAATAAAAAAAATAAAAAAAACTGTACGATGCGAGTTAGGGTAATCGGGGCTTTTTCGCGATTAAATTCAGATACGTTTCCAGCACAACTGTACATTAATTTCACGATACCTTCGCGAAAACAAGCAAATGGAGCGCTAATTTGAAGTATAAAGCTGTGTTTTTCTTGTGGCCCAAGTTCAGAAACCCAGTATGTGATGATATGTCTAACTTACATACGATTGAGTATGATGTTGAAATATATATCTGACTATCCAATCGCTATTGAATCCATAAGGATCGTCCTACTTCTTCCTCTGAGAAGGCTTATGTGTTAGTCTTTTTTTTACTTGCTTTTTTGAAAAAAGTGTGATAAACAGAAACAGTTAAATATTCCTAAAATATTTTATCTCAGTTATGTCTGAAAAGTTCTGTCACCCAATGGAAGGCAAAAATAATATTGTGTGAACTTATATTTTAATTATATGTTGTTTTCTTTGTTCCCAGGACATGACGATCGCTGTGCGTCAACCACCTGCCCGATCGCGGTTTTAGCAGGAAATCACCTTCTCTGATGTTGCTGTTTTTTCCGGAACATATATTTAATTTTGATACATTATTGCACAATTCGACTGGTCGTTTTGGAGCGCGCCAGATTCAGTGGACCAGATCCGAGATGGAGCGCGCGATCCGAACGGAGTCGCTCCACTTCCGAATCCCCAGTGGAACATTACCGCTCCTCCGCGGTCGGCAGATGCTTTCCCGTCATTCACCTTTCCGGCAATTTCTTTCCCGCGGTCCCGGATCTCGAACCCCATGTTTTCGCGGCTTTCTCAATCGCGGCGATAACAACACGTGTTCAATGCACGAGCGAAGTTAATCATGATGTGAAAGGTGCGTGTCGCTAAGCAAGTGCATCAGCGTAGCCCACTTGCCTCTTCATCGGAATACTTGAGAACTGTGCCAAAGTACGTCTCGATTTTCGTCCTCTTCTGTGGAGGTCCGAAAAGGCAAGCGAATTCATGCGGGGCATACAAGCAATCCTCGCCGTCGCTGCTACTTGATCCGCTGCTGCAGGAGGAGGAGCTGCTCGGGCAACCTGACGACAGACTGTCGCCAAGCAGCAGCAGCAATAAAGCGGGCAGCACTTCGGGAGCGGCCATTACGAATTCTGAGGCGAGATGTCGGGCGAGGAAGGAAGTCACGTCTGCGCGCCGAGGGCTGGCCAGGCTGGCTTCCGGTAGGATCCGCCGAAATCGGCGGAGCGACTTTCACGGGTCCGGACCTGGTGTGGGAGTTGATCTAAAACGACGAGTGGAACACGTCCGTCTCAATTCCGATCGCCCAATGAAATAAATGCGTTCAAAAATAGTCGATCCTGGCACGCTCCAAAACGACCCGTGGAATTCGCCGTAAGATTTTTAATTGTGTTTGCGACCTGGCAACCATCATCGAGCTGGAAATCCTGCTGAAACACCTTACGTTCCAGGAAAGAAGTTTTCCGAGGCAGCAATATTTCTAATAACAGTGTTAATTTGCAGCTAATTTTATGTCGATGCTTCAAGGGGACATTAATGTGTCATCTCTATTACTTTGGCTGATTTGAAATTGACAAAAAGCACCGACATTCAATAGTTCTGAGACGGGGGGATGTTAATGGTGAAATAAATGAGGATCATTAAAAATTGGGCGAAGTTGTTTGTCTCTTACGGTAAGGCAAACATACTGGGTGTCCCAAGGAGCGGCCAGGTTCTTTAAATCGACCGCAAAAGTCGGTTTCTTAACCTATCGCGCTACGCCTTTCTGCAGCGTTGCCAAGAGATGGTGGATTTTATTGTTTGTAAAATATGCAAAGAGAGAATGTACCCGGGGAAAAAGTAAAGAAAGAAAAAGGCTTAGCTCCTATGGGAGCGCAGCGAAGCCACTTCTCTTCAAACAATACGGCGCCGATTCGCACGGGAGTCAAGAAATGGCGCAAGCGGTCGCGACACCAACTGCTTCAAACGAACGAGCATACAGCGCCGAGAGCCGTTGTCCTTAGCAGACGATCTTTTCGACTCAAACGCGGCGCGAGCTTTTGTGATATCAGTAGTCAATGCATTATTTTATCATCCATACTAATAAAACATATTAAATGGACACATAATCGATAAAAAAATTGTCTGTCGGGTTATTTTGACTCTTTTTTTCGTGGTAATTATGTCGTCTGCTTTGCACTTCCTTGCGAAAGGTTTTTTGTGGAAAGCTTTTTTTTGTAGTGAAGATTGCCACACAAGGCAAAAACCTGCAACTTACAACGGTCGAAAAAACAAATACATAAGGTTCTAATTTTGTGTAGCAGCATGTTAGTATAAGAGTAACTATCGATATCGACAGAAAACAATAAGCCGAAAAATACTTACTGTTTCTTATTTCCTTTTTATGCATTGGGGTCTGGTACAGTCATTTTTTATGTTTTTTTACTTACACACTTTTAATGAAATATTTACCATTACAATTAAACAAAAAATATCAATCTTAGTCAAAATTATTTTAGATTGATTGCGGCACACAATTTTCAGGTATATAATATGCTTTAGTACAGCACAGGATTTCGGGGTGTGCGTGTTGGTGAATTTCCTGTAATACTTTTTTCTCGAGTTGTTAAAATACCGTCCTCACCTTACTTCTTCCCCCTCCTATCCCGCATTTCGCCAGCAGGAAGGTGGTTACCCTAATCGTTATATATTGCTTCTTCATCTTGGCTGCACACATCTAGACGACCTTCTTCACATTGCACTCCTTGTCGACATTTCGCTGGTGCTTGAGACTAATTGGAAGTCACTGTTTGCTCATTCCTTGGTGCACATATTTCGTGTTCAACATCAGGTATCTGAAGGAAGCACAATGAAACCCTGGAATCTGTTCAGAGGTACCTCAACATACTGTATTAGAGTACTGTTTTGTGTGTTGTATTTTCGTACAAAACCAAATTCCACTTTGTCTGCAATATACCCTATAACTGTTCACTACAATTAAAGTTGCAATGCAACATTGGCCACGAGAGGTGATTCGCCCAAGGTGGCCGAAAAATTCCTTGCATAACTTTCTCCATGGGTCATTTTGGATGTTGACAAATTTTCTTGTGAATAATGAGTGTTATGCACATATGTTTCTTCTATACATTTCGACCCGGTAATTCAGTTGAATAAACCCCAGCAAAGGCAGCAAGACCGTCCCATGGGGTCACACCAAGGATAACGGCATTCCTGCTAGAGTCCCGAGTCTAGTCACCGAACTTCACAGAACATAATGGTACATTCTCTTTCCTTAACTTTTCCCCCTGAAATGTGTTTTCTTGTTGTTGTTGTTGCTGTTGTTTGTAAAAGGAAAGTACAACGTTTAAACACCCGAACATTCCTAAGTGGTCTCTGTACCAGACAACAGGGTGTCTTAAGCCCGCTTCAGACAGGGCAACTGCTCCAACAATTTCGGGGTTGCTGGCTGGTTGTTCCCTAGATTTCCCTAGATGGACTCAAATTGCTGAGATCGGATCCGGCTCGAAGCGGACGAGCAGCTCCGACAACTCGGAGACATTTGAAGCGGCAGCAGCCAATCAGGAATGCAATATTTTCACGTGACACCCCTGTGGTAGTGATGATGACAACTGAAAACTTGGTTCTGGTCTCAAATAGATCATTTTTGGAAATAAACTATTTCAAAAAGATGATTAAGTATTCTCAGCACAATTTAAAGATATAAAAAACTGTTTTTTTTGTATATAACTGTGCATCTAAATACTGCAAGAAAAATAAAATTTCATGATGATGATGGCAAGTCGTAGCAATTCGGTTGCTGCGTGTGAACGCGGATGGCCTGTGTTACTGGTGTTGCGACGTCAAGTTGCTGGGCGAAATTGCCCGACTGAAGCGGGCCTTGGGGAACTAAAATCAAGGGCGGTGGAGCTCTACGTTCAAGCCCACCTGGAGACATTTTTGTTTCCTTTTTGAGTACATATATATATGTATATTTTTTTAAGTTTTAACATATAGACGCATAATTTACACACTAATTCACATTCAGAAGCGCTTTTATTCACACTCTGTGGCTCCCTAGTGCTTACAATAACTTCTTAGTGAGCTATTGCAAGCTCTGCAAAGGGAGGGGCATCTTCCCACCCTTCGCAGGCTGTAAAGCTGTGGCTTGCACAGCTCTAGCGGGTCGCACCTAGCTCACTGGCTTCATCACGAAGCATAGGTGCTGCATGAGTCGCGCCACACCGTAAGGCCATATACGGTCGGGTCACAGCACCTGGGGCCATTCGTCACAGCACTCAGCTATGGTATGGTGGCATGGTCAGGACATGAAGCAGGGGTACAACTTAGAAATGCTGATCTTCATCACATTTGAAACAGATTTTTATTACTTTTGTGTTGCGTTGTCAGCATTTTAAGGGTAAGGAAGCAAGCAGCACCGAGAGCAAGAAAACAAAATTGAAAACCGCTCTCGCCGAGAACTTCTTACGAGCACTAGGAAGCCATAGAGTATAATTAAAAAGTTTCTAAAGTTGAATTAGCATATAAATTATGTGCTTGTGCCTAAAAAATATAAAAAAACAATTTAAATATAAGTAATAAGGATAATATACACCAGGAGGATTTAAACCAGAACTACAGAGCCCGTAAGTTTGAAATTTGACACCTTAAACCACTCGGCCACCACCCTCTTTTATTTCCGGGTCGTTTACCGAGGTATATGAATTTCATTTGCAGCTGTCGGCTGCAAGAGAGATTGCCTTATTTTCATTTATTGGACTATTCCCACCAAATATTACAAGTGACCATGAATAGAACCTCATTTGTCGGCCGAGGCACTGTGCTTGCATCAAGGCAAGCTATACTTCGTCTCATCCTACGATGGACTAAAGGCCAAAGCCACGGGCCGCCAGGTCCAATCACGTTCCACGCTAAACTATGACACGCTTAGCATTGATTCGGTCTGGACAAATAATGCTCTGAAACCAAAAACGCTGAGTCATTTTTATAGCTTCGACACTGCAAAGAGCCAGTACGTCGTGGAGTTCCTTGCAATGTAAAATTGTTGAGTCACTCTATGCTCGATCCGTATTACTGTCCACCCATTCCCATGAGCGATCCGAGACGCGGGCACCGATACGTGCATTGAAGCGAAATATCACGCAATGTCTAAGTGGCTCGTGATTGGATCTGGTGGTTCGTAACTTCTGCCTTTAGTCCATCGTAGGGTGCGACGAAGTATAGCCTGGCTTGCTGGATTTATATTTTGTTTCATCACCCATGTAGAAACTATGACTAAGTCTGACTTGTTCTGGTGTGCAGGTATTCTTGGCAGTAAGCTCTGCTAAATGAGGCAAAATATATATTATACTATTTTTATAGAGAATATGCATTGTTTTAGCAAAATGAGCTACACTATTTGACTAACGTGAAACGGAGAACGAGCCTCTCCACCTGGGTCTGTTTTCATCTCGCTGACTGCTCTTTCCTGATTTTTGTGGTTTGTATCAGACTTTTCTGTCTCTGTCCGGCAAAAGCATCAGTGTTAGACTAAGACTGGGTTCTTTAGCATATGTGTAGGTATTCTTCGCAGCAAATGGCTGCCAATCAGGTACACGAGTTTGTTCTCGGCCACCGAACGCAAGTATTTTCAAGGTGAGCTGTTGCCCGCCGATTTGAGTTTTGTGTACCATTCCTCATGAATGCCATTTCGTATGTGTAGTGGTCTTGCATGAGTATTTTGTTGTCTCTCCTGCAAAAATACCCAGGTTTGCCTAAGACCAGGTTCTTTCTTATACACGCAGGCCTTAGAGGCAAGCACCAGTCAGTCAAGGCCAGAAGTTTGCTCTTTGCCGCTCATGGCAAGTGTTTTCAAGGTGAGTGATTGATTCCTATCTGAGTTGTGTGTTTCATTCCTCACAGGCACTCTACTTCCTGTCTTTATAGTGGTCTTGTGTCAGGCTTTTGTGTCTCTGTCCTGCCAAAGCAGCTGTGTTAGACTAAGACTGGGTTCTTTCGGATATCTGCAGCTGTTCTCGGCAGCAGATGGCTGCCAATCAGGAACACGTGTTTGTTCTCGGCCAACAAGAGCAAGTATTTTCAAGGTGTGCTATTGCCCACCTATATGAGTTTCAGCATTGGTCAAGGAGCGCAAAATGAAAGCCCGGGGGTTTGCCATCACAAAAATGTTGACACGGAAGCGCATAGGGTGGAAGCTTTACAAAAATATCCACCTGCCCCAACAAGTGAAACCAAAGCTAAAACGTAGGTTCCAGTTAAAAAGAAAACATTGTCAGCCCAAGTTACCTCGGGGGCAACAGGGAGCAAACAAGCCACGGTACCAGTATACTTGGTTCAGGCTTTTGTAGGCGTGGTCGATGACTCGGTGGTTTCTAAAAAAATATTTTTTTTCAAAAAGTGTGGTGGCCGAATATTTGGGGATGGGCATTGAGTCGGGATGTTACGGTAAACATTTCGTCCACGTGTTGGGATTCGTGTACCTTGTCCCCCTAGCGAGGGGGACCAGGCCTTCAAAATTCTAGGTTCGCTGCAGGGGTGGTTCAATATTGACGTCTCATTTTACATTAGGCCTCTCAAATTAAAACGCACTAGAAATGGCATGCCTGTGATACGTTTAGGTGTACTTCCTCTCGGCACGTATATGGATTATGTCTCAAAAGGTCTAATCTGATGTTGACCACACCTCAGGTCTCCACCGACAATTTATCAGGACGAGACCCAACCAAGACACTAGGGAGGAGCAACTTTAGCGAGGGAGGCTACATATACGATAGCTTCTTCGGACAAGAACCTAAAATAGATAGATGGTGGGGGTTTTATTTGCTATGCCTTTTTGCATGCACATTCTGTTTGTTATGTTTCAAGATTCCTGCAGAGTTAATTTCAACTATTGCAAAATACCGAGCATGCGCCCAGATAGCAGAAGGGCCTACCCCCTGTTTTCGGAACAATCCGTAAGTAAGCAAAGGGCATGCCAGACACCCATCAACCTGTTTTGATCCATGCTCAAAATATTGAAAGAAGACATCAAGCGCCAGGTGCTGTGGCGTCCTTGCCACAATAGCGCCGGTCGCAAAGCTGACAGATCCGTGCCTGGCGCAAGCCATGGCGTGACCTTTGGGAACCAAGGAATTGAGATTAAAGAAGTAGCACAGAAATTGGAGGAGAGTGGCGAAGGTGAGCAGAGTTAACAGAAAACAAGGATGAAGGGGGTTCCGTCGCATGAGGCAACTATGTCCCGTGCATGTAATTTTGAGTGTACTGTAGGTGGCTACAAAAAAAATATTTACTTGGATGTAACTAATCGCAAATCTCTCTTACAGTTTCCACGACCCACAAGCCAGCAGGCGCCTGTTCGTTCTCGTTCAAAGGTGAGGATTCCAGATTTTCTAGTTTGCTCTGAAGCAGCAATACTGAAGCCAGACAAGTGCTACGGCATATTTATTTGACGCAGCTCAGAACAACTGGGGACGCTTTCATTGAAGCTTCTTTTGCTGCAATACACGTGGACAACACGTTTGTCGATGTGTGCCCAGTTTTGTCGCAAGAAGCATATTATGTCACGCGCATGTATTTTTCAGGGGTGGTCCAGCTGTGCCAATTATGCCATTTTGATAATGTCCCCTTTGAATTGCGCCTAAATACATAAGTTGTGCCAAACCCGCCAAACTGCACCAAAAAAGACTAGTCGGTCCGTGAACGAATCCATTTTTGTTTTGAAAGAATGGCGTTTTCGACTAGAAACCCGGTGGAAAATAGCCATCACAATCCAGGCTTCCGGCTCAGTGACATTATTGTTTTGTTGCAACCCTTGTGGAATGCGGTGCTGTGGCTGCTCTATTCTGCATCACCACAGCTAAGTCCTCCCGAAGATGAGCAAACATAATTTTTTTCTGCATGCGCATATTAAGTTAGAGACCCCTTAGTAGAAATCCACTCGGACGCTCGTTTACTGGCAGACCAGCGGCATCAATACCGAATGTGGTTATCTTTTGGTTTGCGTGGTCCTTGCTTCATTTCCTGGTTGCGAATCGTTGCGTGTTCTTTTTCGTGTCAAATACCGTAAACGATTGGTTACCCACTTGGTTGTCATACTGTCGCACTGCGTGTGAACTCAGAATGGAGCTTACAAACCAGTTTAATGAATATTTATATTTTAGGATGCTTCGGAAGCCTTGAGTATATTTATCACGATAGAACTGAAACAAACCAACTTGCGTTAAGGTTTACACAGTGAGAGGTCGGTCTGACTTGGGTTATATCGACCGTCATTCAGGCTGTAGATAAATTTAACCTGTAGCTTTACTGCTAGTGATTACACGACCGCGCATCCTTACCGTGCTCACGAGTTTAAAAAGGGGGAGATGGGTATAGAGCCCAATATTCCTGGGTCAGAATCACGGCCGATGATTACCAATGCGAGTGAGGAAACGTATTTACACTGATGGTAACTCGACTCGAATGTAGGTTGATTCCCCCACACCGCGTACCAGGAAAATAAAAGTAAATATATAAAGAAATTATATAGGGCCACATTTGACACGGGTTGCCTTCTTTCGCGACGCACGCCGCAAGTTTTGCCTCTAACTCTCGAAATGGTCCCGACTTTGGTTCGTGAAAACCTCGTTGTTTGCGCCAGAGTTGTAAGTCTCGGATCGCCGCAGCCGCCACTGGCGCACCACCCGTTCAGAGATATCAAACTAGCGGCCTGCCACGCACTTGTCGGTGGCCTCGGCGAAGGGAATTAGTCCTCTCGAACGTTGCCATCAATACGCGAAGAAAGCTACTCGGGCCCTGAGCAGTCATGACGAAGCAGGGGACAAACAGCCGCAAAGAGATAACGTGTCGCTGTGCCGCTTGAGTACCGCTATACTGTCGACAGCCTGTGAAAGTGCACTTTGTCAGGGCAGTACTACTGCTAACCTGCGGTTTTTAATGTCCTTCAATATCTGATTTAATGAATGGGCACTGGTACCACCAACAAAAAACAGTACAGAAGTGCTATTTGTTCGTGCTGCTCCAAAATGTTTTGTTTTCCTGATACTAAGGCGCTTCACAATGAGATTTTCCCTGCTCCAAAAGGGGAGTTTATGTAATACAAATTGCTCCAAAATTGTGCTGTAGGTGGCTACTCAAAGAAATTGCTACTTGAACGCAACTCATCGCAAACCTTTCTTTGAGTTTCCATGGCCCACAAGGCACCAGGTGCCAGTTCATTCTCGTTCAAAGGTGAAGATTCCAGATTTTCTAGATTGTTCTGAAACAGCAATACTGAAGCCAGACAAGCGGTACGGCATATTCAATTGACGGAGCTCAGAACGACTGGGGATGCTTTCACTGAAGCTTGTTTTGCTGCAATACATGCGTGTATTGCAGCAAAACAAGCTTCAGTGAAAGCGTCCCCAGTCGTTTTGAGCTCCGTCAATTGAATATGCCGTACCGCTGGTCTGGCCTCAGTATTGCTGTAGGCGACAAATCATGTGCCCAGTTTTGTCACACTAACTAGCTCAACTTAAGCCTGTTACCGTTGCTTGGCTTTTCCCTCAGCCAAATCGCTTATATGGGGGGCACCCAAATGAAAACACAATCGTGTTGAATCGTGTAAGAGTATTTAGAATATTTATCGATCACGCCGCTGAACTTGCATCGCTCGAAGAACTTCCTTTTTGTGAGCGCCTTCTCTGCTTGAGATTACTGGAAACACAGCCACTTCCATCTGATGCAATCGGTGGTAGCATTGGTGACATCAACGAGTATGCGACTCCCAGAGCACTGGTGAACACCATTGTTTTCGTCGCTCCCGACGGTTCCCTGAAAGCCGCGAGCGGCGTAGAAGCGTAGAGCTGCGAGGACTTGTTGTTTGACCGTCAGCACGCGGGGCCCTTCGAGACGCCGCTAGAGCTTTCCGCGAAGCTGGTCGCACAGCCAGCGAATCACCCCGTTGGTCAGCCGGTATTCGCCAGCAAACCTCGCATCGCTCGTGTCGAAAGCATCTCGGTGATTTCTAAAAACTCGATCCGCTGGCGAGCCCAACAGTAGAGATGCATATGTTCGGGTCGCCATCTTTTACGACCCAGAATAATCTCCGGTTTCATCTCGACCACTCTGTTAACTGCGTCGTCAAAGTGCATCGTGACGACATTTTGACGTCACCGGCAACTGCATTATTTTACGAGCATAGTTCGAACTGCATAGAGAAAAACTACATTTCAACATGATGTCACGTGAACCTAGAGACTCGCCAATCAGTGCCCAATTCAGTTTTCTACATCATTTAGTTTGCGTTCCAGCATAGATAGACAGAACGACGCGGGGCTTCTGCATTGAAGCTTATTTTCTGTAATACATGCTGGCGACATTGACGTGTGCCCAGTTACGTCGCAAGAGGATATCTATGTCCCGCACATGTAATTTTGAATCTTTCCGACTTAGTGTATTTTACGTGGCTACTCAAGGTAAGTGCTACTTGGACGCAACTAATCGCAAATCTCTCTTCCAGTTTCAACGGCCTACAAGCCAGCAAGCACGAGTTCGTTTTTCTTCAAAGGTGAGCATTCCAGATACTCTAGTTTGGGGCGCAGC
Organism: Ixodes persulcatus; assembly: GCA_013358835.2. Lineage (NCBI taxonomy): Eukaryota > Metazoa > Arthropoda > Arachnida > Ixodida > Ixodidae > Ixodes > Ixodes persulcatus. The sequence continues at coordinate 190,190 of JABSTQ010009445.1, read as the reverse complement.
AGGAATACTGAAGCCAGGCGAGCGGATACGTATATTTGATGCCCGAGCTCAGAATGACCTGGGGCAGTGGCATTGAAGCTTATTTTTCCGCAATCAACGCGGACATATTTTTGAATCTATCCGGCTTAGTGAGGAATTGCTACTTGTCGCGAACTAATCACAAATTTTTATCTTGCATTTTCTATATGGCTGCAGCTAGCAATTGCTTGTTTTCGTTAAAAGGTGAGGATTCCACTCTCTATTTTCAAACATCAAGCTTTTGAATGAGGGTCCTAAACAATTAACTTTCTTTTGCAGTAAATGCTGGATCCTCCAGTTCAGGATTATGTGAAATATATTTGGTATGGATAAGCCCAGTGTTTTGCTTCTTTATTCGTAATTTGACAACAGCAATATTTGTTATTTCATCACTCATAAATACACACAAGGAGACTGCATGCATAGAAATGTCGTGCTGAACATGATATTCCAACACGTATATAGTTTTATTGGTAGCCGATAGAATATATTGGATTCCAATATCTATAATACGCTAAGTACACTGGAATCGTTAACACTTATTGGATCCCCATACGACACATGGGGATCCAATAAGGGTTTATACGGTATGGGATTTCGATATTTTAGCTTATTCTGGATATTGGAATCCCATAGCAACCCTTATTGTAATACAATACAATATATGTAATGTTTTCCTGACACCTTACAAATAAACGTAACGTGTACTTCCTCTCAGCAAGTATATGAATTCTGTCTCAAAATGTCTAATCTGATGTTGACCACACCTCAGGTATCCACCGACGATTCATCAGGACGAGACCCAACCGCGACACTAGGGAGGAGCGGCTTAAGCGAGGGAGGCTACCTATACGCCAGCTTCTTGCAGACAAGAACCGAAAATAGATAGATGGTGGGTGTTTCATTGTCTATGCATTTTGGCATGCACATTCTGTTTGTTATGTTTCAAGATTCCTGCAGAGTTCAATTTCAACTATTGTAAAAAAACCTAGCATGCGCCCAGATCGCAGAAGCGCCTACCCCCTGTTTTCGGAACGATCCGCAAATAAGCAAAGGGAATCCCAGACACCCATCAACCTGTTTTGAGCCATGCTCAAAATATTAAAAGAACACATTAAGCGCCCAGGTGCTGTGGCGTCCTTACCACAATAGTGCTGGTCGTGGAGCTGACAGATCCGTGCCTGGCGCAAACCATGGCATGGCCTTTGGGAACCAGGGAATTGAGATTAGAGAAGAAGCAGAGAAGTTGAAGGCAAGCGGCGAAGGTGAACAGAGTTAACAGAAAACAAGGACGAGAGGGGTTACGTCGTATGAGGCATCTATGTCCCGTGGATGTAAGTGTGAGTGTACTGTAGGCGGCTACTCAGAAAAGTTGTTACTTGGACGTAACTAATCGCAAATTCCAGATTGCCCAGTTTGGTCCCAAGCAGCAATACTGAAGCCAGACGAACTGTACGACATATTTAATTGACGGAGCTCAGAACGACTGGCAACAGGAAGAATAAAGCAAACTCTGGACGAGGAACAACGAACTTTTCCTTCAACTGGCAACAACATGAATGAGCCCAAAATCACTCCCCGAAATTCAGAACCGCCAAGAAAAAAAAGAGAGAAAGCGTGTGGAGGAAGTATGTGCGCGCCTATTGAGCCAAACAACGCAGCGCGGCGGTTGCAACCGGAGACGCCGGGAGGGACGGCCCAGGCGGCTGGCAGCAGAGACGCACGGGATGCCTAGAAGCAACAGACTAGTCGCGGCCAGACAGAAAAAGAGATAAAAGAAGGTGTAAAGAGTTGTGAAGTAAAGAATAATATAAAATGTGAAGTAACAGTGAGCAGAAAAAGTTTTGATTTGGTGGGAGCGGTTATAATCTACGCTAATTCCGCAGTCAAGTAGGTTATCTCTTGTTTGGAGAGAGAAAGAGAAGGAGCAGACACATTGTTCTCAACAGAGTTCATGGTGAATGACTCGATGATTTCAATTCCAAATCTGTTATGATGCCCTCCAAGAACCTTTGTGTTCCTGAAACAGGGAACGCAGTCAGTGCATTTGCGGGCATGAACGACTATGGGGTGAAAGGAATCAGCTGACGAACGGGAAACCTCTAAATTATGCTCTCCGAGTCTGTGGTTATTACATCTTCCTGTCTGCCCTATATACTGTCTCCCGCAAGACAAAGGAATTAAATAAACTTTTTCTTCCTCGCACGGGACGAACTTATTAACGTGCTTAACATTGCACCCCCGCGGTTTTTCCTGAATGTTGACTCGTTGACAGAGCTGCTTAAGCCGCATTCTACAAGAAAAAACTACATTTGTGGTGAAGCGGGATGCAAGAGCCCTCAAACGATGCGATGAATTGTGCGTGTATGGGATGACGGCAAATCGTTCCGGCCTTTTGTTCTTGGTTGCCACACAAGGACGATTAACGCCAAGAATGAACTTCTTCAAGGAGTTCCGCAAAAGGTCCTCCGGATACCCCGCGTTGACAAGCCTAAGTGCTGAAACTGAAAACTTGTTTCCAAAAAGTGTGGATATGACTTTAAAAAAGACGACGAAAAGAGTGTTTTTACGATACCTTGTTTGACTGATTTAGAATGATTGCTAGAAAAGAAAAGCAAAGGCATTTTCGTCCTCTGCTGGAAGAACCAGCATAGGCCCGAAGAGGAAAGGTGCGGGCGAAGCTCTAAATACTGTAGACCCTCATGTGAAGGATCCTCTTTGGTAAAACTGAGTCCAGAGGAGTTAGACGTGAAAGCATCCACGATTTCCTCGGGCGATTCAGATTTTGTGTAAATGACAAGGTAATCATCAACAAATCTGAAGAGCTGGCAGCCAGCTGAGGTGTTATCCAGCTGAGCTTTTATAGCTCGGTCCACAAACGAAAGATAAACCTCGCTCAGAATGGGAACTAGACAGGAACCAATACAAACACCTTTTTTCTGCCTTAAAATTTTCCACTGGTATTTGACGAAGGTCGACTCCAGGTAAAGAGCTAGTAAGTCAGCGAAGTCAGGGGCCGAGACACCGGAGGAATTCTGAAAGTCACAAATTCCATATTCCTGGATGGCACTGGAAACTGATTCCAGGAGAACTTTCGGGTCTAAATTAAAATACATATCCCCAATGTCTAGAGAATAAAATAGACAGTGGAGTGGAAGATGAATGAATGGGCTCAATGCGAGATATCAGTTAAAGGGAGTCGGAAATCTTAAAAGGCTAGGGAAGTTGAACGTTAAAAAGATGTTTTTGCAAAAAGGTGCCAAGATGTCTCTGCCAACAACCCCTCTCGGAAACTATACTACTGAAAGGGACACCGTGCTTGTGTGTTTTAGCAGTGAAAGAAACCGTAAGGTACTGTTTTGAAGAACTAGCAATGAGACCTTTGAGCCTCGGGAGGTTCATCTTAGAGCACAAATTCTTGGCCTTGGTTCGGAAAGAATCGGAAGGCCGCGTCCTTAATGTATCAAAGATTTTTGAGAGAGCGTCATTTGCCTTACTCCCATACATTCCCTCCTCCAAAACAACAAAAAACACCAGTCTTGTCAGCCTCAAGTGGCTTCAAGCGTCCCTGGCGCAACTCCTCCACCGCAGCACGAATGGGAAACCTGCCTGGTTGATGAGGGGGGTGGAAGCACACAACACGTACTGCTGAACCAAGGAGGTCCTTGATTGATGCTGCCACTTGATGTACCGACGCCAGCTGATCCACTTTCCTAGTTGGAAGGGCCGGAGCAAAATTAGGGCCTTTTGAGATTAGCTCCAACGTGCTCGTAGAGAGAGGCTTTTCACATATTAAAACAGGAGTTTCAAACTTGTTTGTCCTGCTGCTTGGATTAGAGACGTTCACACAAGCAATTACTAACTTCCAAGCGGATTCAAGCTGTCTTGAAGCGGCACCCACGATGAACCGGAAAGAAGGATGAGAGTGAAAAAGAGACCCAAAAAGGGCTGTCATGTGGCTTGGAATAACGTTCTGGGGAACACGAACCTCGAGGGCAATTTCCTTTCTGGCGATCTGCATCATCCGGTAACAGGAAGACCAGTTGGTGCAGAGGAAACCCAGTGCCAATTCCACGCCTTGGTGGGGGACATTCTTTCGTAGACACAGTCCAAGAGACCGAAGTCTGAGGCGAAGCAGAAAAAGCCTGGAGATGAAGCAGGAGGCCATGTAGAAGGCGGTGGGGTCAAATTCCAGGAATCACTCTTTGGGTTCGGACAAAACATAGGCTCTAAAAAGGTAAGTTCACATTAACTGAAGAGTGTGTTGGTAACAATGACTGGCAACAAAAAGAGTAAAACAAACTCTGGACGAGGGACAACGAACATTTCTTTCAACTGACAACAACATGAACGAGCCCAAAATCACTCCCCAAAATTCACAACCGCCAAGAAAAAAGGAGAGAAAGGGTGTGAAGGAAGTATGTGCGTGCCTACTGAGCCAAAAAACGCAGCGCGGCGGATGCAACCGGAGACGCAGGGGACGCCTGGAAGCAGCAGACTAGGCTTCCGTGAAAGCGTGCCCAGTCGTTCTGAACTCCGTCAATTTAATATGCCGTACCGCTTGTCTGGCTTCAGTATTGCTGCTTCAGAGCAAACTAGAAAATCTGGAATCCTCGCCTTCGAACGAGAATGAGCTGGCACCTGCTGCCTTGTAAGCCATGGATACTGCAAGGAAAATTTGCGATTAGTTGCGTCCAGGTAGCAACTTCTTTGATTAGCCACGTACAGCACACTAAGCTGTATAAATTCAAAATTACATGCGCGTGAAATAATATGCCTCTTGTGACAAAGCTGGGCACACGTCAACAAATGTGTTGTGGACAACACATTTGTTGACGTGTGCCCAGTTTTGTCGCAAGAGGCATATCATGTCCCGCACATGTAATCTTGAATTTATCCGGCTTAGTGTGCGAAAGGTGGCTACTAAAAAAATTACTGCTTGGATGCAACTAATCGCTAATCTTTCTAGCAGTTTCCTAAGAGCCAGTAGGTTCCAGTTTGTTTTTCCTCAAAGGTTAGAATTCCAGATTCACTAGTTTGGTCCGAAGCAGGAATACTGAAGCCAGACGACCGGTACAGCATTTTTAAGTGACGGAGATAAGAATGACTGGGTGCGCCTGCGTTGAAGCTTATTTTTCTGTAATACACGCGGGAGACATTGACGTGTGCCCAGTTACGTCGCAAGAGAATAAGTATCTATGTCCTACGCATGTAATTTTGAATTTTTCCGACTTAGCGTACTTTACGTGGCTACTCAAAGTAATTGCTAATTGGAAACAACTAATTGCAAGTCTCTCTTCCAGTTTTCACCGCCTACAAGCCAGCAAGCACCAGTTCGTTTTTCTTCAAAGGTGAGCATTCCAGATACTCTAGTTTGGTGTGAAGCAGGAATACTGAAGACAGACGAGTGGATACGCATATTTAATTGACCGAGCTCAGAATGACTCGCGGCAGTTGCATACAAGCTTATTGTTCCGCAGTAAACACGGATATAAGTTTGAATCTATCCGGCTTAGGGAGGAATCGCTACTTGTCGCGAACTAATCACAAATTTTTATCTTGCATTTCTATATGGCTGCAGCTAGCAGGTGCTGTTTTCATTAAAAGGTAAGGATTTCACATTCTGTTTTTGAATGAGGGTTCTAAACAGTCAACTTTCCTTTGCAGTAAATGCCGGATCCTCCAGTTCAGGAATATGTTAAATATATTTGGTATGAATGAGACCAGTGTTCTGCTTCTTTATTCATAATTTGACAGCAGCAACTTTTTTTTTTCATCACTCAGAAATGCATACAAGAAGTCGTCGTGCTGAACGTGATAATTCAACTCGTATATAGTTTTATTGGTAGCCGATATGATATATTGGATTCCAAGATTCATAATACGCTAAGTACACTGAAAGCGTAAGCCCTTATTGGATCCCCATACGACACATGGGGATCCAATAAGGGTTTATATGGTATAGGATTCCAATGTTTTTAGCGTATTATGGATATAGGAACCCCTTATTGTAATACGATAAATGTAATAAATATTGAAATCTCATAACAAACCCTTATTGTAATACGATACAATAAATGTAATGTTTTCCAATACACTCTTCATATTCTATTGTAATACAATAAAATATATATCGTTTACCAATATCCATAATACGCTGTTCACATTGAGGTTTTCAAGTAGGGAAGCACACCTGATTCTACGACGACCGACTTCTGTTGCGCACGCGTGTCAGCCGTGCGCGGTTGGCAATATTTTTCTAATTTTAAGTATGACTTTTTACCCAGGCAGCTTATGAAACTGCCTCGGCCGAATAGGGAGTTCACATTTTGTAGGGCTTTCTTGCCCTTCCGCTAAGCCTTCAACTTTAAAGGCGTCAGTACTGCCCATAAGTCCCGTTAAGAGGATATGGCAGCTAAATAAGAACTAAAATAGGGAGATGTTACGATTCCAGGTGGCAGTGCGGGTGCTGCCTTCTTACCCGTCCGGACAGCGCTAGTAAAAAAAAAAAAGTTCCTTCTTTCCATTAAAAAAAACGATTTTTGTTTAATTTTTTGACTGGACCTAGAAACAAGTAAGCTGGGTTTGGGGGCAAGGGTGGGGGGTGGAGGATTGCCGATCTTCAAGGCTTTGTCACTATAGAGGAGGCTATGCTCCGACGCATGCTGCATGCTCGCTATGATACCTTTGGCAGGCGTTTAGTCGTTCGGTGCTCGGGAAGTAAGCACGAGCGGTTGCAAGCCTACCATAGACCAAAGGTATCCTCACGTGCATGATGCTCGTGCTTGAGCATAGCCTCCTTTATTCTACACAACCTGTCAAATCGCGAAATACTCTGGTATAAGGCTTGTCGCAGTCGTTAGTTTTTGTTTGTCGCTCTAGTGGTACTCGGGCATAAGGTAACAACACGCGACATATTCATGGCGCAGTATTCGTACCACGGAGCCATGTCACATATAGAGAAGAAGACGCCCGAGTCACAAACCCCCATCGCCAACGTAGCATATCATTCGGCCACCTCGGAGAAGCGGGGCACGCACAGCGACCGCCGTTGGTGGAGTTCAGATTGTTGGTGAGACTTTAACAGACACAAGCCTAAACACGTAGCACAACATCCCTTGTACGGTCGTTGCCTTGTATTTTCTTGCTTTCTTGCTGGAAAAATTGACGGCGGTATGCAGCGCAAAAAGCTAGAAAATTAGTTGAAAATCGGACACGCCTAAACATGCGTATGTTTCCTTCGGAATTTCTGTCGTTTCGTTTTTCCTTTCTTTCATGGTCCCAAGTGTCAGCACTCACGATTTGCCACGATTCAGTTCCGTCCTCTGTACCCCTAATTTAAGCGAGGTAGAAGCGTTCGAGTCGTCACAATCACACGTATACAACGGTCGCGTCCAATCAGATCCAACTCGATGGTCCGGGCGGTCCGGCGACTTCGCCAAGCATGCGCACCGCTGAGTGAGAGCAAATGACGTAGCGCGCTTCTGTCGACTTTCATCAAGCTCCGTCAGATCCCATGGATAGAGTTCGGCGGGATTGGGGGCGCGACACGCGGTGGGCGCTGCCACGTATCTACGAGCGGAAAATGACCGACTTCACCAGGACCTTTCGGTGGAAGATACGCACTCTAAATGGGGAGCTTTTAAAGCGCTCAAAACTTTCGAGCGAAATTCACCATAAATGACAATCTGAGGAAACAGTCGGGTCCTCAGGTGATCCCCGGGCAGCAATACACGGCAAATAATAAGCACCCGCGATGTGCGGGTGATTTTTCTGTAGCGGGACGGGCTTAAGCTTGGCGTCTTTGATCAACTGTTTGGCTTGATTTGGCTTGATTTGTTCGCTTGCGCGTGTTGATGCTAAATAAGAATAGTGGTTCTCGTAAACGCGGCCCGTCGTGAATGTGACCATGGTTTCAATACAAGAGAAGACAACTGCAGAGGTTGCGTTTAAATTGTGCGTCCCTTCGTTCACCCATCTTGCTCGCGGATGCCACGAAAAAATTAAAAAAAAAAATCTGAAAGGACTGTAGGTATATTTTTTTATTTTTAGTGCTCTCTTCGGTTTTTACCGCACAACGGCAGACGCTGCCGATTGCTTGTATTGCACCATGGCATGTGCACAATGTAACGCTCGAACGCCGCTTTCATGTTCGCGTCTTGCGTGGGTTGAAGATGTTTTTAGACCGGGCGCAATAGTAGATGGACGCAGGGGGTAACGAGCGCCGACAAGCTGCTTTTATTACCGCGTCTATACATGGGCGTTGCAGACGACAATTGATGGTGGCGGAATAGCGGATGACGCCGGAGACTGTCGCGCCTGTGCTTGCTCGACTAACAGGTGATGTGAAAGGCCGGACTAGACGCACCTTTTGCATACCCAACCTAGTGAAAGGGGTGCATAAGGCTTCGGAGCTTCTTTGGCAGAGCAGCCTAGTAATTCAATAGTAACTTTTGAGGCAACTAATCTAAGGGCTGGGACAAAATGCGCAATCCGTTGATATCCGAGAATTGCTTAAAGGGGCCCTGCAACGACCTTTTTACTGTTATTTCTAATTTGCACCAAACCTGAGAGCACTGAACGTAGTAACTTAGTGAACTTTTTGTTTTCTCAAACTTTGCTTTATTTTAAAAGTTATGGGCATATTAAAATTCCCAAAACAAGCAAAAATAATCTCTTTCATGACGTTCTTGGTCATGTGTCTCCGCTTTTTCCGCACCGGAGGACTCCCCTTGCCGCGGTGGCTGAGGAATGTGGGGAGGGACGAGAGGACGAGGAAAGGAGGTGAGGCAGAGGGGAGAGAGCTGCCGGTAGAACGCGGCAGCTCTCTCTCCTCGGCAGACTTCAGGACCAACAACGTCACAATTTCGACACATGCCGCGCGCGTTCCCCTATTGACAAAATGTCTGTGAGGCCCAGTAGGATTTCCTGTGAGTGCCTAAGAGGCCTTTTAGGATATCCTGAAATGTCTGATGGGCCCACCAGGCTCCTCTACTAAGTCTGTGGGGCCCTTCAAGATATCTTTCTGAGAGGTGTGGTTCGTTCCGGGTCGTTTTAAAAGGTCTGTGTGACCTTTCAGGGCCGCTCTAAAGGGACTGTGAAACCCACCAGACATCATCGGGAGGACCTCGCAGAATTCATCCTATGACGGTAGTGCGTAAACGTGCTGTGATCATCGGCAGCCCACTTCGGTGAAGCGAGTGCGTAAACCTGTTGTGTCGCTCTTTATATTGGTTCATAATGTAGACGAAGCGAATATTGCTTTGATCGGGACTCATTGAGTGCAAACGATGCCCACGTATAGCCGCCAATTGAGAACAGCTAGAAGTCTATCGAGCTAGCTTTATCAAACAATCTCGGCTCAAGAATTCGGCGGTGCGAGTTGGCCACCCAGCGGCCCAGCCGCCCGCCCAACAACTAAGTAAGCCAAGCCGGTTCGAAATGTGTGACATACGCAACGGACAACAGACGGACTTATACGTATTGCTTATTTTTACTTACATCTCCTAGCACCGTCTGAGTGTATACAGCGTTTCAATATTTACAAATTCAAGGTCCACCAGCGCGTGATTGTTGCTTCAGAAACGAAACGTTGAAAATGCCATTTATTGAGAAGTTGCCGGCATAAGATCGCGGCTTCCAAACGTGTCTTCGGGCTACCGAAGCGAATCTCGGCCGCACCCCCGCACTATGAAGATCTCTCCTTCACTTTGGGAGAGGGGGTTTGTGACGACGCAGACAACGGCATCCGGAATGTGGATTGCCCCGAAAGCAAAGTAGCCTGGTCTTACGAGCGCGCGACTGGGAGGGGCGCCTTGAAATCAGAGTCGCCGTGACATCCCCGCGTCCGGATTGGTCAATTTGCCGCCGACCTACGACCGCAGGCAACGGTCGTAGGTCGGCGGGAATGTCTTTGTTCCTGTTGACTGCTGACGCTCGGTGAGCTCGTGCGAAGGCGCTGTTTGTGCGAATGAAAGTATATGCATTCCTGCGGCGACTTTCCTCGGCAGGTTCTTCGGGAGTTTGGGCGGCATGGGGCTGTTTTCGATATCTGGGTGGTGCACACAGATGGCCCAACACACCAGGAGTCGTGCGTTCGAGAACGCAGCCACGCTGGAGGTCGGACAAGCGTCGTCGCCCTGGACCGAAGCCGCCAAGCGATCCGCCTCCTCATACCCTCGAGTGCCGCAGTGGGCTGGCAGCCACTGGAAGGCACTTCTCCATTCTTAGCGCTGCAACATGATCGACGCGGTCGCCGACTCTCCGGTGAGCGGTGGTGCACGCTCCGGGTTGGCGTGCTGGGTCAGTGCCGCCTTCGAGTCGCTCAGGATTACCAGACGGTCGGGCGTACTTTCTGCTTCAGCCAAGGACAGTGCCCGGCGAAGCGCCGCCAGCTCGGCTGTCGCCGACCGTGCAAAGGAAAGGCGCTCCGCTGCTCGTGCTACGAAGTCTGGTGACACCGTGCTGTGGCTGTCACTGTGCGTGCGTCGTGGTCGACGGACTCGTCCATGTAGCATCGCGCCCATTCCTTGAAGCGCTCTTTGTGGTTCGGGCCCTCGAGGTCGGCGTTGAGTTCCACTCGAGCGGTGCATCTGTTCTGTTTTATTAGCTGAACTAAGTTACGTCTGAGGAATATACCCAGTGGCATTGTGAGTAACTTGAAATATATATATATGTATTGCAACAAACAACTCGGTTGTCCCTATTTGATTTTATCACTTGTCTGCAACTGCTTGCGCGCGGGTTTGAGCAAACGCTTTACATACATTTTGATTTGTCGCGGCTTTCCGGAAATCTGCATTTTTAAGGTATGTTGGCTAAGGGGTTAGGCCGAAGGGCTGAAGTCTGATGTCTTGAAATCTGAAGTCTTGAAGTCTGAAGTCTTGTAGTCTTGAAGTCTGTAGTCTTGAAGTCTGTAGTCTTGAAGTCTGAAGGGCTAAAGTTTGAAGTGCTGAAGTCTAAAGTCTTGAAGGTCTAGTAGGGTCCCATAACACATCAGGGCTGAAAGATTTTTTTTAATACGGTCGACACCACAATGCGCCCCCGTAGGAGGAGGAGGTTCCGCGTCGTTCGGTTAAAATACGAAGCACTGATAATTAGTTACTCTCTCCCTGAGCGCTGGGCTGCTCGAACCATGAAGAGACGTGGAAACAGCAAAAAGGGTATACGGTTGAATAGGATTGCAGGGGCCCTTTACGTTTTTGCTCTGGTCACTCAGAGTTGGCCTAAAGATACACAGATGGCAGAATTATGTCGCTAAAAGGCGCCCAAATATTTCTTAAATCAATTATTTACATCACTACAAAACAGTACGCCGAATTTCGGATCTATGCATGGCAACATCAGACATGCTAACGTCAGAGACCCGGTGTTGAGTTCTTGCCGCTTTCGATCAAAATGGCTGATGGTGTGTACAAAGGTCATCGTGGAAGAACTGAGCTTCCCTTATTACCGTAAGTCTTGTCTTTTTCAAAACGAGATTATTTTACTGAGACAGCATGTGTTGACGTGGCCGTCTTTGCATGATGTTACGTCAGGGTTTCCGCTGTTACGAACGAAAACGGCGTGTGTTTCGCCCGTGCTATCTGAGCATTTTGGCTATGTTTATTCAGTTACCTGTGCGGCGGATGATTAAAAATGGTGATAGTGACCTGAAGATGTTGCTGAAAGCAATGACATCATTTTTGTCTGATATCTTTTACCGGGCAAATGTTTTCAGGTGGACTGTCACCCTCTTCGAAGAAGCGTCTAACGGCGTTGAAATTCCCAAAAGTTTGTGATCGTAGAAAAATCACAAACAAATGTTGTTTCCCAACTAGGCCCTTAAAAACTTTTTCTTTTATATCAATGTGTTTTTAGGAGCAAGATATGCTCAACATTATTTTCTGACAAGCTTGTCCTGCACCTTGTCATAACAAGGTCCTCAGTGCACGCCAGGCGTTCTATGATTCACTCACTACATGGTAAACTGCTGCTGCTCTTCTCAAGTGCCACTCTGAGAAGTAACAAGTCAATAATTTCGAAGAAAAAGTGTATCTAAAGCAAGTTACCACCTTTAAAATTAACTAAGAGTTACGGGTACTAATATTTTATTTTAACTTATAATTGTTCTGCTGCTTATAACGTAACTAACTAAGACTTGTGCCTCTCTCCGACACTCTACTCAAGATACTGTATTTGAATACTTTTCAATGTATCTTGGTTATCTTGCAAATACTTTTGATCGAGAGTATTTGATATTGTATTTAAATTACATTTTTGAGTATCTTGTACTCATTATCTCAAAGACACTTTCGACACTCCGCCATTTTCTGAGTTTTTCGGTATGAAGTGGCATCAGCGTTGCATGAGGGAATGTTAACATTTCTTCCAGCAACCAAACCATGTTGCTAGCTTTGATAAGCTACGGTGACGTCTCGCCTGACAACAGGCGAGAAGTCTGGCCTCTTGTTAGGCGAGACTTTCTTGAATGATCGTTAGTCGATCCGATCAGGACTTTGACTTAGCGGCACATTCAGCGGCTGGCTGACACGAAGCAGCGTGAGACTCGAGGCGGCTACATCGCGCGGTAACACCATAAAAATTACTCTCATATTATAAAAGCCACATTCTTGACACTCCATTATCTGCGAAACACTTCCTTTGCTTTGCTTCCACAATACTCTCACTCACTCAAGCTGTTACACTCAACATGATGGAAGACGAGGGTTCTGTCCTACCGTGGCCCTATCTAAAAACCTATTTTGAATACTTGTCCAAGAGGCAGCGATCTGCAAGTGACATGAAAGCTATGCCTCTCCAAGACAAATATGTTCTCTGTTGGCAAAGCTTCGAATTCCATTATCCGGAAGCACCTCAAGGTACTTCGAATTTTTATTCTTGCATTCAGGCTTCAGGTCTACATGTACAATTTTTTAATGTTATCTCAATGCATTTACATTCCAGACAACTCCTTTCTGTATCGTTTTGCACTAACTGCAATAAAAATAAAGACATTAATGAGCTTGGTATTACATCTGGCGATTGTACTTCCTCTTTTTAGGGTAAACCGAAATTATGCAGCGGCTTCGAACTAAAAGTCGAAAAGGGGTTTATTGAGACATGGTAGCACTGGAGTGAGGGAAAAAAGGGACGGAGAGACACGAAGCTGCTGGCATAGCAGCATTTGAAGCTGGCATGGGAACCGGGTGAAAAAGCGAGCTTTGACAAACCACCAATGAAGGTATTTAGAGGTAAGTACCCAATTTTTATATGACGTTCATGTTGCAGGTCATGCACCCCTGTTATGTGTTTGTACTGGAAAGTGAGACAGGTGGAGGGAAACGCTCAAGACCAAGCGACCAAATCCTGTTCCGAGTCCTGGCCAAGCGACCAAATCCTGACCAAATGGAGAGGTCCCAAGTTCGATACCCAGACGAGGCGAATTTTTTTGGTCGCGCACCAGTCACCTAGCTGTGTTTGGAGATTTATGTTTGTCCTTTGTCCCTCTTGTTCCCCTTCTCCAGCGATTATTTTCATCATTCTTGTCCAGCTCGCTTCCACATTTTCATTTAATTGCATTATAATAATTGACCCCAATCCAGCAGCTCGTTGAAACAGCAATGACTTGAAAAGTTCTGAAACAGGCGACCACGACTACCCCATAACAAGTACAAAGAGCTGATGGGAAACCTTCGTCATCAAATCGTCTCAACCATTTGGAGTAGTAGAAAATGAAGTTTTTGCTTGCCTGGTTCGAAACCTTGCAGCAAACAGCACTCATCTGACAAGATGAATGCTTGTTGCCCGCATCGACCATCGCTTGTCCAAAATGAAAAAGCGACTGATCAAAGAGTTGGAGAAGGTCAAATACGTCGCCATTTTTTCTGAATGCTGGAAAACATTCAACAGGCACGTTCGCTTGAAAAAAGGATTTTCTTTAATAGTGCGGTTTATTTTATATAAAGGCTTCTTTGGTGCCACATGTTTGTGGCAGAATGCCGAATCACGGGAGCGAAAGTCTGCGGCGCTTTGTTGTCACCGCGTGAAGGGGAGCGGGACTTACGAAAAGATCGCCGAAGAAACGAAAAACATATTTCTAGAGCATAGTATTCAAAACAAAGTTGCCAGGTGTCACAAGCCGTAGCGATACCAGGCGGGAAAAGACTGCACGAGCCAAATAAAAGAGAACGACGAGCGTGGCTCGGGGGCTTTTCGACTCCCGAACATGTCAAACGTGTGTATCGTTTCTTCCGTGACTTGAGCCCGACGCACAACGTAGTACGATCGTCACACTGGCGACGAGGTGATTCGACCCCGCTCGACCGCATGCCCGGCACCGGCGAATCAGCACCGCCGGAACAGCAGCACCAGCAGGCCGGGGAGGAGCCGCGGCACGTTATGCCGTTATAGAAGCGCCTGGACGCATTCTGAAGGGGATGGGTCAGCATGGCCTCTCTATCAGGAGCAAGTTAGCGTGTTTTTCCGGGCCAACAACACCTCATCAGCAAAGCAGCGGGATATTTTCCTGGCAAGCCGCGGTACCCGGACGTTCGCTCTGCTGCTGGACCTTCTGAAGCTCGCAAGCCCCCACGATAGGTCGCTCGACGAACAATTCACGGTCCTGCGTGCGCATTACAGCCCTACGCCGTCCCTAATGATGGAACGGTTGCGTTTAAATAACCGAAACCGCAGGAAGGGTGAAACTGTGAACGATTTCGTCGCTGCGCTCCGCAGCCTCCCAACGAACTGCAGTTTCGTCGATCAGCTTGACTTGCTGCTTTGAGATCGGCTCGGCTGCGGTATCAACGACACCGCCATGCAGGCTCCTTGAACTGCAGGACCCTTCGTTTGACGACGCCGTTAAAGCAGCGTTGCCGTTGGAGGCGGCTTCTCGGGACTTTGCCGAGATTTTCGGTTCGTCAGGATCAGCACAATCAGCGTCTGAGTTACCACCGGTCGTACTCCCAACAAACAAGATGGCGATTAGGGGGGGGCGTTTCCTGCCCTCGCTGCGGCGACGCGCACCAGCCGCACCTCTGTCCGTTCAAGCAAGCGTCGTGCCACTTCTGTGGTAAGTAAGAACAACTTGCTCGTGTATGTAGGGCGAAGAAGCGGTAGTACAGCGGTCCGACGCACGTTGAAGGATCGGCCCCAGCTGGCGGCCAAGGCAACCGCCGTCGGACCAGCGCGCAGCCACAGGGGGGTCGACATGAGGGAAAAACATCTGGCACCGATACAGCTCAACTCCATATCGCTACCGAAGACACCCAGATTTTCGACATGTGGTACCTGGCCCCCACTAGCCAGTCGGTTCTGCCTTTCCTGGTCACCCACGGAGTTTGTGGCCAGCCCCTGTGCATGGAACTGGATACAGGGGCCAGCGTTTCAGTCATTGCGGGGGAGCTTTTAAAGAAAACCTTCCCGTCCGTGCCAGTCCAGTCCTGAGACGTCAGGCTGCGCAGTTACTCAGGCCAACTTTCCCCTGTCCTAGGCATGGCCGAAGTCAGCGTCTGTTTTGGCAACAAGGTGGCACGTCTGCCCCTTTTTGTAAAAAGTGGGTCGTCAACCACGTGCTTGGCCGAACCTGGGTTGAGGCTCTGGGAATTCAGCTGTCGCAGTCCAAAGAGGCTGCTGTCTCTGCACTGACCGCTGTGCCAGGTGTGGGAACCTTTCTGGGCACTGAAGCAAGACTGCACGTTCGAGCTGATGCCGGTCCCAGATTTTTCCAGCCAAGACCCCTTTTCTCGTACTCAAGGATAAAGTATCGCAAGAGCTGCAGCGCCTGCAGCGTGAGGGCATACTCACACCCGTAAAGACCTCTGCTTGAGCTGCACCCGTAGTGCCGGTGCTAAGGAAAGATGGAAGTTTCAGAATCTGCGGAAATTTTAAAGTTACCACAAACCCTGTGGCAGAACTTGAGCAGTACCCCCCTACCCCTCAGTGAGGATCTGTGGGCGTCACTCTCCGGAGGAAGAAAGTTTTGCAAACTGGACCGCAGAGACGAATATCAGCAGGTGGTTCTGGACGAAGATTCCCGCAAATTTGTTACCATTTCCACGCAAATGTGACGTTTTCAGTACACGCGTCAGCCTTTTGGCGTAGCCTTAGCCCCAGCCATCTTCCAGCGAGAGATGGACAACCTCTTCATGGATTGAAGCACGTGGCAGTGTACCTGAATGATATCCTGCTCACCGGGATCAAGGACCAGGACCACACCCAGAATCTCCACCGGGTCCTGACCAAGCTTCAAGAAGCAGGCCGGAAGCTCAAGGTCGAAAAACGTGTTCTCATGGTTCCCACGACAGAGTACATAGGCCACGTCATCACGAAGGACGGCCTGGCTCCCACTCCCAGAAGGTGGAGGCGGTGAGGGATGCGCCGCAGCCCTAAAATAAGGAGCTCCAAAGCTGTTTGGGACTTATCAACTTCTACCGGCGGTTCCCGCCCAAGCTTGCTGGACGCCTTCAATCACTTTATCTCCTGCTACGCGAGGGGCAAAAGCGGACCTGGGGAATGCAACACGACGATGCGGTTCGCCTGAGCAAGTCTCTGCTGACACAAACTCCTGTGCTGGTTGATTTCGATCCGGCCAAACCTATGGTCCTCGCGGTCGATGCCTCCCCATACGGCATTGGGGCCGTACTCTCGCATCGAGACAGCGATGGACTTGAACACCTTTGGCGTTTGCTTCACACCACCTACAGTCCGCTGAGCAGAATTACAGTGAGCTAGACTGAGAAGCCCTGACTTTAGTGTACGGCGTGGAGCGGTTTTATCAATACCTGTGGGGAGGGGTGTTTGAAGCGATCACTGACCACAAGCCACTGTTGGGACACTTGGCGGCTGACAAAGCGGTCCCTGTTCAAGCTTCAGCCACGGATAATCAGCTGGGCTTTGCAAGTGGCGGACATATAGTTACTAGCTGGTCCGTCGGCCCGGGAAGGCTCTCGGTAACGCGGATGCCCTCAGTAGGCTTCCGCTGCCTGTGGTTCTAGCAAGTGAGCAGGTGCCAGCAGACATATTCTTGCTGGAGCAAGCTTATCCGTGTGTACTCTCCAGGACAACACTGGCCTAAGCGACCAGTCGGAACAAGGTTCTGTCCGAAGTCTTCGAGTCGTAGGAAGAGGTGAGGCGTTCCACCAGTTGAAGGAATACAGCCCCTTTACCCACAAAAGTGCTGAGCTGAGCCAGCAAGAGGGCTGTTTATTGTGGGTATCTAGTGTAGTGATACCTCAGGTCCTACGTCCCCAGATTCTTCAACCGCTGCATGCAGGCCATCCAGGGGTCGAAACGATGACGATGGTGGCCCGGTCTCACGTCTGGTGACCTGGTTTGAGCGAAGACATTGCTCACCACGTATAGCGATGCCACGCCTTCCAGAAACACCGGCGAGCACCCCGACGCATTGCGATCACCCTTGGCCTTTTCTTGAGAGGCCATGGTCCCGCCTGCATGTGGACGTCGGTGGACCTTTGAAAGGTCGATACTTTCTTGTAGTCGTCGACGCGTACTCGAAGTTTGTAGAAGTACTCCCCGTCACCACCCATCCGCAGCGGCGACACTCTCTGCATTGCGACTTGCCTTCGCCGCTTAGGGACTTTCAGAATTAATAGTCTCGGACAATGGCCCAGCTTTGGGCAGTGCCGAGTACCTGGAGTTCCTGAGCAGGAACGGAATGCGTCGGATGGTATTCCCGCCGTACCACCCAGCTTCCAAGGGAGCCGCGGAACGGGTGGTACAAACTGTCAAGACTAAGCTCAACAAGTGCCAATGCGAAGATTTCTGCACGCAAGTGGTCCAAGTTCTATTTCACTACTGGACCACGCCACACGAAGTCACTGGCCGTGCCCCATGTGAGCTGCTTATGGGCCACATGATCAAGGCAGCGTTGGCCGCTATGCATCCCAACCTGCGGTTCACAGCACTGCTGAGGCAGCTCAAGCAAAAGCTTTGCGCCGACAGTGGTTGTCATCCCGGCCCTTTGCAGGAAGTTGGAGCACCAGTGTGTGCCAGGAACTTCCGACCGGGTGCTCCTTGGTCTGCCGGACATGTAGCCTCTGCTGCAGGCGCTTCGTTCCTGAACGTGCGTCTGCCAAATGGGACCATGTGGCATCGGCATGGGGACCATCTTAGGCCTCGCAACGAGGCCTGAGTGGCTTCCACGGACGTCTATTCAGTCCCCCGGCCTGTGCTGACGGACCGCGAGAGCAGGACACTGTACGCCCGAATTTAAAAGTGGCAAGCGCAGCATGGACCCCACGTCCTTGCCCAGTCCCTCAACTTCCTTTGCGTCTTACAACGACCCACCGGTGTTAACGAGTTCCGTGACCGGCAGTTTCTCACTCAACTCCATGTACCCCGGCTGCCGTCACGTCCACTACGAAGAAGTTCCAGACCACGAAGAGCGCCACGTCGGTAGTCCCCCAGTTGACGTGTGCGCACGTGGTGTCCCCAGCTGGCGTGTAAGCACGTGGTGTGTTATAGTTTTTTTTTTTTTACCTAGGGCGGAGGAGTGTCATAAGCTGTAGCGATACCAGGCGGAAAAAGACTGCACGAGCAGAATAAAAGAGAACGACGAGCGTGGCTCGAGCGCTTTTCGACTCCCAAAAGTGTCAAGCGTGTGTATCGCTTTTCCGGGTCTTGAGCCCGCCGGACGACGTAGTAGGATTGTCACATCAGGGTTGTCACCAACAACGGGTCAAATTTACTCAAGGCCTTCAGGTTCGCAGAATTTCAAACTCTTAAATATTCTAAGTATGTGATAATGCAAGCGCCTCAGAAAAAAAAAATTAATTCTTTGTGTTCAGTTTCCTGGCATGACAGTATGCATTTCACGAGTGCTTTTTTCTCCTAAATGCCGGCGTTGCGTTCATGGTTTTATGTTTAAAAACGCTGAATATGACGTTGATTCATTTTGAGTTTGCGGTTCTCACGATGACGATGAGGAAACAGGGCATATTGAGCTTACGTCAGTTCTTGACAATGAAGAGCCGTGTCGACTACCTCCAAATCACAAATGTGCGTCGCGCACATTGAACTTGGTTACTGATTCCGGCGCCCAGAGAGCAGAAAATTAGCCTTTCTACTGTGCAAGGAAGATAGGAGGGTAGAGGAGGGCATGACGTCAGCCGCGTAGCCTCCACAAGCCATTCTCCCTTGACGCCTCGCCTCCTTCTCATTTTGCTCCTTACACTCCTCACTTATCAGCCCAACATTACCACATCACGTGACCGTAGCTAGCCTTCCTTTAGCATTCGATCTGATAAAACCTACCGGACGGAGCGCGCGCAGGCCTGCAAAGAATCCTTCTACAATCAACCATCCATCTCGCACGTGACATGTCACGCGCACCAATCGCCAGAGAGACCTGCGGTCACGTTGGGCACAATATCGTTTAAGCTTTTTATGACTAGGCTTCACCAATATTGCGACGTGCGCCGTCCTAGTACTTATAACCTCCTTGCTACTGCGCCATCTCCAAAGCGGTTTTTGCTAAGTGTCAGAGCCTATGGGCAAAACAAAACCAGTCAACGCTGGCTGCCAATGAACTCCATGACCTCTGCGGACGGTAAGTTTTCAAGTCTTAAGGTAATACTAAAATTGCATTGCCTCTCACCGGTTTCGTTACTGTTTTCAGCAATTGATTTACCAGATTCCATTGAGATGGCGTGATACCGTCTTTTCAGAACATTGCTCTGAACAGGCGTGGAAGTGCGAAATGGAAGGGGATGAGTTGGATGACCTATCTTGCTGCGGATTGCATACTCATAATCGCTACGACTCCAGCGAACCTCGGCAATAAGATGATCTGGCGGCCTAGTTGGTTGTCCATAATAAATAAAATAGCGCGAAACAACAAGGAAGGAAGGACGACGTAGACAGGAAGGGCGCTATTCCCCTTCCTGTCTACCTCGTCCTTCCTTCCTTGTTGTTTTGCGCTATTTTATTCATGATGAACCTCGGCACTTATTTAATTTTTGAAACTGTGGGACTTTGATGCATTTTAGTTAGGTGTTCATATTTACTGGTATTGACTTGTAAATAAAGTTTCAACTTTGGTGCAAAAACATAAGCCCGTCACCTTTTTTCGCGGTTATTCGCACGTACGAGGTTTTTTTTCAGCTTAATGATTTCAAGGATATTATGGCTTCGTTTTGTGTTATTCAATGTACCTTGTTGTGCCAAATGTAACGCGTTGGAATTCGCGCTACAAGGCCATGAAATACATCAGAGACCTTTTAAACAACCATTCGGAGTGCCTGGAATAATTCTGTATGCGGCAGAAACTGCAAGTTCAACGATGCCCCATTGAGGTAGACTTCGTCGAGGAGAACTGTCAGGTGAGTGGACATTTAAGTGTGCGTCTATATCCAGAGTAAAATGTTGTTAATTGCCTATTCTAGGTATTGAAACCACTGGCGGACGCTCAAGACATTTTACAGGGGAGAAAAACATTTACCTGTGATACCTGCTCCCCACAATTGCAGCACCGAAAGGTAAGCTGTCATCACTCCGGTGACCGGAGTACAGCGAGCTGCTGAAAACTGCCATATTTGAATGTCTCAAAAAACAGTAAGATTGTCTGTTTATATTTCATTTGACGAATGCGTTAAAAGTACAAACAACTATTTGTTTTTAAATTTATATTTAAAAATATACAATAATACATAAATATATACAGGCCCAGGGTGATGTGTAATAATGGAAGCATATCTTTTTATTTAAAAAGGATTGCAAACTGCTAGCTGAACGCCGTATTCACTAGGTGTTTCTCAAGTTCGGCAGACATTAGCTGGTGTAATTGTCATGATTTTTAAGCTAATAAACTAAAATCTGTTAATAAATTCTTAAACATTAGTTTTACGGGTGCGGTTACAATTGACGAAACGATGGCTATTACTACTGAGGCTAGACCGATTCAAAGCATTTGCAAAAGTGTTATTGTTTGAGATAATTATTAACTAATTTTCACGTTTTTTAGTTGCAAAAAGCTCGCCGCGAGCCTTGCCCACAGTGACGCGTCTCAGGATGAGGCAGTCATTGTTCTGAGCGTCGGTTTGGGTACTTTGTGTACACTTCGAACTTTATGTGTAGGAGTCGATTATATTTTGAGTATCAGCGGAAAGACCGGGTTATGTCGTTATCGACTACAATGGAAACAATATAACGCCCAGTGGCTTGTTTGTCATTTACACAATTTGTGTAAAGTTAACCGCAAATATCAAGTGCAAAGAAAAGATAATACCAGTTTTTAACAATCTTTTCCAGGTTTAGTGACCGAATAAGGGACACCCCATTCGTGTTCAGCGCTGTTCTGTTTCTGCGGTTCAAGATGCAGTGGATCGCAGAGGTTCAGCGGGGGATGATCACTCAGCTAATCAACGATAAAGTGGCGCGCCTACCCCAAAATGTGGAGCCCTCTACCCAGGCGGCCCTGGAAAGTGCTGAAAGATCAGCTGCAGATTTCTTCGGCTTCGAGGACTCTGGGTCCGGAGAACAAGGGGAGCGATGTGGTGCATCACAAGAGCTAGCAAAATTGACCTCTGCATTTTCCGCAGTCTGGCTGGCGCCAGCAGCTAAATTATTACCTCGGGTAAAAGGCGGCAATTTTATACTAAGCGGCGAAACCCTCTATATACAGGAACACTCGGTTAAAAGCCGCACGCAGCTCAAAGCGCGGGCTCTCTCCGCACCTTTATGTGCGATATCTCTATGTCATATTTTTGCAACGCCAACGACCACCTCGTTAAGCGAGCACTGGAGGACGTCGAGCGTGTCAGGTACGTCAGTGGATTATGGTCGGTTACGACCCTGATTTTTGTACCATACAGCCAGGTGTCCAAGCGCCCCAAAGCCCAAACAACAGCGAACGCCTCCCTCTCAATCGCTGACCATTTGGTCTGAGTGGCAGTTAGTTTTTTGCTTAGAAACGCAATCGGCCTCTGCACCCCCTCAAAGTCCTGGGATAGGCACGCCCCAATCGCCCGCTCCGACGCGTCGGTGGTCAAGACAAACTCCCTATTGGGATCCGGGGCCGCCAGCGTCGGCACCGTAGCGAGTGTCGCCTTTACCGAGCAGAAAGCCCGCTCCGCCTCCATGCTCCACGGAATGTTGTTCGGCACGCGACGATTCGTGAGATCTGTCAACGGGCGCACTACGTCAGAATACCCCGGAACATAATCTCGATAATAATTGAAGAGACCCAGGACGCTTCTGAGATCCTTTTTCGTCCTAGGGGCCTTCAGTTCCGATATTGCGCCCGTCCTCTCAGGGTCGGGGGAGTGGCCCAATGAGCCCACTACATGCCCCAGGTACCTCACCCTTGGTTGGGCAAACTTGCACTTTTTAGGATTGACCGTCAATCCCACCGCTGCGATGGTGGCGAGTACCTTGTGAAGGTGTTCTAAATGTTGCTCCCATGTCTCTGAGTATATCGCTACATCATCAATGTATGCGGATGCATAGCTCCTGTGCTCTCTCAGTAGCTCATTCATCACCCGTTGAAAGGTGGCCGCAGAGTTCTTTAGACCATAAGGCATTATCTTCCACGCATAAAGGCCACTTGGTGTCGCAAAGGCAGTATAACGCTGCGACTCCTCCTCAACTGGGATCTGCCAATAACCCCTTGTCATATCTAGGAGCGAAATATAGCGAGCCTTTGCTACATCATACAACAACTCTGTCACATTTCCCATCGGGAAGCTGTCGGTTTCTGACATGGCGTTTAGCTGTCGGTAATCTATGCACATGCGCACAGTTCCGTCCTTTTTTGCAACGCACACAATTGGGTGCACGAAGCTACTCTCAATGGGGTAGATAAAATCCCAATCAAGCAGTTGAGCAATCTGCCGCTCGACCTCGGCTCTAAGAGCGAGCGTTACCTTGTAAGGGTATAACTTAGTCGCTTTCGCTCCAGGTACGAGAGTCACCCGATGGACCCCTACCTCACATCGTCCAGGTCGCTCAGAAAACACCGACGGGAACCTCATCAACAGCTTTTTTAGGCCCATTTTCTGACTTTGGGTCAGGTTCTCAGAGCCCGCAAGGATTTCCTCCAAACTAGCGTCACTAGTATGTCCGCTTGGTACGCTTTCTACGGGTCCAAAGTCGTCATCGGACTCGAAGATCACGCCGACACTGTTCGCGTGCACTATGTATCTCCTCAGCTTGTTCGCATGCACCCAGCGCTCGTTCCCCTCAGCAAAGCGGACAATGTAACTGTCGGAGCGTTTTTGCTCTGTGACCACGGCAGGTCCCAACCACTTAGGTTGCAACTTGTTTGCCATACCCGTCTCGAGTACGAGCACTTGTTCCCCTACTTCAAAGTTCTTTGGACGCGCTCTCAGGTTATACTTCTGCGCATAGGCACTTTGCAGAGCTTCGGAGTGCTCGTTCACCACTCGCGCCGCCTCTGCCATTCTGTCACTTAAACTTCTGAGATACTCAGCTGTCGGTTTGTTTAAGCCCGATGGCGGCGTCCACTCTCCCGTCCATTCTTTCTCAGTATCGCTAATGGGCCCTGTGGCTCCCTGCCATACATCAGTTCGAGCGGGGAGCTCCCCGTGACTTCGTTAGGAACTTCCCGATACGCCCAGAGAAGGCAAGGCACGTAAAGACCCCACTGCCCTCCTTTCTCGCTCACTACGTGTCGAAGCATAGCTTTAAATGTGCCGTTCCAGCGTTCAACAATCCCGTTACTCTGGGGGTGGTCTGGTGCTGAAAACCTGATCTGCACACCGAGGCGGCCAAGGAGCTCTTTCGTGAGTTGGGAGGTGAAATTGGTTCCCTGATCGCAGCAAATCAGCTCAGGCACCCCATAACGCGAAAACACGTCCACCAGCGCCTGGCACGTGGCTTTTGCCGTAAGTGAGCGCAGGGGTATGACCTCGGGCCATCGCGTACACTGATCCACGACAGTTAGCGCATATTTGTGGCCACGGGCCGAGCTCGGCTCGAGCGGACCGATACAGTCCATGTAGACCGTCTCAAAGTGTCGCTCGGGCCTCGTCAACGGAGTTATCGGGACCCTGTCTGTAACTTTCCCTCGGGAACATACCTGAAACTCGTGACAAGCCTGGCAATGCCGTTTCACGTCAGCGGCCATCGTTGGCCAAAAGAAAGCACTTCTAATCCGCTGTTTAGATTTCCTTTGCGAGAAATGCCCCCCACACGGGGTGTCGTGTGCCAGCCGTAATACCTCGGCATGACGAGACTTCGGTAGCACCAGTTGCATCTCTTTTTTGCCTTCAATCTCCTGTTCATGCAACAGAAGTCCATTCCGAATTACCATGCCATGCGTTCCGCAACGCGCCTGTTCCCACAAGGGTTCCAGCGTACTATCCCCCTTTTGCTCCTCAGCAAAAGTCGGATCAGCTGCTTCTGGGGTGACGCTGCCGGTCACCAAATTTACGGCGCTGGCTTCAGCGGCTTCTTCCGCGTCTGCTTCTTTTTCTATCGCGATTATCCTTTTCGCATCTTCACTGAGCAGTTTCTGCGCCCGTTCTAGCTCCTCTAGCGCGTCCGGCGTGAGCAGCGCATCAACCCCTTCAGCTAGTTCATCAGTTACAGCACACAAGATTGTCACCTGCGGACTCGTATCTTTACCAGCTAGTTCTAGGCCCAACGGAACGTAAATTAGGTCGGCGGACACCTTGTGTCCGAACGCTACCCTCAGACTGACCTTGCCTTTCCCCTGGCCGCGTACCTGATCAATCACGATACTCGACCTCAGCACCGTTATGTCGGCGCCCGAATCTAACAAAGCCTGGAACGACACGTTTCCCGTTTTAAGAGTCAACCAAGTCAGCCCCGTTGTCTCCTCGTCAGCTTCAGCCGCGACAGGTGCTTCTGTCGGTTGACCCACCGGTCCCACCGCCGCTCTCGCCGTAAGCTTCGGTGCGCCCGACCGCCCGGCCTCGGCATGCCCATTATCTCCGACGGGCCTGTTCTGCGGGCACTCGTTACGATAGTGTCCTTGGTTCCCACATGTATGGCACCTGACTGCGCTCGATCGGTCCCATGCTCCTCTGCCAGCTGTCCCCTTATTGGACCTCTGGTCTTGTTTTGGAACAAATTGTTTCCCAGTGTTCTGCTCACGTTTCTCGAGGCCTTCACGAGTCCCTCGTTTACTTTCCCCGAACCTTTCAGCCAGCTGCGCCATTTCCTTTGGCCTTAGCCAGTCCTTAGTCTCAATTTGCAGGACGTACATGCGCGCGTCCTCCGCCATGAGATGCTTCATTCGGTCTGAAATTATCAATTTTCGCAGCTCATCAACTGTCTCAACCTCCCTGCTTTCTAAGTAATAGCCGAACATAATGTCGAGCTGGGTGTCGAACTGAGACCACGACTCCGCGCTCTCTTTGCGAGTTTTGTAGAATATCCGCTTGTATTCTTCCGGAGTCATTTTAAGCTCTGACAGGACCAGTTCACGCAGCTCCATGAAAGAGAGCACTCTACCGCCGGCTCGACTAGTGACCATTGCTCTGGTCTTTTCTCCGAGAAACGGCAAAATGATCGCTCCTCGCGCTTCCTCGGGCGTCTCACAGCTATTCATCATAGTCTCAGCACTCTTAAACCATGCCGGAGCGAGGGCTCCAGACTCCGGCATCGGCGCGAGGACAGCGCGGAGTTCTTTTGCGAGCTCTCCCATTTTTGCCGAGTCCCTCGAACCCCTTTCACTCCTCGCCTGAATCTGGGCTAGCTTAACCCTTTCAATCTCCAGTTGGAGTTTCAGTATCTCGAGTGACCTATCAGGTGTGCCAATGCCCACTGCCTCGTCGGCTGCTCCCGAAGCGAACTGTTCGCTACTTTCGTCCTCATTACTGTCTGCACCCGAAGAGCTGCTCTTCGCTTTAGACCTAGTGACCACGGACATTGTGAGCCTCGGAGAAAACAACCCTGCGTCTTACCTGGAAACGAGGGTCTTGCCGTGTCGTCACAGTTCCCCGGGGCGTCCCTGTGGCTCCGCCGCGATGTTTCCTTCCGTCGGTCTTGAGTCCTTGACTCCCGGAGCCTCTCACTTAGATGTCGCTCCGTCTGCCGCAAACGATGCAACAGGCTATTGCCTCCGTCTTCTCACGCAGATATTGACGGGGCTCACCATCAGCTGACGTCGTGATGTTCTTGAGTCCCTTGACTCCCGGAGCCTCTCACTTAGATGTCGCTCCGTCCGCCGCACACAACGCAACAGGCTATTGCCGCCGTCTTCTCACGCAGATGTTGGCGGGGCTCACCATCAGCTGACGTTGTGGCGTTCTCGCAACCCGTCGCAGAAAGTCAGCGGGATCCTGTCGACTGCGCCAGTCAACTTCCTCGAGGATCCGGTCGTGTGGGGGTGGGCGTCCTGGTCCGGATGGTGACGACCGATGATGGTGCTCGCCCGATGATGACAGCCCCCGGGAAGTTGAAATAAAAAGAACTAAAAGTTGTTCGATCCCGCTGAACACATTGCGACGATGGTTGGCTTTACAGTGACCAGTGTGGCCACGTTTATTATGAAACAAAACAACTCAACAGTCATGAGTTAAAATCCCAAAATTAAACGAAACAAAACAACTCAACAGTCATGAGTTCAAGTTTCAAAATTAAAACCCCGTAGGTGTTCATATTTACTGGTATTGACTTGTAAATAAAGTTTGAACTTTGGTGCAAAAACAAAAGCCCGTCACCTTTTTTCGCGGTTATTCGCACGTAGGAGGTTTTTTTCAGCTTAATGATTTCAATGATATTATGGCTCCGTTTTGTGTTTTTCAATGTACTTTGTTGTGCCAAATGTAACGCGTTGGAATTTGCGCTACAAGGCCATGAAATACATCAGAGACCTTTTAAACAACCGTTTGGAGTGCCTGGAAGAATTCTGTATGCGGCAGAAACTTCAAGTTCTACGATGCCCCGTTGAGGTAGACTTCGTCGAGGAGAATTGTCAGGTGAGTGGACATTTAGGTGTGCGTCTATATCCAGAGTAAAATGTTGTTAATTGCCAATTCTAGGTATTGAAACCACTGGCGGACGCTCAAGACATTTTACAGGGGAGAAAAACATTTACCTGTGATACCTGCTCCCCACAATTGCAGCACCGAAAGGTAAGCTGTCATCACTCCAGTGACCGGAGTACAGCGAGCTGCTGAAAACTGCCATATTTGAATGTCTCAAAAAACAGTAAGATTGTCTGTTTATATTTCATTTGACGAATGCGTTAAAAGTACAAACAACTATTTTTTTTAAATGTATATTTAAAAATATACAATAAATACATAAATATATACAGGCCCAGGGTGATGTGTAATAATGGAAGCGTATCTTTTTATTTAAAAAGGATTGCAAACTGCTAGCTGAACGCCGTATTCGCTAGGTGTTTCTCAAGTTCGGCAGACATTAGCTGGTGTAATTGTCATGATTTCAAGCTAATAAACTAAAATCTGTTAATGAATTCTTAAACATTAGTTTTACGGGTGGGGTTAAAATTGACGAAACGATGGCTATTACTACTGAGGCTAGACCGATTCAAAGCATTTGCAAAAGTGTTATTGTTTGAGATAATTATTAACTAATTTTCACGTTTTTTAGTTGCAAAAAGCACGCCGCGAGCCTTGCCCACAGTGACGCGTCTCAGGATGAGGCAGTCATTGTTCTGAGCGTCGGTTTGGGTACTTTGTGTACACTTCGAACTTTATGTGTAGGAGTCGATTATATTTTGAGTATCAGCGGAAAGACCGGGTTATGTCGTTATCGACTACAATGGAAACAATATAACGCCCAGTGGCTTGTTTGTCATTTACACAATTTGTGTAAAGTTAACCGCAAATATCAAGTGCAAAGAAAAGATAATACCAGTTTTTAACAATCTTTTCCAGGTTTAGTGACCGAATAAGGGACACCCCACTCGTGTTCAGCGCTGTTCTGTTTCTGCGGTTCAAGATGCAGTGGATCGCAGAGGTTCAGCGGGGGATGATCACTCAGCTAATCAACGATAAAGTGGCGCGCCTACCCCAAAATGTGGAGCCCTCTACCCAGGCGGCCCTGGAAAGTGCTGAAAGATCAGCTGCAGATTTCTTCGGCTTCGAGGACTCTGGGTCCGGAGAACAAGGGGAGCGATGTGGTGCATCACAAGAGCTAGCAAAATATTTGTCGGACACTGCCAGGAGAGAGGCCACGGATATCCTTAACTACACCTCTCTGCATCAGCCCTTTTTGCGGTGTTACCGGGCAGTGCCATCTAGTGCCTCGGTTGAGCGGCTCTTTAGCATAGGCGATGATGTCTTCCAGCGCAAACGAGAACGGATATCTGACCAGAAGTTCGAGAACCAGCTTCTGTTGCGTGCTACCCTTCTGGTAAACCCGATTTGCGCAACTGTATAACTGTGTTAGTCGCTTACGTCGATACAAACTATGCAATGCGGAAGTATCTTCAAAAGTTATTGAATTACATTTCTCAGTATTTGTACTTTACCAAAGATACTTTACAGTGAAAGCAACTTGAGAAGTATAGTAAATAATTAATAAAACAGGCATTTAGTAACTTAAATGCCTTTATCGAGTATTTTGTCCCACACTGAACTAATTGCACTAACTTAAATGCACGTATATAATAGTTTAACGGCCCTGCTGTACCAACCATCATCTTTTTTTATTTTTCTGACTTTTAGCTGTTATTTTCATAATCACGACTACTGTGATATTCCAGGCTTTCAAGGCAAAATAAATGAGAAAATCAAGGGAAGTGTTTTCTTAAGTTCAAGTTGACGTCCCTTGGCCCATTTGATATGCGAACCCCTCATTTTCTGCACTAGGGCTGACGATGTGGCGACTCTTTCAACACGCCATTTTGAAACAACATTGCCGCTTGCACGACCGAGGAGGAACACGTCTCCGTGCTTATAGATGATTCGAGTTTACTCGTACGCCCGAGTGTAAATGATAGGAAGGCCAACCTATCTTTGTCGAGTGAGTCTCGTTCTAGCTCACTCTAAAACAGCCGCGGTCGAGTATTCGAGATACTGAGTGTATTAAATAAGGAGCCCAGCGCGTCCTTGCCGGCTCACTTTGGCGACGCCGAGACACACTCTTTCTCGTAGTCTCGCTCAGGGCAGCTTTCATGCCGACGCCGCGATGTTCACCGCTGCTATTTCGACGCTCACTGTACCTACCAGAAATGTCCCGGATAGCTAAAGGTAGACCATTGTAAAACTAAAATTAAAGGTCAAATTGGCGAACTTGTGTCGGAAACAAAAATAAAGAATTAGCGTCGAAGGAGTACATCGAAGGTAGCGAGCGTCGGCGTGACAGCTGACTGGAGCGAGACTGCGAGAGAGAGTGAGCTTCGTCATCGGCAGAGTGAGTCGGCAAGGCCGGGCTTGACTCCTAATCTACTACACTAGGTAAATCGAATGTTGGACCTAGAACCAACCCCCGCCCATCTTCCTATGCATTCCATTGGGACTCCAATCGCAGAAGCCAGGGCCAAATCTCCCACAACGGGTGTTAGGTTTCTACAAAAGCAACCAGAAAGAAACAAAAAATACGCGCACGGTCGTCATGGTGATAGCTAAGTTATGGGAGAGTGCGTAAGAAGCGTTGCTGCTACTCTCCCTCTTTCTCATACTCAGTGTCAATAGGATGCATGTTCGTTCGGAGTTGGGATCCTAACTCCGAACGAATTTGCATCCTATTGCCACCGAGGTTCAGAGAAGAGGGAGCTGCTCCGAACTCCAAACGGGCGTGCATTCCAATGCCGCGGTCTCGTTCTTTTACAAAAAAAAAAAATGTATTGGAAAAGTTTTTTTTAGAGAACGAAGTGTGTATTTACATTTTCCTTCGAATGTTCGCGCTTCCGGAACGATGGCACTTCATTTTGCGGCGCTCGATCGAGATCGGCTCGGTAACAACGCACGCCCAGTGATAGCGAATTCTCATTATAACGTCATTTTATTCGTGGCTTTAAAGGGGTGATCTTTTACATTGCCAGTGTGAGCACAAGTCCAAAGTTCTTCTGCAAGTTCTCTTTTTATTAGGCACGCGTTTATACAAAAACAAAAACGTTCCCTTCACGGCACAACAAACTCACAAAATCTACACGAATCTATTAAATTATTCACGGACCTGCAATCATACATTCGAGTTTGCTGTAATTAGGGACAGTGATTGGATCGCCACGTTCTCTCGCATTTTCCTTCTGCAGGGCGAGGGGCCCTACGCACGTGCTTCCGGGCTGCGGTGATCCGCCCATACAGCTCTCCTTATAAATGCCCTGTTTCTTCTGACCCTCTACAATAACTCTGCCAATATGAAACATGCACCAGCAAGTTTTCGGCAATCCGAAACTGTATAACCAAAAGTACAGAAGCCCCTGTCGTTACCTTTCGGTACTCGGCAGAGTTGCCACCAGAATTCGCCTTTTGCAAGATCCGACTGCGCGTGCGCCGTCTGTACTTGGAGGCCAACCATATCGTTTCTCGTCGCGCCCGTGAGATGGCGCCACAGCACAACGCAAAAGGCGAACCGAGCCGAGCAATAGAGAAGCTGCCGTTTGCTCGGCGTTCTATCAGAATAAATAGACCGATAACCAACAGGCCAACGCCACTGCCCCCTGCCGCAAACAAAAAGCACCACCGCACCGATGGCACAGGCGCCGTCGAGCAGCCGACGCAGAACGCAGCCGCGGCAGTCTACGTGGAACTGTTCTTAACGGTTAAAATAGAAAAAATAACCGACCAATGAGAGCAAAGAATGAGAGCGAAAATTTAACAAAACAAAGTATATCTTTCATCTTAGCAGGGTGAATCTTTAAATCCGATAACAGCAACAATAATGTGTCTCATGCTATTAAATAAATTCTCCGGCGAAAACCGGAAGTTTTTTTATAGAATACGAACGAAAACGCTCGAGCTACACCTAAGTACTTCTTATGAGTTGTGAATCCGAAAGCACGCACGCCGCATTCGCTCCCTTCTGTGATCTGAGGCGTACAACGCGCTGACCTTGGGCGTGGAACGGTGGAGCCGCTGCCTCGCGGACAGGCAGGGCCATCGGGTGAGCGGTCGTTCAAACTGTCGTGTGCCTTCCGGCGCGAGGAAGGAACAGAGAGCAATGTAGTTCCCAGCAGAACGAATCCCTTGGTTTATTCCATGCGCCGAATATATTGCCAAGCGCCGTACAACCGATAAGAGGCCAGCGAACGCGGTGATCAGTGGTAACACTGCAGTGTGATGACACAGTCAGGATAACCCCACACAAACTGACGCGCAGCGGCCAATGGGAGCCTCGTCGACGCGCGCCAGCCAATGGGACCGAAGTGTAAAAGAAGCCGTTGGCTAGCTTTGCGCGTGGTTTCATTAAGGTGCCGTTTTGCATGGTTTGAAAGCTGATGACATCGGCTCGCTCCATGAGACAGTTAATGCTTTCTCAGTAGTAAGAGATGGCGCTCAAATAGCTGACAGGAAGTTACTCAAAAGTTCCGGGGGTCGCTAGATTGTTCCAATGTGAGCTTGGACAAGACTAACTTGGCAAGGACATGTTGGCCTTTCTATTTTTTACACTCGGTGTATGAGTAGCTTGAATCTCCTAGGAGTGCAAAGAAGCGCTCCTTCTTAGGCATGCGCATAGCCATAGAAAGAGCTAGGCGAGGAGCACAGAACGTCTCGGGCGAATCACCGCACTTACCGATCCATTTTATTATAGAAGCGTGTTTCTTCCGTGTTTGGCACCAACGCAGATGACTGTATTGAGATAAAAGTTTTGATACCTCGGTAACCTGCATGAACGAGGCTTTTCTGGAGCTCCTACAAGAAATATGGTAAGTATTATGTGAACTCCGCTTTAAAGACCACCCTCCTTAGGCCGTTGCGGCCAAAGCAAAAGGCGAATACTAATTGATATACGTATAGTCATTATTTGCTTCGCAAACGTTAAGGTTCGAAATGAGCAGTGACACCAATGTGTTCTTACGTCTAATTACATATATTACAAAACAGATTCCTTAGTTAAAGGACAAGGCTTGAACTTAACTCCGCTCAAAGTGAACGGTACACTGCCCGCTCAAACCCCTTTTTGAAACTGCATGAAAAACTGCGCAGACTACGAAATGAACACAATTTATTGTCCTCGCTACAAATAACTTAGCCAGCAAACAACTGTACGGAGCGTAAATCCAGCCAAGGGTCTAACATACCCGCCGAAACTTTTATAACTTTCTCTGATTTGCCCCGTTTTGCAAAAAGTTTAAAAGTGGGAATGGTTTAGCTGCCTTTACCCATTGGTTCATCTTTTGAAATTTGGGCAACCGCGCTGCGCCAGGGAACTTGAGAATAACATGCTTCCGAACTACAGGTGGAATATAAAATTAAGAGTCATAGCCCATCGAGGTACTATGACAAATACTACAACATTGAATTGTTTTGGAGACAACCGATTTAAAAGTGGGGATGTTTAGACTCGTGTTATCCCAGACAGCACACCATTGTTGGACCCCCGTTGGACCAATGTTGGCAAAAGATGGTTCCAATATTAGTCTGACGTTGGCATTTTCGAAAACGCCACCAGATCTAATAGTGGTCCAACATTGGTGCCAATGTTGGACCACTGGTTTGCCAACGTTCTAGCCCACGTTGGACCAACGTGGTTAGCGCTTTTATCCAATATTGGCATAGAGGTTTCACCGTCGGCTGAACCAACATTGGCATCCAGCGCCTTACACACTGGCTCTTCCAGCATTGGCTTATATATTGGCTATTCCAATATTGGCATCCAGTCTAATACACTGACTATTTTTCGCATCCATTGTCTATGCCATTATTGGATGCCATTTTTCAGCCGGTGTTCTAACCAGTGTCACAAAAACAGTGCAGAGAGCCAAGCAAGTCCCTTGCCCTTTTTCCTCAAGCACTGGTTTCTTTCTGATACTAAAATCTAATAAATGCAGCAATTTTACTATATTTGGACACTTCAGAAATTATTAAAGCGTGCAAATGAATTGTTCATAACGTTCGACGGTTCATAATTTATTTCAACCAAATAAAATACTAAAAAATTGTGCAACCAGGGGGGCCTAGGTAGACTCGGCGGCAGGCTCGGTAGTGGACAGGGCAGAGGGCTGGCCGAAGGGCTGGGCAAAGGGATTCCACGCAGGGACCTGGCCACAAGATTCTGAAAGAGAAAGAAGCGGGGGTTCGGATTCAGGTGAAGGGTTTCAGAGGCTCTCAGTTCTCTCTTACGCTTTTCAATAATGAATATAAAAATAAAACATAGCTTCCTTATTATTCGCCGCCCTTTAATTAACTATTCGAATAATCGGCTCAGTTGCTCTCCAAGTATGAAATCTCGGAAAGGCCTACCGACTTTTTATTTTTGCTTTTCCATATTATAAACTTACTTTTCCAGTGAAATATTTTTCGTTATTTTGTATGTAAAAAGCTTAGTACTGCCTTCTAGAATAAATAGATGCGCAGGTAAGACAGCGGGGCCGGCTTGCTGGAATCAGTGTCTCAGCTGAGACTGGGTGAAAGAAAGCACTGTAAAGGCTGGGACGCACGAGCGTCTTGAGTCGAGGTTTGAGTCCCGTTCAACTCGTTCGCTGGCTTTGACAGTGCTTTCTTTCCCCCAGTCTCAGCTGCGACGCTGTTTCTTGAAAGACGGCCCAGGCATTTACTATTGTTTTGTTCGTCCGACTTGTCCTTACTCAGAGCTCGATCGATCTAGATTAAAATATTTATAGTGGTTTAAAAAATTAATCAAATAGTACGAAGGCTATTTCATAAATTGCTTAGCTCTGCTCTTGGAACATCAAGGCGTCCCTAAACATACCATCTAGCTTTAGGAAATCTTAGAATTACAATCTCGCCATATAAGTTCACATCAATATTTCTACGTTGATTTAAAAAATAACTTTTTTACGATTTACGGTATTTGCGGCACGGAAATATGTAGTTATAAATGTACCCATATTGCCTCCATAATATTCACAATTCATAAATGCAACCGCTGGCCTCCCTCTTCAGCTGACCAGTGTCAAACGCACTACTAAATTAACAGTGCAATAAATACCCCGTTATATGTAAGAACATGACAGTTGAACAGAACTTGATGCTTGAATCAATCAAGAGTTTAAAATAAATCACGCACATAAAATAGCTTGTCGTGTGAAGACAATTACTGGCAATCACACTCGTAGAGCGCGGTGACATAACTGACACTCCACTCGCACCCAACAAGCCGAACCTTGGAAATAAGGACTACTCAACGCTCTGTGGTATTCGGCTTTGACATCCCGGGAGGACTTTTACTACAGCACATATCTACAGCCAAGAAGACAGCCATATTTTAACAAAAAAAATGAAATCAAATTGACTTCGAACACAAAAATAACCAATCAGAACGTCCCTCATGGTCTATTAGAATAAAAAACACTTACAAATAGCGCGGTACAGGGCCTTTCGGGCCGATCGCTATGGATTACACGTTGAACCCGTCGGAGATTCCTGTCACAGAGTTCGACACGGTTCAAACTCATCGGATAGTGACAAAACGTACATTGCATAGCAAGAATACCTATCCCCAATGGTCAGGAGGACCTCTCCTTGTCACTCACACGGAAGAGAAGGCGGTCCGTCGTGTCTTCGGTCCGTCGAAGCTAGTGGTCACATGTATGCCCACAACAAAGGAAGATCGCCGGTGTGTAGGCGCTGCCGAAAGAATATCCATGGTGTTGGCAATCCGCATGTTGAAGATCACACTTGGCAATAAGACGAAATGCGCTGCTGGTGATCGGAACTCTAGAACTAGATTTACCACATTTACCACAGATGCGAAATCCACAGCGGGCCCGCAGGCCGCATCACACGCGAGACTAGGTCCGGTTTTCGCAGGCATTCCGGGTTTGTCAACGGCTAATGCGTGATCCGTCAAACCACGTGATCACGCTTCTGCCGTTACCCGCGCACACAGAGCGGATTCAAGCGATAAAAAGTATACGGTTCATTG
Source organism: Ixodes persulcatus (assembly GCA_013358835.2). NCBI lineage: Eukaryota > Metazoa > Arthropoda > Arachnida > Ixodida > Ixodidae > Ixodes > Ixodes persulcatus. The sequence goes on along the minus strand of JABSTQ010009445.1, from coordinate 155,219 downwards.
GTCCGGAGAGTACGCACCTTGTACCACACCTTCAGCTTGAGGAGAGGGTGAAAAAGAGAGAAGGAGTAGAAAGGAAGCAGCCCAGAATGGGGGGTGCGTTTACAAAGGCTAATCTTCAGGGCCCTCTCAACAATGAACACAACAAGAGGACTTGTCACTTGTACCCAAGGTTGATAGCGCACTGGATGTTATGCGTGGCCTTGGGCTTTTAGTCAGGTTCCGTGCTCTGCCTTATCACCAGCTTCGAGACTGTAGACACGTGACCCTAACCGGAGACACGATTGGCCTAAAACACACATAGCGTCTACCCTGCTGTCAATACCGATTGAACAGGACAGCTCTTTGAAGGCCAGCTTTTGAATTTCTAAAGAAGCTGTGCAGCCCAAAAGGGATTCTAAACGGGGCAAGTTTGAAGACACTACGTTTTACGTCGTATAACTCACAGTATAATTTAGAACGAAGAACTAAGCGCGACTATTTTTGCGCACGATGTCCACAAATAAATAAATAAATAAATATAATATATATATATATTTGTTACCAATAAATTTAAAATTATTTGTACACTGTTAGGTTCGCATTTTTAAACTTCAAATTTTTTTTACGAAAAAGTTACGCATAAAAGACACCACGGACAGCAGATCGTCCGACTTTGAACACACGATGAATCGCCTACGCTCGCTGACAGAAGGTTGCGATGCTGCGCGAACAATTTCGGAAAGATGCTGCGTAGGGTACGCCGGGCGCAACGGCTTCGCGACCGTTCGAAGGGCAAAGGATTCGCGACGACAAAGTAGCGTCTTCGAACTTCAGTAAGCTAACGGGGCTCGAGAGTCCCACGCTCACATTTCCGCAGTGCGAGCGCGGCCGGCCAGATGGAGGCGCAGTATGCTCTCGCGTCGCGATTGCTACGTCGTTGCTCTGCCTACACTGATGACATGTGCACTGGCAGTCGAAGCAGCCCTCTCGAGACTTCATTCGAGTCCAATAGACGACTTTATAGCGCGATAGACTCTTGTAAAACTGAGAGTAGAAGTGACTTCCGTTGGCGGCGTAAGAGGCGGCTTTATGTTTGTTGACACCTGCAGTCGACAATAGGCAAATATGCACAGAAACATTCAATATAAAAAATAGAGCACGCAGAAATAAATAGCAAACATGGCTGGGGCACGGACAAAGTAGAAGACGTTAACACTACGGAATGCATATACATACAAAATACACTAGAAACGACAAAACTAATTAAATATAAGAAACGGAATTAAGTTGTCAACGCCGAGGTAAGGCAATGCAAAGGGAGAGCAGCCGGATAAAAACTGCAATAGTCCTATAGGGAGCCAAGGACGTATTTGTGATCGCAGTTATAAAGCACCGGCGACGAACGCCCCATGAAGTTGGCTAAATAACATTCTCGCCCCGAGCGAGCGTATGGATGACTCCTTTCCATTTTCCTACCTCTGCAATGCAAAAAAGAGAGTCGCGGATCTAAAGCCTAGGCGACACAAATATCGATAAGCCATTGGCTATGGCAGTACAATATTGACCAGCCTATACCACGTCATCACCAATATTGGAAAACTCTTGGCTTTGACAGTTTAATATTAACCACCTTAAACCAGCGTATATTCAATATCGTAAAGCCATTGGCTCTGACAGTCCAATATTGTACAGGTTATGCCGGCGTATATCGAATATTGGAAAGCTATTGGCTTTGACAGTCCAATGTTGACCAGCCTATGCCGACATATCACCAATATTGGAAAACCATTGGATTTATAGTCCATTATTGTCCAATGTGATTCCAATATTGGGAAACATATGACTCAGTTGGGCCATTTTTGGGCCATTCTTTGCCACAGCAAATCCAGTGTTGGCCCAATACTGTGTGCTGCCTGGGATACTTTCGCTCATCTTTCGAAATTCGGACACCAGCGCCTTGCCTGGGAACTTTTTGAGAACCTCGTTCCCAACTAAATGCGGTATATAAAACTAAGGGTCCACAAACCTATCCTAGTATGATGGCAAATATTCCAAAATGAATAGTTTTTTAGACAACCGGTATAAAAGTGGGGATGGTTTGTCTGCTTTTACGCATTCGTTCATCTTTTCAAAATTTTGGCACCCGCGCCTCGCCAGGGAACACTTTGAGAACAACCCAAATTTCAACTAAAGTCGGAATAAAAAATTAAGAGTCATCTAGCCCATTCTGTTTTTCTGGCAATTACTGCAAGTAGAATCCTATTTGAGACAACCGGATTCAAATATTGTGGGATTTGCTGCATTCGGTCATCTTTTGAAATCGGAGCACTCGCACCTCGACATAGAAAATGTATAAACGACATACTTTCTAACTAAATGCGGAATATAAAAATTAGAGTCCTCGGTCATCGTGGTACCATGGTGAATACTCCAACGTAAATCCTTAATGAGAAAACCGTTTGAAAAGAGGAAATGGTTTGGCTGTTTTTGCCGTTCGTTCATCATTTGAAATTAGGGCATCCGCGCCTGGCCAGGGAACTTCTTGAGAACCTCTTTTCCAACGAAAAGTGGAATACAGAATTAGAAGTCCTCTAACGAATTCTGGTACAATGTCAAATGCTCCTATAAAGAATAATTTTTATACACCCTATTTAAAAGTGGGGATGTTTTGGGTGTTTTTACGCGTTCGTACATTTGTTTTTAATGTGTCACACGCGCCTCGCCAGGGAACGTTTGCAGAACAACCTAGTTCCCAACTAAAAGCGAAATATAAAAATAAAGTGTCCTCTCGACCTTCCTGTTAATTATTTTTTAAGACAACGGATTTCGAAGTGGGGATGGTTAGGCTCTTTCTACGCATTTGTTCTGAATTTTCGACACCGCGCCTCGCCAGGGAAAGTTTTCAGAACGTCCCAGTTCCCAACTAAAGGCGGAATATTAAATGAGTGTCCTCTACCCTATCCTGGTACTATTGTAAACGCTGCAAAATTAATCATTTTGAGACTACCTGTGTTAAAGTTGGGATGGTTATCTGTTTTTACGCATTCGTTAATCTTTTGATATTGTTGGAGCCCCCGGCACGCGAGTAAGCGTTTTGAGAATAACCTAGTTAGCGACTAAAATCAGAATATAAATTACGAGTCCTCTAACCCATCGTGGAACTATGTCAAATGCTGCACTATGAATTCTTTTCGGAACAACCTGTTTAAAAGTAGGGATGATTTGGCTGTTTTCACAAATTCGTCCAACTTCAAAGGATTGGGAACACGCGCCTGGAGACGAAGCTTTATGAGAACTACCCAGTCCCCAACTAACGGCGCAATATAAAATTAGGAGTCCTCTCGCCCATCTTGGTATAATGAAAAATACTCCAAAATTAATCCTTTATAAGACAGCCGGTTAAACATTTTGGATGATTGGGCTGTTTGTGTGCTTTGGTTTATCTTTCGAAATACGGGCAACCGCGTCGCGACAGCGATCTTTTAAAAACCTAGGGCCAACTAAAACGGAATATATAATTAAGAGTGCTAGCCCATCCTGATCTTATGTGAAATATTCCAACCTGAATTATTTTGAGAAAACCGGATTAAATTTGGGAATGATTTTGCGGTTTTACGCATTCGTTCATCTTCCGAAATTTGGGCACCCGCGCCTCGCCAAAAAATATTTTTGACAACCAAGTTCTCAACCAATGGCGGAATTAAAATTAAACGTCCTCTAACCTATCATGTTACTTTGTCTAATGCTCCAAACGAAATACTTTTTGAGACAACCTGTTTAAAAGTGGGGATGGTTCGACTGTTTTTACGTATTTGTTAAGGATGCCAGGGAACGTTTTGAGAACAACCTCCCAACTTAACTCAGAATATAAAACTAAGAGTCCTCTAGCCCATCCTGGCACTATGTCAAATACTCAAATATAAATTACTTTTAAGACGAACGAAAATAAACTGCGGGATTGTTAGGCTGTTTTACGCATTGATTCTTCTGAAATTAGTGCACCCGCGCCTCGCCAGGGAATGTTTTGAGAAAAACCTAGTTCCCATCAAAAGGCGGAATGTTAAATTACGAGTCCTCTGAGCCATGCTGGTACTATTTCAAATGCTCCAATATGAATCCTTTTTGGGACAACCTGTTTAAAATTGGGGATGATTTACCATGTGTTTTCGCTATTGTTCAACGTTTAAAATTTGAGCACGCGCGTCTTGCGAGGAAACGTTTTGAGAGGTACGTAGATCCCCACTAAAGGCGGAATATAAAGTTAAGAGGCGTCTAGCGACTCTAGCCCAGAACGGTACTATGGCAAATACTCAAAATAAATCATTTTTGAGACAACCGGTACAAATTATGAATGATTTGTCTGTTTGTGCTCACTTTATCATCATTTGGAATTCAGACAACCGAGACTTACGAGCAAACATTTAGTGTACATATATTAGCATGCTGCCACGCGCGACGCCCAGCGAGCGCATGCATGGCCGAATGGCTACCGCGCTTGACTGTCGCTCGGAAGGGCTAGGTTCGATACCAAACAGCCAGTATTTATTGCTTCAACTTGGCGTTCTTCTAAGGTCGAGAACATTTCCGTCTGATCGAGTTCCGAATGTTCCACGCACCCAAATTTCTACGCCGAATGTTCCAGAAACCCACGAGCTTAGTCAGTCTCGCTCCAGCGTTTGATCCTGCTTTTTCACCGACATCGGCGCTTGCAACTCTAGCATTTTTCTATTTTGTTTTGGGCAAAACTCAAATAAACGTTTAGTTTGCTTCAGTTTTCGTCGCCTCATCTGTTGTCATTCGTGAAAAGTGATTTCCTATGCTATTGAAAATAATCCAAAATTATTCATTTGTGAGAGAACCGTCTTAAAATTTGGAATTGTTTGGCTTTCTTTTACGCATTGGTTAATATATTGAAATATGGGAACACGCGCCTTGCCAGGGACAAGTTAAAGTCAAATTTGGGGGTTTTACGTACCAAACCAACGACGGGCATCTGGCACGCCCCAGCGAAGGACTGAGGATTTATTTGGACCACCTGGGGATCTGGCGGGCACCTCGGCCGGGATTCGAACCCGCCACATGCGGATCCGTAGGCCTGCACTCTCGCCTCGGAGCCACCGAGGCGGCTCCTTGCCAGGGAGCTCTTTGGGGAAAAACCTAGTTCCCGAGTAAAGGCGGAATAAAAAACTAATACCCCTGTCAGACGGCGTTCTAAAAATCCTTTTCTCTATGCCCCTCTATAAAATCGGCGAACCAGCGCACGCCGTAGCGCACGTGCGCACGCCGTAGAGCACGTGCGCACTCCACATAGCGAGCTGATTGGCCGACTTTATAAAGGAGCTTAGTGAAAAGGATCTTTAGAACACCATCTGACAGGGGTAAAAGACTCGTACCCCATCCTGGTACTATTAAAAATATTCCAACATTACTTCTTTTTTGAGAAAACTGGTTTAAAATGGGGGAAGTCTTTGCTGTTTTACGCATTCGTTCATCGTTTGATATTTGGCGCCTCGCCATGGATCGTTTTTTAGAAGAACAAATCTCCAAGCAAAAAGCATGAATATAAAATAAAAAGTTCTCTAACTCATTGTTACTATGTCAAATACTCCTAAATAATTCTTTTTTTGAGGCAACCGGCTTAAATTTGGGATGCTTTGACAGTTTTTACTCATTCGGTCATCTTTTGAAATTGGGTGCACATGCACCTGCCATGGATCTTTTTGACAGCAACCTAGTTCCTAACTAAAGGAGATATATACAATTAAGAGTCCTCTAAACAATCTTGGTACTATGGCTTACTTCAAAATGAATCCTTTTTGAGACCTGTTTAAAAATGCTAAGGGATTGGCTGTATTTACGCATTGGTTCTTCTTTTGAAATTTGGTCACCCGTGCCTCACCAGAAAACTTTGAGAACCTAGTTTCAAACTGAAAATGGTATATAAAATTGGAGTCTTTTAAAGCAACCCCGGTACTATGGCAAATAGTCCAAATAATATCATTTCTAAGACAACCTGTTTCAAAGTGGGAAATGTTAGGTTGATTTTACACATTCTTTCATCATTGTAAATTTGGGCAGCCGCAGATCGCCAGGGAAACTTTTTTTTTAAAAACAATCAAGTTCCAAACTATAGGCGGAATATAAAATTAAGAGTCATATTTTATCCTGGTGCTATAGGAAATACTCGAAAAGGAATACTTTTTGAAAAACCCGGCTTAAAAGTGGGGCTAGTTACGCTCTTTTTATGCATTTGTTCATCTTTTTAGAAATGGGCACCCACTCTTCGCCAGGTAACGTTTTGAGAACAAGCTGGTCCCCAGCCAAAGGCGGAATATAACAATATGTGTTTTTTAGCCCTTCCTGGCACTGTGTAAAATAATGAAAAAAAAAAAAAAAATAATTTTTGAGACAACCGGTATAAAATTGGGGATGGTTTGAAAGTAAGTCTGCAATCTTTTATCTTTCAAAATTGAAGCACCTGCGCTTCGGTAGCGAACTTTTTGAGACCAAACTAGCTCCTAACTAAGAGCATAATATAAAAGCAAGAATCCCCTAGCGCATCGCGGAACTTGGCCCAATACTTCAAATTTAATCCTTTTTTAACAACCGGTTCAAAAGCGGGGATGATTTGGCTGTTTTTACGCAATTTTTAATCTTTTTAATTTTCGGCAAAGATGCCTCAACAGAAAACGTTTTCTTAACCTAGTTCTTAACTAAAGGCGGAATATAAAGTTAAACGTCTTAAAGCTTATCCCGGTACTATGGAAAATACTCAAAACTGAATGCTTTTTAAGACAACGGGTTTAAAATTGGGGATGGTTTGGCTGTTTTTTTACGCATTCCTTTATCTTTAAAATTTGAGTACCGGCGCCTCGCCAGGGAACGTTTTGAAGAAATTTGACTCTTCAACTTCAGACGGAATATAAATATAGGGCCCTGGAGCACAATGTGGTGCAATGGCAAATACCTCAAATTGAATATTGTTTTAAAAAAAGTGGTCTCAAAGTGGGAATTGTTAGGCTGCTTCGCGCAATCGTTCATATTTTCAAATTCGGGCACCCGCGTCTTTCCGGATAACTTTTTTAAGACAACTGCGGTTCGTAACTAAAGTCGGAATATAAAAAGTAAAGCAACCCAGCACGTCCTGGATGGCTAAATCGAACATCTACATGAACGTTTAAAAAAAAATCATGCAAGTGAAGTTCTAGCGTCTGATAGATGGAGCCAATTGCCTTCACCTATGATATGCCATTACGTCACTTTTGTGATCGTTCAAAACGAGCATCTAATGTCTAACCTAGCCATCCTGACACAATGTCAAATCCTTCAAAATGAGTCATTTTTGACAAAACCAGTTCCAAAGTGGGGGCGGTTCGGCCATTTTTACGTCTTTGGTTATCTTTTAAAATTTGGGTACACTTGCCTAGCCATTGAACTTGCGATGGCAACTCAGTCCCCGACTAAAGGCGGAATATAAATTGTAAAGCCCTCGAGCACGTATTGGTACAATGGGCAATACTTCAAAATGAGTCGTTTTTGAGAAAACGCGTCCCCAATTAGGGATATAGTTTTGCCGTTTTGACGCAATCGTTCAACTTTCCGAATTCTGGCCCTCACACATCACCTAGGATCTTTCTGATGTCGACTGAGACTACCCTTCGCCGAAGACGCCGAAGCCCGAAGGAGCCGTAGGACCAGAGGTCAGTCCCCCGAATTGGGTCTCTTGCCGAGAACCGGAGGAAGAAAATACCGACCATGTCCACCGCACCCGTCGTCATCATGCCCGTCACTCCCCGGACTCCGACGCCCTTTCACGGCGAAGCCCATGAGGATGTGGAAGACTGGATCGACCAGTACGAACACGTTTCCCGCCACAATGGCTGGACAGATGAGCAACGCCTGCACAACGTGTATTTTTCACTTGAGGGGACCGCCAAGCACTGGTTCGAAAATCACGAATCCTCTTTGGCATCGTGGGACATGTTCAAGAGCCAGCTGAAGGGCACCTTTATAAACCACAACCGCCGAGAGAGAGCCGAGGATCTACTGCGAATCAGAACCCAGGGCCCCAACGAGACCATCACCGGCTTCGAGGAAGACGTTCTGCGCCTGTGCTCCCGCGCCGACCCTCGGGCCACAGATGAAAAGAAGCTGCGAATCCTCATGCGGGGCGTCAGAGACGACATCTTCTGCGGCCTGGTCCGTAGCCCTCCGACAACAGTCCAAGATTTTGTCATCGAGGCAACAAACATCTAGCGTGCCCTGCAAGCCCGATCCAGTCACTTTCAGCGACTACCCGGCCTCGCTGCCCTCCGGCCGTCTAGCGGCGACCTTGGCTCCAGCATGCCAGGCATTCGCGAGATCATTCGCGACGTCGTCCGGGAGGAGCTGCGAAAGCTGCTACCCGCCGCTGACCGACCAGCTTCGCTCTCCATCGCTGAGGTCGTGCGGGAAGAGGTGCAGAGAGCCATTCAACCAGAGGCTCCCATCAGCGCAGCAGTCCCCGAAGAACCCGCGCTAACTTACGCCGCAGTGGCGCGACGGCCACCGCCTCCTCCTCGCGCCTATGTCGCGCAGCCCCGACGTCAGTCTCCTGCGCCGCAGCACGACCGACGCCGCGACGACCAGCTCCAGTACGCCAGCCAGGAGCCCCGTGCACCACGGAAGACCGATGTGTGGCGAACGGCCGACCGACGCCCTCTGTGCTTCCACTGCGGGGAAGCAGACCACACCTACCGCCGATGCCCATACCGTCGACTCGGGCTGCGCGGGTTCCACCCGAACGACCCGCGACCCCGTTATGGTGAACGCCCTCGGCAAATCGACGAGTACCTGCGACGACCTCAGTCCCCCGAGCCTGCGTCCCTCCGAGAGTTCCGGTCGCGTTCGCCACGACGTCCAGCTTCGCCGATGCACCGACCCCGACGTGAAAGCCTGTCGCCCCTCGCTCCACGCCGGGGAAACTAGGCGCGGCAACCCGTGGAGGTAGAGTTGCCGAAGACGACCGACGCCACGATCCTCTAAGATCGTCGGAGCACTCCCACTCAAACGCCGCAACGCCCCGAAACGACGTTTCTGCAAGAGTGTCGAATAACCTCAACGTAAGCATCGACGGCCACGACGCGACAGCACTCGTCGACACCGGAGCAGACTACTCCGTTTTGAGTGGGAGACTCTCTCGCCGCCTTCGGAAGGTTACGACGTCGTGGGACGGACCGCAGATACGAAGCGCCGGCGGACATCTCATCACACCTTTCGGCAGGTGCACTGCGCGCGTTGAGATCCACGGCGAAACCTGCCCTGTGAAGTTCGTCATTCTGCAAGACTGTTCGAGGGACGTCATTCTCGGAATGGACTTCTTGTGCGAATACGGCGCCATCATCGACCTTGCGGAGAACAAGCTGACGCTTCGGAAGCCTGTCCCATCGGCAGAAAATCCCAAAGCAACGTTAGCTACAGTCCGAGTCCTTGCCAGCCATGTAAACCTGCCGCCGCTGTCGAGTGTCTTTGTACCCGTCGGGACCGAAGAAGCCACCTGCGGTGTAGCACTGTTGGAAGGAAGCGTCCAACTTCTCGTTGGACGAGGGATTGGCATTGCGAGAGGCGTAATCGAGATCCAGGACGGGTGTACCGTAGCCCTTGTTACCAACTTCCGGCAAGAGTCGCAGCACCTTACAAAGGGTACAGCTGTGGGCTTCGTCGAGGAAATTCTGGACTCCGCCGCGATCGCCGTGATCTCAGAAGACGCTTCTCCGGCGCAGCACCAGAGAACCACGCCGTCAGAGCTCGACATCGACCCGTCCCTCCCAGCCCCACAACGACGGCAACTCAGTAACCTTCTCGCCGAGTTCAGTGAGTGCTTCTCCACGTCGTCGAAGGTGCGCCAAACGACGGTTGCGAAACATCGAATAATCACTGATGACGACGCTCTCCCTGTGCATCGGAAACCGTACCGAGTCTCCGTGAAAGAAAGGGAAGTTATCCAGAAGCAAGTTCAGGAAATGCTTGATGACGACATTGTCCAGCCCTCGAACAGTCCGTGGGCTTCCCCAGTAGTCCTAGTGAAGAAAAAAGACGGAACCCTGAGGTTCTGCGTGGACTACCGCCGGCTGAATGCAGTCACAAAGAAGGACGTCTATCCGCTGCCCCGCATCGACGACACCCTGGACCGGCTGCGCCATGCCCGATACTTTTCGTCGATGGACTTGAAGAGCGGGTACTGGCAGATTGAGGTCGACGAACGAGATCGTGCGAAGACGGCCTTCGTCACACCGGACGGACTGTATGAATTTAAAGTGATGCCGTTCGGGCTGTGCACAGCGCCGGCAACCTTCCAGCGTGTTATGGACACCGTCCTTTCCGGCTTGAAATGGCAGAGCTGTCTCGTCTACCTCGACGACGTTGTCGTGTTCGCAACCGAATTCGACGAGCACCTCAGACGACTGCGAGCCGTGCTACGGGCCTTCAAATCTGCTGGGCTGACACTCAAGCCTTTGAAGTGCCGGTTCGCCTATGGAGAGCTGAAATTCTTGGGCCACGTCGTGAGTGCTCAGGGTGTAAGCCCTGATCCTGTCAAGACGTCCGCTGTCGCCGAATTCCCAAAGCCATCGGACAAGAAGGCCGTCCGTAGATTCCTTGGGCTGTGCGCCTACTACAGACGTTTCGTGCGTGACTTTGCACAGATTTCTTCACCGCTGACGAATCTGACGAAGGACGACGTGCAGTTCCAGTGGGGAGAAGAGCAAGAACAAGCGTTCGACGAACTGAAACGAAGGCTGCAGTCGCCCCCTATCCTCGGACATTTTGATCAGTCGGCGGAGACAGAAATACACACGGACGCCAGCAATACCGGTCTCGGTGCGGTGCTCGTTCAGCGACAAGAAGGGGCAGAGAGAGTAATTGCTTACGCAAGCCGGGCGCTGTCTAAGGCAGAACAAAATTATTCAACGACCGACAAAGAATGCCTTGCTGTCATCTGGGCGATAACCAAGTTCCGTCCGTACTTGTACGGTATCCTGTTCCGCGTGGTCACAGACCACCCCGCGTGGTCACAGACCACCACGCCCTCTGCTGGCTCGCAAACCTCAAGGACCCGTCAGGACGCCTTGCTCGCTGGAGTCTGCGACTGCAAGAATTCGACGTAACCATTGTGCACAAGTCTGGCCGCAAGCATAATGACGCCGACTGCTTGTCTAGGGCCCCAGTCGAATCTCCACCTGACAGCACCGACGACGACGATGACGCTCGTTTTCTCGGAGCAGTTACAGATACCGACATGGGAGCACTTCAACGAGACGACCCGGAGCTTCGCGCCGTGATTGACCACCTCGAAGGTCAAGGAAGTTCCGTTCCGCAAGTCCTGGCCCGAGACTTGTCAAGCTTCGTTCTGCGGGGAAGTGTGCTCTTCAAGAAGAACTTCGGAACCAGCAACCCTGCCTGCCTGCTGGTTGTGCCTTCCAGCCTGCGAGAAGAAATCTTTCAAGCATGCCACGACGACCCGACGGCTGGACACCTTGGCTACAGCAGGACGCTCGCCCGGATTCGTGACAAGTACTACTGGCCAAGACTCCCGATAACCGTCCATCTGTACACACGGTCGTGCCATGAGTGCCAACGACGTAAGAAGCCCCCGACAAAGCCAGCAGGACTCTTGCAGCCGATATCTGCCCCGACTACGCCCTTCCAGCAGGTCGGAATGGATTTGCTCGGGCCCTTCCCAACAACGACCAAGGGAACCGGTGGATTATCGTCGCGACCGATTATCTTACACGATACGCCGAGACGAAAGCTCTTCCATCAGGAACAGCGGTGGAAGTCGCCAAGTTTTTCGTCGAGTCCATTCTCCTTCGACACGGCGCACCTGAAGTGCTGATCACAGATCGAGGGTCATCTTTCCTGGCACAGCTGACTCAAGAGGTACTTCGGCTCAGTCACACCAGCCATCGACGAACCACCGCTTATCACCCGCAGACCAACGGGCTAACAGAGCGGCTCAATAAGACCATCGCCGACATGATCTCCATGTACGTCGACGTGGAGCATAAGACGTGGGACGAGGTGTTGCCGTACGTTACATTTGCGTACAACACAGCGGTACAAGAAACCACAGGAATGACGCCGTTCCAACTGGTGTATGGCCGGACGGTTACGACAATGCTGGACGCCATGCTGCCTCACGTGCCAACCGACGATGGCAACGACGACGCTCAACTGATCTCTCAACGCGCGGAGGAAGCTCGTCAACTGGCAAGAATCAAGATTCAAAACCAACAGTGAGTCGACGCACGCCGGTATAACCTTCGTCGCAGGGACGTCCATTTCCAACCCGGGGACCGGGTATGGGTGTGGACACCGATTCGGCGCCGCGGTCTCAGCGAGAAGCTTCTCAAGCGCTATTTCGACCGTACAAAATCATCCGACGCCTCGGTGATCTGAACTACGAAGTTCTACCCGACGGAACGCGCCCATCTGCAAGACGCCAGCCACGACCCGAGGTGGTGCACGTCGTCCGGCTCAAGCCGTATTACGAACGATAGAACTTTGGACTCCCGTCAAAGAGTGAACTGGGAACTGTGAAGTGTGGCTCGCGACTCTGCTATCTTTTTGTTGTGTATTTGTGTTTTACCTTTGTGGTGCATCGGGACGATGCATTTTTTTAAAGGGGGGAATAATGCCGCGAGCGCAGCTAACTGTAGGCAGCGCGCTCGTGGCCTAACGGTTATCGCGCGTGCCTTCCACGCAGAAAGCCCAGGGTTCGAACCCTGGCAGCGCCGCATCTTTTATTTATTCTTCCAATTTAGATTTCTGGTAATTTCGAGAACCGTGTTGCTCGTTCTAGGTTAGAATGTTCTGCGCGCCGAATGTTCCAGAAGCCCACGCGTGCACAAAAGGGGCTCCGCGTAACCAACCGGACTCAGTCTCGCCCCAGCGTTCGACTCTGCGCTTACGCCGACTTCGACGCCCGCGACGCTCTATTCTTATCTTCTGTTTCCTTCTTCATTTTTGGGCACAAGTTCGCCCCATTAAACGTTTAGTTTCGTCAGTTATTCGCCGCCTCATCACCTGTCCTCCGTGACAATATTTTAAAATTCGGGCACCCGCGTCTTTCCGGATAACTTTTTGAAGACAACTGCGGTTCGTAACTAAAGTCGGAATATAAGAAGTAAAGGAATCCAGCACGTCCTTGATGGGTAAATCGAACATCTACATGAACGTTTAAAAAACAAAAATTATGCAAGTGACGTTATAGCGTCTGATAGGTGGAGCCAATCGCCTTCACCTATGATATGCCATTACGTCACTTCTGTGATCGTTCAAAACGATCATGTACTGTATAACCTAGCCATCCTGACACAATGTCAAATCCTCCAAAATGAGTCCTTTTTGACAAAACCAGTTCCAAAGTGGGGGTGTTTTGGTCATTTTTACGTCTTTGGTTATCTTTTGAAATTTGGGTACACTTGCCTAGCCATTGAACTTGAGATGGCAACTCAGTTCCCGACTAAAGGCGGAATATAAATTGTAAAGCCCTCGAGCACGTATTGGTACAATGGGCAATACTTCAAAATGAGTCGTTTTTGAGAAAACGTGTCCCCAATTAGGGATATAGTTTTGCCGTTTTGACGCATTCGTTCAACTTTCCAAATTCTGGCCCTCACACCTCACCTAGAATCTTTCTGATGTCGACTGAGAGCTTAAGTGATTACAAAAAACCAACTGTAGGATTCTGGTATATAAGTTGCTACTATGTAAATCCTGTAAAATGAGCTTGTATTCTAAAATCCTCAAAAGAAATCTTGTCCCAGAATGAACATTGTTCAACTATTTCCTGGTTTGCGTTCATCATTTCACGTTCAGACACCCGCGATTCATCCAGGAACCTTTTCAGATCTTGAGAGCACTTAACTTGTGACGAAATATAAACTTTATGAGCCTCGATTACAAGCTGCTGCTGTGGTAAATCCTCTAATGTGAGCTATCTTTGATAAAACATTTCTTGCAGCGGGCATGGCTTGACAGTTTTCAGTCATTCGTTCATCAGTTTATATTAGGCAACCTGCGCCGTTTCCGGGGACCTTTTGAGATGAACCAAGTACTCAAGTGGCGAAGAAATATAATATTTTCTGCCACCGAAAAGAAGCCGGTGTTATTTCAAAATCGTGGGACACCCCCTTTCGAGGATTGTGATATCAAGTCGGATATTTTGAATACACACTTCTCCCGATTTTTTTATTTTTTTTTATTTTGCTTTTTGAGTGTAGGGCGATTTTGATACTTATTTCAATTGGAAATCATTTGATACGTGATTAAAAATTACTTTTGACGTGTTAAATAGGAATGCTAAGTTCACATGAACAATACGTTTCTCATAAATTGGGTATTCATCGCAATGCTCCCACTTCTTACATTAAAATATATTTCTTATAATTGCATAACATTAATAATTAGCGGAAATATTTAGAAATCTTTATAATTTTACGTTATCATAATATAAATCAGCTTCTTTGTTTGCTAGTTAATTGATGTAATTACCATAATGCAATAAAAGAGCGTAAACATCACCACGAGAACGGTTTCATCTTGTTTGGCAAATTGGTGTCATGAATAAAAAAACTAATTTCAGAACGAGAAACAATGTACCCAGCACATTATCAATTTCGCTGGTTTACAGCAGTCGTATGACAAATCTTGTGCTCTGCTGTATTTTTGAATTAAGCTCGTCGGAACTTCGCTGTTTTTTGTTTAATTCTCGTGATTTGCTTTAAGAAATATTTATCTACAGCTATAATATATAACATAGACACTACAATATTTGCCGTAAAATTGCGGAGGGATTCTTAAAATTTATACAGCTATATCGAATTTTTTTACACCCAAATATAAACTGTACATTTTGATTACCTTAGTAATTTCTAAAGTTGAAATACATAAAATGCTTTATTCGACTGAAAACTTGCACTTTACATGTCATCTTGAAAATTTTGCTCGAGAATAGCGGTATATAATGGAATGGCGTAAAAGCATGGCGAATTGCTTAAAGCGTAATGTTTTGGTGCTCTGGTCATATTTCTATGAGCTTGAGCTTCTTCTATGAGCTTGCTGGGGCAAATTGCTATGAGCTTGAGAACTTCTATGAGC
The DNA here is from genome assembly GCA_013358835.2 of Ixodes persulcatus. Lineage (NCBI taxonomy): Eukaryota > Metazoa > Arthropoda > Arachnida > Ixodida > Ixodidae > Ixodes > Ixodes persulcatus. Next base: position 140,102 of record JABSTQ010009445.1, on the reverse strand, counting down.
TTGCTGGGGCAAATTAACTTCTAAGAGATGGCGCTAGCGTACTATGGCACACATTGCTGGAATCCAGAGAAAAACAAATGTACTGCGCCCCTAAGAATCTGCGAAAGCATTTAAAGTTGCCGCATTTATCGGCTTGGTTAGGTATCGTGTTACGATTTCCCACAAAGCTGCTCAAAGGTGGTGGAAGCATCACCTTAATATTTCGGAAGACCTTGCCTAAAAAAAGAAGAAAAACAATATCTGAATTTTTTTGTTTCACTTGCGGCGCCAGTGGCCTATTCACGCTCTGGCACAACAACGGACTGATGGCGGCAGCTGCCGTGGCGTAACCTATAAAGCCTGTAACACAAAGTTGCATCTGATTGATTGCGGTCACGTGGTTTATGTGCCGCGTTGGCAATACAAGGCGCGAATATGTGAAATACAGATTGATCGTTTGGAAGCGGCTCGCCTTTCCGCCGGCTTCCTACTTCGCCTGACGACAGCCCAGCGGAAGCGCACTTGCTATCAAGCTCCGCACTAGGCGTCCGCATCAAATTGCAAATGCTCACCGTGAGTCTTGGATAGACCGTCTATTCAATGAAGACTATCTGGCTCGCTGGTTCGCTCACCACCCGGTCGCACCAAAAGCAGACGACACGCAGCTTAAATTACATGGCGAACCACAGGTTTCATTCGTTTTGTGTGCAGTAATGTTTTATTGCCAGCAAAAACTAAATCATGCACTGATTATTATAGCACTTAAAAAGCGCGCGGCGATTGTGATTCAGGCACATCGTCTGCTTTTCGCGCAACCTGGGGGTAGATTGACGTAGAGAACGTGGAATTAAAAGAGGGCCGATCTGAAATGACCAGTAGCGATTGCAATCTAATGGCGGACGCCTCCTTCGGACGCCTCGTATCATCTATACAACAGAAATATTATGAGGAATCCCTACATCGTTGCTCATTCGTCTTACTGATTCATCTATTTTTACCATTTTGTTAGACCACCTGAGACTGGGTGGAAGAAGCACGACGACGTCTCAAACACAGCTAACCACTTTATTCAGTGCTTCCTCCTTTTTTTTTTTTAAGACAAGCGTGGCTGCAAAGTCAAGGCGTGTTGTCCCCTTGGTGCCATTGTTTGGAGTGTTTTTTATGATGACAATTTTGGGTTCAGGATGTATAAAAGGAGGGAGCACTGAATAAAGTGGTTAGCGGTGTTTGAGACGTCGTCGTGCTTCTTCCACCCAGTCTCAGGCGGTCTAACAAAATGGTAAATCTACACCAGTTCGCCTGCGCCCTAACTGTTTTTTCATTCATCTATCTTCCTTTTTTTTGCTTGTCAGTCATTGGACATACGAGCTACCCCGACGTTCTGCCCTTTTTAAGTGGATGATGGCCAGCACTGAAAGAAGGCAAGTCTCCGGACAAATGCAACTTATTATGTGTACAAATTATTCAACTAATGTCTTTGAAGCATGGATTTGTGTGTGCTTTCAGGCTCAATCCGACAAAGGGCATAGTTCATTCACCCAATCATATTCGAGACACCTCAGTCAATCGCAGCTATAGGCACTTTCAGGCACCCGCGCATGGTCGTCGCCATAACCAACCTTCAGTTTTTGCTCCCCCTTATTCCGTTCTCTTCAATTCATCCTTAACGCAGCAGGTCAGTTTATTGCCACATCAGGTTCTACTTTCTCGTTCTCCCCAGCATAGGCTTTCCTGGATGCTCGTCAACGCCCACTTCAGTGGCAACTCGGCAGGACAAGAGAAGGTCGGAAATGGCGGTTCAAATCTGGTGCGGGTTTAAAATGCCACTAGAGTATAACTCATACCTTTCAGCCGCATCCAGATGCTTGAGTCAAACTGAAGCATTCCACCGAACTAAAGACTGAGCCGAATAAATCGTTCTGGCCGAACGGGATATTCAGGCAAATTGAGCATTTAGCCGAATAAAAACTCTCCGGCCAAATTGAAGATAGAGCGAAATCGGGAATTCAGCCAAATCGAAGCGTCCTAGCCGAATTGGAGGTTTAGTCTAATTGAGGCGTCAACCAAATCAACACCTCGGCAGAATTCGAATGACATTACCAGCTCTCTGAAAAGTGGTACCGTTTAAGCTCTGTTTCCCCTCGTGAATTGTTTAATGTTTCCCATTCGAATGAACCGAAGCGGACGCTACCAGCCACCTCACTCAATTCAGCGCTGTAAACATGTCACACAACGAAGCGTTGATGTTTCCTTCCCGGTGGGCATAGGTAACCTTCGCACGGATTTGTATTGAGTACTATCGCTTGTAGTGATTGGTGTGGTCCTTTTTAAACCCAAACGGTGTATAGTGTTTTATTTATAGCAGGTTATTGGAGCAATAAACAGCTCGGGTGCACCTCCACTTCTCTGTGTCTATGCGCTTACTTTCGATAGTTGGGACAGTGGGTGCAGCCAGCACTCGATCCCGCCGTAGCAGTTAACGCGATCTCCACAATACCAACCAAAACAACGCCACTGCTCTCCGTGAGAAAGTGGCTGATAGAAATCAACTTGTACAATATAGAGATTTTATAATTGTACTTTTACATTTAACTTCTTGATCATTTAGGCTTATGCATGGATGTCAACTTTAAAAGAATGAACCCCCACAGTGCGTCCTCCTACGCGAACTAAATAAATAAATTGCCTACCAAAAGAAAACGTTACAGGCACGTTCTTTGCGTGTGCTCGGTAGACTAATGTCAGATAGTACTCATTTATTTGTAACAAACTATGTACCTCAATATCCAAATGGCCTGCTCAAAAGGGTACCGTATCAAGCGGGTCGCCGGTTCGAAATGGGTGCCGTATAAAACGGGTACTTGCCTCAAACGGGTCGTACCAAGCGGGCACCTCTATCAGACGGGCTCAGGTATCAAACTGTTGCATGTATCAACCGGGCATTCCCGTATTCTACAATACGATGTGGCCTGAAGGGTTTGACCAGTTTGTAACCGGATCGAATTTCCAACTTTTTTTTTATTCCGGACTGCATTAAGGATTTAGATATTTTAAAGAATATCGGCTTAGTCACAAAGATAAATATTATATGCCTCAATCAAATAAAAAACATTGTATCACGAAATACACAAAGTTGTTTTTCCGCCCTGGTCTTCATTGGTGGCAAATCCCCGCTTTTTAGTTAAACTAGCGCATGTTCATATCGTGCTGCCTTCTAAAGTGTATCTCCGCTGCCAGTCATGTCCACCTTCTCCAGTATGAGAAAATACCACTATCATAACCCAATGGGTACATACCACGTAGAATTCAGACATTTCGGTCATAGCCAGGTTTATGTTTGCACCAGTTACGTAGTACTCGTAGTTTAGTATCCCGAATCCTCGCACTGACATGTCGTTGTAGAGCTCCCTGGCAGCCTTTTTAAAGTCCGAATGCATTACAACATCTTTCAGGTGAGGTAGGAGTCGACGATTCATTGGATTTTGTGTTGGGCTAATGGTAAACAAGAATTTGCTTGTTGTAGTCATGCTTCTTAGGAAGTCATAATCCAACCCTGCAAGAAAACGGCAAAAACATAAACAGCGAAACGAAGTAGTGGAACATATATGTTTATATCTAGCCCAGTCCCAAAGGTCGTGCACTAGCCAAGCGTATTTTCGACAGAGCGATCAAAGGCAGCGCAAGTATTACCAGGTGCTGAAATCTTCGAACTGCGTTACAAATATTACCGTTAATATGGTGCTTCGAAGGCACTCCCGACTTGTGTGCTCATTATGTTCTGCCTGCCAAACTATCTACTAGGTGGCAGGAAAACACCTAGAGTAACTTGCTTGCAATTCTACGTGATGCAGCGAACCTGGTGGTGGGTTCAAGATGCGCCGGCGAAGAATGCATGCATCAAGAACCGTCGTTGCCGTGTAGGCGTCATGTTGCTCGCTTACCTTAGCCTGCGTTCATCCATCAGCAGTGAATTGAGCTACAGCAAATCAAATGATACGCGTATACACTTCCTCCTCACTGCTACCCGTAGTGTCACGGGGACAGTGTGCCTTACGCAATAACCATGCTACCATACGGAAAACAACGAGGATAAAAATTGAGGCTCGTTAAGCGTACATGTCGATGGCCCGTTCCATGAACCGTAATAATATCCTTACAATAAAGCGGTACTACAATGAATGAAGTCAATCATTAAACCATGAGTGTGCAGGTGAGCTGGTTCCGATTAATTATATACAGTGGTTCTCAACCATCGATGTTTCGCGGACCCCTTGTGGATCGGCGGAGATGATGGAGGACCCCGTTCGTGGTAAGGGGAGGGGAAATGTATACGTTCAATATAATAATTATTGAATAAATAAATATAACTAAGCGCTAGTGTGAAGTAGACATCTCTTATTGACGTACACTCGAGAAAACTCGCCCGAAAACTGAAACACGTCTTCTCGACTTGAGAAAAGACAACTTTTATTGCCGGGCTTGACTGATGAGTCAGGGCTTCGCGGACCCCTAGAATGCCTTCGCGGACCCCCATTTGAGAACCACTGAATAATAATATATCACCTGAGACTGCGGGAAAAAATTAGTTTCAAGTCGAAGTAAATAAAACATTATGACAAAATCTAAAAAACCTAGAAGTTTGAGAAGTTATCCTCTCGTTGCTGTTTTTTTTTTCATTCATTTTGATAGTTTATTATTTTTTGCGCACAACAAACTCATGTTTTGCATTTTAATATTCTGCCTCCCTATTGAAAATTCTCATTTGTATGAGAAATTTGTTGTGTCCAATAAACACATATGAATGATACAAGATATATAAGACAATGTAAGAACCATATAAGAACCATAAAAGAACTATATAAGAACAACATAAGATATATAAGAACATACAAGCACCATATGAGAAACATGGGAGAAGTTTCTTATATGTTTCTTATATGGTTCTTATATATCTTATATAGTTCTTATATGGTTCTTATATGGTTCTTATATAGTTCTTATATGTTCTTACATATCTTGTATGATTCATATGTGTTTATTGGACACAAGAAAGTTCTCATACAAATGACTTTTTTCACTAGGGCTGCCAACCTATCCTCTAGGTGGCAGCAAAACACATCGAGCATATATGTTCAGCTACATATCTTATCAGAGATCGTTCTGCTTTACTTTGTAACTTATGTGTTCTTGGAACGGCATTATATTTCAAGTATTTAAGTAGTCTTACACATTCTATAACCCTGGGTGAACGTATGGACGGATATGCCTAGACAGGTATAAGGCATCCTTCCAGTGTGTTTGAGGAGTTGCGGTCTCTTGATTTAGTTGCAATCAGTACTACGACGTAAGTGCTATGCATTTTATTGTCGATCGTAATTTTGTATACCCTAAAATACTAAACTTGGTTAATTTCGATCCAAATTGTACAAGAAAGAAAACGTAACTATTCAAAAACGTGTCAAAAAGGTGTACATACAGGGTAAATTCTTGACAAGAACTAAACTGAAAAGTGTATTTGCAGCAAATATTTTTGTTCTCAATTGTATACTACAGAAGGGCCTAAGACAGATTTTCAGATTTGGACGATCGCCAGGACGACGACGACGAAGGGAGGGGGCTCTCGGGCTCGACATGGGCTCCCGCAATTTGCGGCAATTATTGCGGATTTATTCGAAGTTCTTCCAAATATATGGTACCAGCGAACTCTGCAAGAGAAGCCGAATCGAGGGATACCTCATTTATTCCTGTGAGTAGATTTTCAAAGCCCAATTTTTCCACTTGAAGTCGCGCCACTGGGAAGAAAAGCTAAGCCTCGTGAAACGAACAGGCGTCAACACCTGTGTGGCCGAGAGCAGCTAACGTTGAACCTAGCCTTAGGCCTGACCGGGAGAACACCCGTTAGGCGCGGCGCGTAAAAACAAAGATGGCGCAAATGGCGGTGGAAAGGATATCTAATGAAATCGACATGCGGGACGAAAAATACAAAGACGCGGAGGAAGTGACCGCGGAGTTCGATGAGGACAGCGGCAGGACCCTGGACCAAAACGGTCCGTGGGTTACAATCCTCAACGACTGCAGGAACGTTGAAAAAGAGAAGCAGAGAGCCGACGCGGCGGGATCAATGGGGCAAGCTGCCAACAACCAACGATCGAGGGGAGGTGCTGGAGTTTCCCAGAGATGAGAAGGCTTCCCCCACTCCCGGAGGACGAGTACAAGGTCGTCTTCAGGCCGAGGGCAGGGATGAAGGTGGCATCATGGACGGACCGAGCCATATCGCAAGGCCTGGCGATGGCAAGCGAAGTACCAACCAAGGAGTTCTACGCACACGTGACAATCCAGACGCAGTGGGCACAAAATCTAATCGTGGCAAGCACGGCGAGCGAAGACTTCGCATTGAAACTCCATGAGGTTACAAAGGTCCAGTTGGGGACTGTAACCTACTACCTTCTACCATACCTCAAACCAATACCCAGAACAGTGAGAGGAGTGGTACACGGAATCGAGGCAGAGACGTCTGAACGGGAGCTGATGGAACTAGTGTCCGCGAAAGGACACAACATAATGCACGCAAGAATGCTAGGAAAGTCCAACTCAGCGCTGCTAACCTTTCAGGGGCCCCACGTGCCCTACTATGTGCAGGTGGGCAGTGCATACACATGATGCAGACCGCACAGGAGGTCTGTGCAGTACTGTAGGGCCTGCGGCGAAGTGGGCCATCGACAGGACGTCTGCCCACACCCGGCCACAAACCAGTGTCCAAGATGCGGGGAAAAGGTGAACCCAGAGGGCCACGACTGTCAACCCAGATGCAAGATATGTGACCAGCCACATGAGACGGCGAGCAAGGAGTGTAAAATAAGGCTTAAGCCGGGACCCCCACCTCTACACGTGAGAGAGAAGAACGACAGTGGAAACCAACAAGTGACGTGGAACGCCGTCACCAGGTAAAAGGCACAGCATACGTAGCAGGAAGCATCAACGCTGGAAAGTGGTCGAGGCAGCCGGCCTCGATGGGTTGACCACACAGCTGGAAGAAAAGACGATTTCCCACAGCTGGAGAGCAGGCGAGGGGACAAATGCGATAAGAACTGTGAGAAAATGATTGAGGAACTCAAAAGACAGAATGGGGAATTACTTAGGCGGTTGGAGGAGAACGAGAGAAGAGCTCAGGCGAGAGAGCAGGAATTAGAGAGGAAGCTGCAGCAACTGATAGATCAGATGCCCGGACAGTCGGTCCAAAGCCGACCAATGCAGCAGACATAGCAGGATGCTCGAGTAGAGGTTGTGCACACACCGGAGGAAACGATCTTCGCGGAGTCTGACGGTAGTGAGTCGGCGTCACCGCCACTGAAGCGGAGGACGCGCGTCACGGCGCGAGGGAGAAGAGAGGCACGCAAGACTAAACCCGTTAACGGAGATGAAGAGAGCTTCGTGACGAAAAGCATGTTGGAGAGCGCGATCACGGGATGCACGGAGAGGATGCTGACCATGTTGCAGAGCCGCTGCTCGAGACTGGCACAAGGCACGTCAAACCCGTTCGAAGCCTGGCCGCACTACACCAGAGTCACGGGGAACATCACAGGACCAGATACTGAGGCTATGATCAGCGAAGATGGATCGGAGCCGTAAAAAGTACGTCATCTGGCAGTGGAACTGCCGCGGTTTCCGTAGGAAGAGGGGAATCTGCAGCAGTACGTTAGCACCAAAGAAGAAGAGAGCACACCCGACGTTATCGCCGTCCAGGAGACGTGGGGCATGGCCAAGCTCTCCAGCTACAGGGCATACGGTAAGGATGCCAAGGAGAAGACGCGGGTCAAGACGTTAGACAGAAGGAACCTACCCGTCATCGAGCACGACACAGGGATCTCGACGGTGGAACACGGGTTGGTCGAGATCATATCCAACACGAAGAGGGACGGGCGCAGCGTCTTTGTGCTCAACGTCTACAGCAGCCCCGCCAAGCGTCACAAGTTCGCCGCACTCTTCCGGGCGACCCTGGAGATCGCAAAGCAACAGGCCCTCGTGGTGGTCGGCGACTTCAACCCGCCGCACCCGGACTGGGGGTACCTGACGGAGACCGTGAAAGGCAGGAACCTCTGGCATGACGCCCATGACGGAGGACTGACTATGATTACTGACCCGGATCAACCCACCAGGAGGGGAGATGCAAGGCACAGGGACACCACGCCGGACCTAGCATTCGTCCGGAACGTGAAAGGAGCGGAGTGGATCAACACCTGGGAAGATCTTGGCAGCGACCATTTCGTGGCGGCGGCGACGGTCATAGCCGGCCCGGGGAAACCGAAGGGCAGAAGGATTAGAATTACGGAGTGGGACGCCTTCAGAGGATTTTAAGAAGAGCTTGAGGAAGATGACATTGATAACATCGAGGAGTGGACGGAAGAGCTGAGGGCCTGCCCCGAGTCCGCGACCAAGACCGTGCCAGAGGAGGCGAACATGCTGACTGCAGACAGTAAGCTCCTGCACATGTGGGAGGCCAAGTCCAGCATGCAGAGGAGGTTGAGGATCCAGAAACACAACCGCAACCTCCGGCGTAAGATCGCCAAGTTAAGTAAGGAGATTGAAGCCCATGCCAACAAGATTACGCGACAGCAGTGGCAAGACTCCTGCGACGGCTTCGACCACCAGCTTGGCGCTCCGAAGACCTGGAACATCCTTCGGCACCTGCTTGATCCAGACGGCATAAAGACAGCCCAGAAGAACAAGATGAGCGAGATCCTGGGTCACCATGAGGGGACCGAGGACGACCTCATGAAGGAGATCCGCAAGAGGTACCTAGGGGACAGCCCACCCCAAGCCTCTACGGAATACGACGGCGAGAGGAACGCGGCGTTGGACGTGCCCATCCCCGAAGCGGAAGTGAGGGAGGTCCTGCTCAGACTCAAGACCAAGTCGGCCCCGGGTCCCGACGGGGTGACGAACAGGATGCTACGCAATCTGGGGGACGGAGCCGTTACCGGCATAACGCGATACATGAACGCGTGCTGGGAGCGGGGCAGTATCCCCCAGCAGTGGAAGACCACCAAGGTGGTAATGATCCCCAAGCCGGGCAAGAGGCTGCAGCTGGACTCCCTTAGACCCATTTCGTTAACTTCCTGCGCGGGTAAGCTCGTAGAGCACGTCGTCCTAGGGAGGCTCAACAGGTACATGGAGGAGAGAGGGCTCTTTCCGCACACCATGATCGGCTTCAGGCAGCATCTGTCCACTCAGGACGTGATGCTGCGCCTTAAACAACAGATAGTGGATGGAACGGGGCGCTCCCCCCTCGAAACCAAAGCGATCCTGGGCCTGGACTTGACGAAGGCCTTCGATAACATTGTACACGACGCAGTCCTCGACAACCTAAGGGCGCTGGCCGTGGGCAAGCGAACATATGAATACATCCAGGACTTCCTGAGCGGGAGGATGGCGAGAGTGGCGGTCGGCGGGGTCGAGTCCGAAGACATCTGCCTTGGGGGAAAAGGAACGCCACAGGGATCGGTGCTGTCCCCGTACCTCTTCAACGTGGCGATGATCTGCCTGCCCGCGAAACTTGAGAAGATAGCCGGACTGCAGCATAGCATCTACGCCAATGACATCACGCTGTGGGTGACTGGCGGCAGCGACGGCTACATAGAGGAAGTACTGCAGGAGGCAATCCGGGTCGTAGAAGAGTACGTAGCTCCCAGGGGACTGGCGTGCTCTCTGCAGAAATCCGAGCTTTTGCTGCTGAGACCCAAACGCGGTGGGAAGGAGAATTCGAACATCGAACTCTTCGCGCAAGGGCACCGCGTCCCCCAGGTCAAGAGCATCAGGGTGCTAGGCCTGCGCATACAGACAGATGGAAAGAACAGGGAGATGATACAGGCCCTAAAAGGGACGACCCATCAGGTCGCCCGGCTCATCACCAGGACCTCCAACAGGAACTATGGGATGAAGGAAAGCAACCTCATGCGCCTGGTACAAGCTTTCGTGATGAGTCGGCTGGCGTACGTGGTTCCCTTCATGAGACTCGGAGTGGCCGAAAAGTACAAGCTGGAATGTATAGTCGGAAAGCATACAAGCGAGCCCTAGGGCTGCCAGACTCGACGTCAAACGAGAAGCTGGCGGCCCTAGGGGTACACAATACCATTGACGAGCTCATCGAGGCTCAAAGAACGGCCCAGCTGGAAAGGCTCACGAGGAGCGCGACTGGCAGGCACATCCTCAAGAGCCTCGGCCTCCGGTATGATACACAGAAAGGCGAGAAAATGGACGTTCCCCTACACATCAGGGAGATGCTGCAGATTTCCCCCATCCCAAAGCACATGCATCCTCTACACGACGCCAAGAGAAGGGAGGCGAGGGCCAAAGCCTTGGGAAGAACGCTAAAAGAAGAGGAGGGAGTCGCGTATGTCGACGCGGCCGAGTACCAGGGAAGAGGAGCCATGGCAGCGGCGGTGGTGAGCGGTGACGGACACCTCGTCGCGAGCTGCAGCGTGAAGGCCGACGACCCGGAGACGGCGGAAGAGGTGGCGGTGGCGCTCGCGCTAAGCATGCCCGGCGTCAGGACAATCGTGTGCGACTCGCAGAGCGCGGTTCGCAACTTCGCCAAAGGGAGAGTGTCGCCGAAGACTCTGCGTGTCCTCAGGGGTGCGACGTGCTTCGGTGGGAGAGAAAGAGTGAGACTCGTGTGGACACCAGCACACGCGTCGCTTCCTGGCAACGAGGAGGCTCACGACGCGGCCCGAGGACTTACCGTCCGGCTCGGCACAACGTCTGGGGCCCCCGTCGCGTCGTCCGGGAGAGACAGGCTGGTGACCTTTAGAGATATTCTCGACCACTACACGGACGGGAGGAGGAGGTTTCCCCCCGCGCACCACTCGCTGAACAAGAGACAGTCCACGGTGTGGAGACGTCTGCAAACGAACACCTATCCGTGTCCGGTTTTACTAAATCGGTGGTACCCGGACAGATACACGGGCGCGAGCAAACTATGTGGGCAGAGGGCGAACTTGAAACACATGGTGTGGGAGTGTAGTAACATAGACAGGGGCGCTTGCGCGAATAAATTACTGACGCAGCTCAGAGATGAAGAGAGCTGGAAGACCACTCTGCTCAGATCGGACCCTCGGGTCCAAGAAGACTTAGTCCAACTGGCCGCCGAAGACGCCGCCGGGGTCCAACTGGCCGTCGTCTGAGGGGGGGCGGGGGGGGGGGGGGGGGGGCTGGGAGGGGACCCTTGGTGGTCTTCTCACCACTTCCTAATTCTTTTTTCGGGCACCAATAAAGTTGTACTGACTGACTGACTGACTGGACGATCGCCACAGGTTGCTCATTTGGGTGATCTACTAAAACAAGAAACCTTTGACACTAAAATAGTCCTTTGCACACGACGTTTCCAACTACAAACAAAGATCCAAATAACCCTGAAATAGTGTTTTTGTTAACATGAATTTTTCCTAGAAACCACCAGTACCTATTCTTCATTTTACCTTAACTACAGACGCAACCGCGGATTTGAGCAGATTAGACAAATCATGCAGCACCAAAAGCGCGCCTTCATGGTATTCGTCCTGTTTCCGTATGCTATCTATCATTGCAGAATAAATCATAAACAATAACTGTCTCGTAACTTGAGCTTATGACTCTGCCTGATTTTCCCCATTACCTCGTAGCGTCGCCTGCGTCTTAAGCTGAAACGAAGTACTCTCTGAAAATAATAAACTCGGTTTTGAGGACGGTAACAGTTTTAGATTCAACATTTGGACATTATATATATTCTACTTTGTATTCAACACTAGCATATAGTTCTTCTGAGGTCAATCTTTTCCTTTTACTTTGAAAATAATGGAGAAAATAAACAAATTGCAAAATTAATTTTCACAAAAAGGAAGTTTTTTGTACTTAGTTTTATATGTAAAGCATTTGGTAAAAAAATGAAAGCCGTTTACAACTCCCTGTAACGCCGGATTAGAGCGCAGCTCTTGAGGAGGAGGAGGGAAGGGTACTGGTGGGGTGGGTCAATTGTGACAAGAGGGGTCACGTGACCTCGAGGGGGGGGGGAGAGGGCCGTGAAAATTTTCCGCTAAATTTAGCGGGGAAAATTTTCCGCTAGATTTAGCGAGGAAAATTTTCCTCTAGATTTAGTGGGGAAATTTTTCCGCTAAATTTAGCGCGGAAAATTTTTCGCTAAACTTAGCGGGGAAAATTATCCGCTAGATTTAGCGGTGAAAATTTTCCGCTAGATTTAGCGGGAAAATGTTTTTGCTAGATTTAGCGGGAAAAAGTTCCCGCTAGATTTAGCGGGGAAAATTTCCCGCTAGATTTAGGGGATAAAATTTTCTGCTAAATTTAGCGGGAAAAATTTTCTGTTAAATTTAGCGGGGAAAATTTTCCGCTAAATTTAGCGGGGAAAATTTTCCGCTAGATTTAGCGGGAAAAATTTTCCGCTAGATTTAGCGGGGAAAATTTTCCGCTAGATTTCGCGGATAAAAGTTTCCGGTAGATTTAGTGGGAACATTTTTCCGCTAATTTAGCGGGGAAAATTTTCCGCTAAATTTAGCGGGGAAATTTACCCATCATGCACCGCGCGGTTACGCCGACGGCGACGGCGACGCCGGCGCCGCTTAAGCCGGAAACGGGCGCCTAAGAGCTGCGCTCTAAAATTAAAGAAATATCTTATACCATGTAAAATTAACATAGACAAAGATTTCATTTTAAAAGACATATCGAGATCTTTATTCTGGGAAGCAGACAGGGTCGTTTTAATTTTTTCTGACAAATGATAATTATTTATGCCATAAAAGGCCGTATGCACGAACGTCGCCTAGCTTAACTCAAAGCGAGTCTTTCCTAAGTCGGATTACCGTCCAAGACCTAGCTTGGCTAAACACGTGCTTAAATTCTCGCTGCACAACCTTACCTCCTCTCACGTCTTTGAGCAAGGGGCTAGGGAAGCGAAGGATAGAAAGAGGGGACTAAAAAGTCGTGCATGAGTCCGCGCGCGCCGTCCGGATTGGGGTGGGGGGCTTATTGTGGGAGCTCGTGAATGGAGATAAGCCAGCCAAAAGGGTGCCCCCTCAAAGGACGCGTCACACTCTGCGCCGGAGGATTAGCGAGGAAACGCTCTAGGACCAGGAAACGAGAACCGCGTTTGTTTCTCGCACTTTGCGTTGCTCAACAGGTCATCAAATTTGATCATTTCCTCTTCACAACGAAAAGTCAAATTGAGTGTGCGACGAAAGCTACTCCTCTCGCAAACGTATTCCTTTTTAGTACCGTCACTCAGGCGTTTTCCCTTGACACAAAAGGCGGAGACGTTGATGCTCTGTCCATCGGACGCCGTTTGGAAAGACTAAAAAATTCGCCACTCTACCACTCTCGTAAATTTCAACGATAAAAAAACGAAAACCTTGAGTTTACAGACGCACTCCAAGCTGAACGCTAGATTTGCGTAGGGAATGTAGGGACAGACAGAGCGAGCTAGGGAACCTTCAGAGGGACGAATACGATAGCGCAGAGGAATCACGTGACGTAAACAAGCTTTTTGGCCGTGATGTGCTGGTGGCTGCTTTTCGCGGTGTTTCTTATGTGAGTAGCGTTTGAATTGTCTCCAAATTGAATGCATTTTATGCTGACCTTTCAAAAACAGGAGTCGAAGGTTGAATATAGGCGAACCATATCTGCCTTTGTAATTGCGTGTTAAATATAGGAAGATAGAAGAATATTTTTTCGCTGACAGTAGATTTTGTGCTCACATTTCGAGTTAAAGAAGCCATCGCGGGGCCACAAATTTCACCGAACGCGAGAAGGACGGTCTACTGGCTACATCGCTGAAGGTTGACAAACCACCATCGGAAATGAGTAGGCAGGAAAGATATGACGAGTAAATCAAGAATCATGCCTGATACCAATGGAGTTCAAAACAGTTAACCAGCTCGCCTCGGCAGCTGCGAAAGCGCCCCAGAAAACGTCGAATAGAAGGCGTCGAGAAATCAGGTCGCGAGTCAGGGTTTCTTGCGTCGACCAAGCATGCTCACGGAACTGCTTTGTATTACCGTTGAGTATCTGCTGCAGCTCCAAGCGGACTTGAGTTTCACACTGTGATGTGCTGCAGCCTTAGCCACTTTTATTCTATGTGCCCCTCCTTAGGAAAAGATTATTTGTCTACTTTATATATTCCCCAGTACGCTAATATCCTGAAAATGGTAGCCACGGTTCGGCAGTTTGAACTGCTTGGCATCTTTAGACCGATAACTCAAACCCGTTAGTGTATAACAGAAAGAATACACAAAAATTGAAGTATTCCCTTCTACGTCTACGATTTTTACTGCATTTATTGCACATCTTTTTCATGAACTAAAATAATCTCTCACCACCTGTGCGTTTTATCCTAGTAACTAATAAAACTAGGGTGAGAGTTGGAAGCGTAGCTCCTGGGGTTCAGAAAGTAAGCTAAAAACCCACATTGAGGGAACAGTTCGAGCTTTCGTAGTTTGAAGCCGCATTTGAACACACCGGACCCTGTTGGCTTGTAGGCTCGGTGAGTGAATCTCTTGGAAAATAAACTTGCAAATCTCCGCAATAGGTGTCGTCAAAACGTGACTTGAACTAGTAGGAATAAGTGTGTTTTGCTGTTCTCCCTTATTCAATTATATATAAGGCATCTCTATTTATGCGAAGCACATTAATGTGTTTTTCTTCATTTTTGTTTTCCTCACTTTTTTGCTTTCTATGAGAATAACCAACTCACTCAAGTAACCACTTTATAACAACACATTTGTTGATCGAGCCATAGGTACCTCTCTAGTGCATATGTAAAAAAAAAAAAAAAAAAAAAAAATAGGAGAATCGTTTTTGCATGTTAAAGTTAATAAAATTTGCAAATGCTCATATAAACAGTTATGATTCTACCTTCCCTTAGTGGTTATTCCTATTGCACACTTTTGAAATGAGTTTATTAAACTACACAATTAAAATTTTACCTATCAGGCTATTTTCTTAATGTACTGAACATCTTGCTTACAGCAAATTGCTTGGTCAAGGCCATAGTCCCATGGTTCAGTGAAATATAAAGTAACAGCCCTACAGCACTATCTTCAACCGGGTCATTTGTGTTTCAGATATGGTTGAATAGCTTCATTATTTATTTTTCCACGGTCCTGGTTACCTATCTCTCTGAGTTTTGTTCGCTCGATTTCTACCGTGAGCAGCCATCCTTTAACAAATGCAGCTCATAGAAATTGAGAATAAGCCCATCCTTGCAAAAGGCAATTCGGGCTAAGCTATTGACACCACGAAAAGCCCAGAGTCATAAAATATATTTGGATACGTATGTTTGCAGCTGCACCAACTATCAGGAACACCTAAGCGCTGTGAGTGATGTATCACTTAGTGGAACTTGAATGTGCCTATTGGCAGTGTTGAAACAGGAATAAAAACTGCAGTGCCCTTATATCTGTCCTTTTCAGTAGAATTTACTTGATCCAATTCGTTAAGCATCTGCCCGTTTCCAACATGTAAGGATTTCAACATTCCCGCGTGTAAATAATTCTGAATAACTTTAACGATCACGTCTTTGGTATCCAAGATCAATCTACATTCGGAGGACGACCACCAACCTTTAATAGTTATCAGCAGATTAGACCCGTCTGGAGGCATGTTGGGTCAGCAGATAGAAACATTTGTATTTATAGCACCGCCTAAAAGGAATGGACTGACCAGAATCTGATGACGACGACCATCCCGCTGCTGTTTTCAGCACTTCAAATCCATTTTGGAGGCAAGTTGCGTCACAAAATAAATAAAAAAATCTTAGTTGTAATAGCAACCTTTAAGGACCAGTAATTGACCACAATCTGAGGACGATGACCATTATGAGCTTGTTTTCAGAACTTCAGTGTGGTTTAGGTGCAAGTTAGGTCACCAAACAGAAACAAAACGCATTACAGAAATGGCAAAGCACAACCTTGCATCCTTACTCTTTGGTGGGAGCAAGAAATGTGTCAACTATACACTGACAATAAAAAGAAGAGTAAAACATTAATACAAGGTGGTTAAAAACTGTTAACTCTGACTGTAGCATAGATTTTTATATGAAACTTTTCCAAACACAAACCTGTCATGGAGTAATTTATGGCACAAAAAGCGTAACATCATCTCTTGTGACTTGTCTATCCGACAAAATGTGTTCACAAGCACGCTCAATGACATCATCAGTCGTGGACACTTATGGGCATCGGCTCCTTCATGACTGACACTTGCGCATCCTTCAAAGAATTTGTGTATTTATTCGAACACATTCTTTGCGACAAACATATCCATGATACTGTGTGTTGTGTCATGGTACGCCCGCGCCGCTATCGTACGCCTGTGGAAAACCAAGATAAGCGCGGCACTCGGAGAATAACGGATTCCGTTCCCTGGCAGTTGGCTGGATGCATGTCCCATGACACGTCATCTGACGACGAGGATAGGGGCAAACAGAAAACTGCTATCGACAGTGAAGGGTCGAAAGAGCTATAAATATTCGGGTATACGCCGAAATTTGAGGAATTCAACACCCACGTGGAGGGCGGTGACAAGGACTTCAACTCGTATGTCGAAGGGTCCGAGCATTACTGCAAGGTGACCTCGATCAATGGGCAGCAACGTCAAGAAGTCTGCCTCCATAAAGCTGACGAGGGTAGAAGTTGGGCAGTTGGTGATTCATAATGATTAAAAAGCGCTAAAAAACGACGGACACAGAAGAAGACACAGACACAGCGCTGTGTCTGTCTTCTTTTGTGTCCGCCGTCTTGTTGCGCTTTTTAATAATTCTGCCGTCATCAACGTTCTCGGGAAACACCCGTATAAAACCTTGAAGTACCTGCTACTGCCCGTTCCATGGCAAACACTACACTCCAGGAAGCCAAGTAATAGCACAAACGTTCATGTTTAACCGTTGGTACCAGCTGAAAACCGAGTCCGTTTTGACGCTTGCTGCGAAACCACGACACTCGGCAGCCAAGTGCACATTCGGGAACTTCCCTGATGACACATTGCGCGACAGGTTTGTCGCGGAACCCAAGAATCTGGCGATTCGAGCAGCGCTACTTAAGAACAGAGAGCTGAACTTCATTGCCGCCTGCAGCTTGGAGGAGCCACCGGACTAGCCGCGAAAGAGTCAACGTGCTTCACACCGTGGGAGAATGACGTCCCAGGAGAAGGGAGTGCACACGCAGTGAGCAAAAAGGGCCGTTCACAGAACAAGAATAGGATGAGCGCACCTTCAACTCTCTTGTCAAACGGCACCTGCTATAGATGTGGCGACAAGCACCACGCCAGCAGCTGCAAGTGTCGCAAAACAAGATGTCACTGACAAAGGAACGTCGGGCACTTAACCAAAGCATGCTTGGAACGGAAAGGGAAGCCGGTTAACGCGTTCGAGACAGAGTGCGAGCATGACTAGTTGCAACTCTTCCACATTTGAGAAAGCAGGCAGCGGTAGCAGCCTTATCTAGTGGAAGTCAAGACTGCTTTACAGCCGGTCAGCATGCTCATAGATACCGGAGCAGCAGTGTCTATTATTAACGTGGACGTCTACGCCAAACTGCTGTGACCACATGGGCTGAGACAATGTACGCTAGAGTTAAAACATACGGCGGCACACCGATACAGACAAGGGGACAGGCGACCGTCGTTGTCGAGTACGAAGGACAAAAATGTAATTAGCTGCGGCGAATGAGCACCTTTCCTCTACAACTTTTTTATTCTTTGGCCTTTGTCGATTTTTGATTTGATAAAATTTGCGTCTGCTTGAAGTGGGTTTTACAAAGCGAAAAGGAAAATAAATACGAATATACTTTCTTCTAAGCGGATCTTCTGCACATAGTGTAAATGTCACGGACTCTCAGACGATCTCATATTTGCCTTCATCATTATAGTGATGTGAAGTCTTTGGAAGGATGATCGCTTATTTTATAAATACGATAAAACAATGCGAAAAAATGACTTTCACCGTATTTTAACCTGAAGAGTGTTTTGTAGAAAGGTAAGCAGGTGGCAACACCAACAAGATTCGTTTTTTTTTTTTATTTGGGCTCGATTTTAAGTAATAAAATGAATGAGCGGATTGAGGGTTGGATGCGCATCCAAATTTTGTAGATGCGGTTTGGAATCCGATATGAACTCTGCGGATGCGGATCGGATTCGGATACAATTAAGAACATTGCAGATGCGGTTCGAACGCGGATTAGAAGTCTACGGTTTCGCATCGGATGTGGATGATCAAACTGTTATCGGCCCAGGGTTCTACGGAGTCATGCATATTTTTGACCACAATATTGAGCGTAACAGAAATTGTAATCACCCAAACTAGGAGTAATATTGGTATTATCATAAACAATAAATATAGCAGAAGCACACATTTAGGGTAACTTGGCTCGCATATTGTAATTAAAAACAAGGAAGAATTTCCCGTGCACCAAGATATTTCAATGCATGAGGCTGATTACTGGATGCAAGCACCGGAGTATTAATAAAAGTGTCCAGGATCAGCCCAATATTCGATCATTATAAAAACATGTGTTTCCACAGAGAATACATGTTTCTGATATCGATTTGTTTCCGATATCCAAGCTTTCGGGTATCTAGTTTCTAATATCGATATTTCTCCTATATCGATGCCATCTATTCGGATATCTATCATGTAGCGCGCTGCTAGGTAAGACGTAGCAGTGACCTCGCTAGCTTATCCTATCATAACCTTGTTTGATATTAAAAACATACGTTCCGGATATTTGTAAAAAATAATGTTCGATAATAGAACAATAAATTCATCATCGATCAATCATTGGAATATAGTCACCAATGTCTGTAACACCATGTCACACAACATCTGCGAATTTCATGTTTCCACGATAATAAGTTCCTCTGCTGTCCCTCGGCTGGGTCGAACCGGTAACCTTTCGTTCAGTAGTCGAACGCAGCACCCCTCCGCCACGGATGTTTTTTTTTTTTCCTTCATTGCCTGCTTAGACAGATTTTTTAACGCTTCAGCCGTACGAAGGCCGTGGCGGCTTGCTAAAATCTTTTAAAAATGGCCAACTCATCCAACAGTGCTAACCAATCTGGAGGTTCGGCGAGGGCGCGATAAACTTCTCTTACTTAGACAATATTTTCAATAAAGTTTTCACGCACAGTGCGATCATTCACGTCTGCGTGTCGTAAACTCATTCTCGTTTTCCACATGCTGTGGAGACTCAATAATATCTTATCATACTGAGTTTTATTTTCATTTTTCACAGTCAGATAACGAAAACCGCGTGGGTCGGCAGGTAAATCTTTTTTGAGGGTGCGCTGGAGGATGTCCCAGTGGAACACAGCGTCCCAACATTCGATAAACGCGTGTTCTACGGTTTCGGATCGTTTACACAATAAACAATTTGTGGACTACCAAGGGACAAATAAACCCTTTTCCTCCGGCCAAGTTTTCACCGGAAGAATGCCACAATGTAATTGAAAAAAAAAGGTTTTACCACTCGGCCTGACCGGCATTCTTTTCACTCTTTTAGTACGTCTAAACCACTGCCACCACAGTATAATGATCGACACAATGGTATAGGAAACAAAACATCTACTAAATCTTTATAACATTTTTTTTTTCTTGAAACGGTAGCCAAGTATTTCATAAAAAAAACTAACTTTCAACATGCGGAAAGACAATAAAACTTCTCTCATGTACCTACGAACACCTGCGCCTATTACAACAACGGATGACACAACAAATTTAGGCAGAAACCTTTGCAGGCGAACCTGATTTATAGTACGTATGAAAGGGTCATTTTGATCTCTAAGAAACATAAATCTCGACACAATTTGCCTTATAAATAAATGAGATAGCCCTAGTCCGCCACTTCGCACTGAACGAAAGAGATTTGTGCGGGCACAGCGCTCTCGATTCGAGTTCCATATGAAAACAAAAAGAACTCTGTGGAACTTCTGCACATTGGCCCTAGAGATATAGAGTACCTTTAAGACATACCGAATCTTCGCAATAAAAAAAATAAAACCATTACAAACATTGGAACGCGCGAAAAGAGACAAATTGTTGCCCCTCCACCCTTCCGCCTTTGTTCTGACGTTCTCAGTTTCTTCATTCCAGTATGTAGTACTCTCACGATAATGCACTAACGGCACACCTAGATACTTGGTGGGTAAACTTTTCCACCTAACATTCTTAAAAACATTTGGCTTACTATCCCAATCACCGTGCCAAAACCCTACCGTTTTGTCTCAATTAATGACAGTCCCGATTTTCGCACGAAAAGAGGCGACATAGTCAATTTCGCGAATACTTTCTTGATCCACGCAAAGAACCGCTAGATCATCCGCACATGAGAGGACTTTTACGTCATTCGTGTTTAGTTTTAAACCAGGTACGTTATCGTTCCGAAGCAGCCTCAAACAAAACGGTTCTAAATAAATAACAAAAAGCAAAAGCGAAAGTGGGCCAACCATGCCTAACTGAACAACGTATCTCAATGATTTCTGTAACTCTCTTATTTACAACTTTGTTGTAAATAAGAGAGTAAATGTTTGGTTTGAAAATGGCTTTTATAAGCCATTTTCAAACCTTCTAACAGAATGTACCCTACATTGGCGGGTTCCAAAATACGAAAAAGTATTCGGTGCGAAACACGATCGAACGCGTTCTCAAAGTCGAGTTGCAACATTGCAACTCGGCCTTGAAAGGCGTCGCAGCATTCTAAAACGCTTCTAGCGACATGTATATTCCTGCAAATTGTACGGCCTTTTATGCCGCACGTCTGATGCGGCCCTACGAGTACTTCAAGAACCCTTTGTAATCTTTTTACTAAAATCTTCATGTAAATTTGATAATCAACGTTTGTTAAATTAATCGGCCTGTAAGATCCCACAGACAAGAGTTTCACCGAATCATTGTACTTAGGGATATGCACAGTGTGCGTCATAAGAAAAGATAGGGGCAACATCTGCTTCTCATAGGCTTCGGTCAGTACCTCAAGCAGCGCAGGCGCCAGCGCATCCTTAAAAGATTTATAAAAATCGGCACCAAGGCCAGGCATCTCTAGGCTGTCGCACACGTCCTGTTCTAGCTGGGGCATCAAAAACGAAAATTCCGCATCGAACCCGTCGTCTACTGGCGCGATACGCCCAAATGGATTTTGATAATGCTCCACAGAAATCTCTTTTTAATCCTGCCTTGTCAGCGTCACCGTAGTTCCGTAACTGAATTCCGTGATATCGTACGTTTGCGCATACCTTTTTTGTTTTCTCGCTTAGTGCGTGCTTCGTCGGAGCTTCACCCATCCACAGCTTGTCGCTTCGAGCCCTTACTATCGCTCCTCTGTATTTCTTGACATCGATCAGTTCTAGTGTTAAAAAACCGTTTTACTGACGCCGTAAAACATCCTCTTCTTTCTTTTTCTGATCATTAATGGTTCTATTCTCTCGATTGCAGTCATCTTTACTTCTTCCTTAAAAATATCCCAACGCACAGCCCACAGTGTAATATCGTCGCCATATAAATTTTCAAAACGTTTGCTCACACTTGCTCTAAATGGCTCATCCCTAAGAATACTACCCTTGAGCCTCTGAGGAGCCGGCTCTGAGGAGCTGGCTCTGAGGAGCTGGCTGTCCGACGGGCGGACTTCGACGCCCGAAAGCCACCGGGCACACCAGGTCAGGGGGGTGGCTGCGCCCCTTTCTGGTCATCAACAGGGATGTTCGGTTTGACTTCGAGCCGTCTTCTCCAAAGGGGCGTCGCCCTGGAGGGTGGCTCTTCCTGGCTCGTCGCGTTGGGGTACCGCCTCCGCCGTTCCGCGTCCGCTTCGGGGCTGGACCGCTTGCCGAGGAGTCTTGGTCTCATGGGCGAGTCCCCTGACAAGTCAGGGGCGGTGTCGTCGCGCCTGCCGGCTGCCGTGTTCCCGGGCCTCGACGCCTCGACGGACGGAACGTCCGGAGACTCGGCCCGGCCTACCGTCCCGGCACCCGGCGCGGCATTGGGCCAACGAACGGCTTCTGCGACACCCTTCGGAGCGGGCGCTTCGCTCGCCGTTGACGTAGCCGGAATCGCAGCCTGCTCAGGCTTCGTCCTCATCCATCAGCAGCTCCGTGGACTCCTCAGTGACCTTGCTGGAGGCCGCACGGGCGTTTGTCTTGACGCAGTCCCGGCCTCGTGTCCAAAGCCGCGACACTTCGTGCACCAGGGAGCCCGGCAGTCGCGGCGAATAAGCCCCGTGCGACAGCAACGGAGACATATAGAGCCTACCCGGGAACCACGACCAAGGACGTTGCCATCCACTGACACGAAGCTGGTGCGGGAGGCTCTCAAGGTGCGACGACCCTCCTTGAGGGCCAGGGCGCACAAGGACGTAGCAGTGTCAAACGTCCAAGGAAGCCATCGACCTTCCACATTCTCTCTGGGGAGACCCTCTTCACCGTCCCCGCAAGGCTCGAAGGCCGGCCCGAATCGAGTCCGCGAAGCGTCAAAGAATACCCATTGGAGCTTGACGCGGAGCTCCCTCCGGTTCGGGTCGACCGGCAGGCACGTCTTCCCCTTCACCTGTATAACTCCCAGCTTGCAGCAGCTTCGCCTTGGCCTCGGTGTCCGCAACTTGAGCAGCCAGACACGGCTCATCAGGTAAACTCTCAGACCCGCCACTATCTGACAAGACGCCCACCTGCTTCAACGGGTCCCGGAAGTCCTCTAGGCGGTACGGTCTCCCTTCGACGTCAGCGTGAAGACCACGCTGAGATCGCCGCTTCACCGGTCGGTAATGTCGGCAGCTGCAGTCGGTGATCCTTCGGAACGGGGGCAACCGTTATCAACCCACAGCCGATAACGGCCGCCGTCCCTGGCGAGGAGCGATGCATAACCTGTCCGTTCGCTATCGCCATCCAGAAGTGGAATCCCTCCGCCACGAATGCAACTCTCTCTGCCGTTCCTTGTAGTCGTGTGCAATCGTAAGAAGTGCAGGAACTCGCCGCTTATGGACATTATGTCAATATTCAGACTATAATTGGTGATAGTTTCTACAATGTCGCGCTCGAGATGTACAGTCATGAGGCAATTTGATCTGCGACACGTGAACGCTGGCGGAGCAGGCAAAATGCCGCATGGGGCGCAGCGGTCGCCGCGGCGTTCTGGGAACGAGACTCGGCGGACTGCTCCACTCTAGAAGCGGGGGGGGGGGGGGGATTAAGACGGAAGAGAGACATGACGAAGGGCCGGC
This sequence comes from Ixodes persulcatus, assembly GCA_013358835.2. Lineage (NCBI taxonomy): Eukaryota > Metazoa > Arthropoda > Arachnida > Ixodida > Ixodidae > Ixodes > Ixodes persulcatus. The sequence goes on along the minus strand of JABSTQ010009445.1, from coordinate 116,886 downwards.
TATGCGGTGCGGAGTTTCAAAGCGGTTAGCGAAATACGCCGACTTATATTTTTTAAGTATTTTTATTGTTTCCTTGGCAAGGCTATCTCGGTTTGCTTCCGTTCTGGCGCTCATATCTTAGCATGAGTTCGTAAAGCCGTTGGGCATTACTATCAGTTCTTTCGCACGTAACGATTCCAACTTGATCTCAGTTTCCTGTTCGCGGTTCAGTCTAACAAATATAGAACTAAAAGTAAACAAATAAAACTTCCATGCTACCATATATTGAGTGCACGCCTATAAATGAACTATTAGTCATTCTTAACTTTCCAGGATCAAAATGAAACAGCGGAGCGTTTGACCCCTTGAGGAACTACAGTCAAAATTTACAAAGAGAAGGCGAAAGATAAAACGCAGGAAAAATATTGTGCAAAAAAGAGCTTATCTAATATGATAGAAGGCCATTCTAGCGCGAGGGGCATTTGTTTTGACTCGACCTCCCCCAGCAGCGAAACGTGGACTGCTCCCGTAGCCTCTTCCCCAGCGCGAAAAAGCGAACGCAGCGCTGCATACGGCAATTGTTCCCCGCGGCCGCTCGCTCCGTTGTCGCAGGTCAAATTGCCTCTGACTGTACTCATGAGAAAGTGTGAGTGCACGCCGCTGTTTATTGCCATCTAGCATTTAGAATGTGACCAGACCATCTAACGAGATATATTTGATCAGACCATCGGGCGCTGAGAATGTAGACTCCAAAAAAAATAATCAAATTCCTGCAAACCAAGATGTCCTCTCCTAGATGAGAAGTGGTTTAAGAGAATTGTTCGGTCCCAAAGCGAGCCTCGATCGAAAAGAAAGCTGTCATTTCCTAACCTCCCAGTGAAACAATGATTTGTTCATGATGTCTATCTTAGCCTAAACAACTCGGCTTTTTAGAACAAATATTTGATATAGGTCAGCCTATGGCAGGCCGTCCGTAGAAGAAAAGACGTTTGATCAAGAGGTTCAGACAGAGCGACAATGGTTAAACACCTCGTGACAATGGACCGAATTGAGATCCCTATGGGCTTCTACGAATCGACATAACACCTCATTGGCGCAATAAACAGTGCACACCAATCTACACCCCATCAACAATGCTGCTTTGTCATAGTCCCTAATAAACTCGTAGCGTTGCAGTTGCATCATAATGGATATATAGTGATCAATCCAGCACTTGTCACATATGATCGATTTGTTGAAAATACCGTGTATACCTCGTTACCGTGACGGACCTTGATAGTCATATTATATCCTATTCTTACATTTTACGTGTTGAGGTATCATAGAAGCAGAACACGTGGGTGATTTGAAAGCCCCACTTTTGAGAGTTCGTACCTTTCGCGGTGGCTAAACGTACTGAGATATTATCATTTTCATTCAATCTGTCACATTAGAAGAGGTTGATCGTAAAGAAAGTCAACACCATTTGTCTGGAGGTCGTTGGTGAGAAAAAAACTTACGTTCCATTTCTACAAGTGCCGGACGTGTCGCAGGCACTTGAAGTTTAGAAAATGCCCATGAAATCTCCACCCTCTGAGTGGACTATTTTTCTGGTTCTAGAAAAAAAACAGTTGCAGCATTTTGCATCCGGGCCTTTCTTCCAAGAAGGAAGCGTTCTACTCTATAACATCTATCAGAGCATATCGCCGGTGTTTACAAAGGGAGTGCTTCCGTACCTCAATCAAAAACTCGTGGCCACTGCTACGTGGCTACGTAGCAGAGCGCTTCAGGCAAGGTTCCTCACTTCGGGATACCGTAAAGGAAGGATTTGGCCAGGCGTATCGAAACAAAAGTGACGAGCTTCTGCAAAAGCTCTCCGGTGCAGGTAATAAAAAAAAACACGTCCAAAAAGCTTCCTCGGTCTGCCGACGAGAAAAGAGATGGAAGGTTATAGACATGTTTGATACCTAGAGAATGTCGGGCGGAATTGTTACCCTCCACAAACTATCCTGTTTGTGTACAACCGGCGAACTAGAAATTTTTGCGCTGCCCCTTACTTTGTTTGCTTTGGAAAAATCAGATTTTGCTGAGTTTTCTCCGTCGCTTGTACAACCTTTACGTCCGTTTTTGATTTTTACGTCCTCCCTTTGGGTTCATACTTTTACGATTTGAATACGAGCTTCCTTCACCTTCAATCTAATATAGTTCGAGCCAATGGCGATCTTGCAAGCACTGTTGCATCCGACAGGTAGGTTACGAACAATTAACTGATTCCGGTCCAGGCATTTGAAAGCTCCTTCTTTCTTTACCTACACGTTTATCTGAATCAAAGTATGGTAAGGCAGTACAAAAACTATGCCTATCGTTCATATCTTGCCATTCTGCTTAAGACAAGCCAGATATGTAGAGATCAGTCTCCTTCTGCGATAATCTACAATACAGGCCCATTGAATACATCGGAAATCATGGAAATACCGCCAGATGCCAAGGGACTCGCCGCTCGCTCCAAGCGTACCGAGGGCTCTACCCTTACCGATCTGTTCTGTCCGATATCCGCGACATTCGACGGCCAGAAAAGCTCAGACTTAACGGCGTGAACACCTTCATCGTGTTGCGACAAAATACTGTAGATTTTAGCCTCTTGGCTTCTTCTAGTATTAAAAAAAAGGACTGTGTTCAGTTTCCTCGCATCGTTCTGTATATTCGACGAGTCCAAGTGGCCCCGACGGTGGTTCACGGGATCGAAAGGCGACTGAAATCCACTGCCACATAATACCTCTTACGTTGAGTGGAGATCAAAACCAGAATTGTTTCTACCGGTGTGTCACATATCGTTCTCGACAACGTCTATCCTCAACGGTTTCTATCTAAGCCCGACGCCGCGTTCGTAAAGGATGAACCGTTTCAGAAAAGTCGCGAACACGACACCTTCAAATTCGAACACTTCAAACTGAAAAAAGCCCTACTGGACGTCGGTAGGTTTAAGCAGACGGATCATTTTGATTTCAATCAGGATCTTTATATAAAGGCCAATATGAACTTCTTGCATTGACTCAATCAAAAATACGTCCCGTTCTCCAAAGGCGCCTTATCAAAAAAAAATGTTGTCTTCTCTTCCCGACAGGGAACATCTGAATTTATATTCAATCCTCACGGCCAGTTTGAGACTCACCTTGACCCTCGAGCAATTCTTAAATAAGGGAGTCTCGATCCTGTTCATGTCAGAAACACTACGCGTTTCGACAATTTACAAGGAGAGCCGGGTCAGGATCGGAAATTGAAGAAATGGAAGGATAAGAATTTTGTTCGATGTTTGCAGGGAGTCACCGTACTCGTGCCTGGTTCTCGATGCACACTTTTCTGCGACGCGATTGGCCAGGAGAAACCAACCCAGGGTTCTTACGTGCTTAACACGGCACCGATATTATCTTCCGGCGAACACTGTGTTTATTTTTTAGTAACTTAAAAAAACAATTCTAATAAATATTTTGGCAGTTTTTGTAAGATCCCAATACACAAAGAATTTTACGAATTAATCGAACACGTTTCCAGCTTCTAAAAAAAAATAAGAATTCAAGCTTTTAGATGTTCCGTCAAACCTATCGTCGACGGAACCACCGTTTGATACCTGTATTTGCGCATAAAACATTTCAATCTCCCAAGTAAGAGCCATCCTGCTGCAGTGTTTTGTAATCTCTTTTCCAGTCAAATAAAGAAAAGGAATAGTAAACCACGAATATTTTTATTGGAGGCATTTATACACATTGAAAACGCTCTACATAAAAAAACACCGACATGAATATGCACTTTCAATATAACAAATTATAAGAATACATTGACACACGGGCATTTTATTGTTGCCATCATTTTCAAGAGTCGGATTTAAAAAAAAGAAAGCATATAAATATACCTTTTCAACTTAATGAAAATAGAGTGTCGGATTTAAATGCTTATTGAGTACATAGGGTGGGTGTTACATTTCCAAGATTTGAAACACATCAATATACACTATCAAAATGTACACACTGCCACAATTACACTTTTACTTAACAGATCCGGTTGTCTCAAATGACGACATTTCCTTGAGTCTGAAATGTCCGTAAGGAAGCGTTAAAGTTTGTTGTCTTGGATCAAACGGTAATTGCCGAAGGGGTTCAGTCTAACGTTTTTCTACGACGACACTTTCACTTTTATTTTGCTTTCGAGCAATGATTCTTTGGGTGATAGGGTGAAGTGTTTGTGTCTCGAGAGTCCAAAGCTAGAGATCATAAGTTAGCTTACGTTGCACGCATCATTTTACTTCTTTAGCCCGCACAGAGTGCTCTTGTTACTCTAGATCGAGCGCATAGAGTTTCGGTTTAAGACAGACAAATCATAGACTGTGGTCTTTCGGCAGCTAGTTTAAAAAAAAAAACAAAAAAAAAACGTTAAGTCGCAGTTTGTTTGGAAGCTAATTCAAGCCGCGCTTGGACGGGTGGAGTGAAGTATCTAGGTGGCTCTCGGTAAGGTCTGCGAGCCTCTCGTTGACGTCCAGACCGCCGATTTGGAGTATAAATGAATCTGTGTCGCTATACGCAGCGCGAGCATCCGGGAACTTTCCTTACCTGATTATAAAAGAAATCGTACATTACCATCTTTGACACCTCTATGGTGAGAAACCTGCGTATATGGCCTTCTTGAACTGCAAAGTTCTTTATGAAAATTGAAATAAAACCACGTTCGAACCGATCGCTGTACATTGTCTGAGTTCAGGGTTTTGCAGATATTTAACTACTTCGTTATCGGAAACGCTACTGATATTGTCGTTGTACTGGCAATGATTTGTAATCGTCTTTTCGTAGGTCGAGTTTAAAAAGAGCGTTGACAGGTTCTCCTGAAAGGTGTTGATATCTTGTTTTCGGAGATCATGATTGAAGTCGATAAAATCTCTTATAAAGGCTCAATGGGAAAACTGGAGGACGCGATAAATCTTTAAACATGAGGAAGATACGTAGAAATTGGAGACGGACAATAATGAATCAGTTTTAACCCTAGCTACAGGTACAACTTTAGTTTCCGAAAAATAATAACGTAGTGACGTTTGGGAAATAGGGCTAACAGAAGCCTTACGTTCAGACTCTCTCGGGTAGGTCAAATATATTTACTAGCGCCTTTTGTTAAGAAGAAAACCATTCAAAAGTAACCCCTCGCTTTTCCGGAGCCAAAAGAATGTCTGCTTGCGAGTCGTGTCGTTCCTGCGGATAATCTTGGTCTACCTCTAAAATGTAACTAGTGGGCGAGGCGGACTAGAAGGCGTCGATTCCCTCGCGGTCGAGCCATTGAAAATAGCCGTACGGAAGCGGTTGCCTTATAGTTGACGCGTAAAGACCGTTCACATCGTGGTCGAACATTTCAGAAGCTTCTTTGTTAGGACCAACTAGCCGCTGATTAGAACATTAGCTCTCCCATGTCGAACTGCACAATTCACGATTCCTCATCGCAAATCCGATCTAATAAAAAGATAGGCGTCCTCGTTGTCATTCAATTCAACTTTGTCCTTTTTTGCTTAAGCGCACAGGCCGAGCTGACGGCAGGAAGTGTCCCGAAATGTTGGGGATCAATCTGATAGGTTTTCAGGGTCCATTTCCTAAAAGTCTGCATTAGGTCGGATAGAAGTAAGCAGTCGAGCTTCAGATAGCAGTGGCTGTACTCTCCCACGTTTTCGAAGTTGAACGTTTCAAAAACGATCTGGGCGGGGCGCGAATCTTTCTCGGAAATGTGAGCGTTCTTAAGCTTGTTCCCAGGCTGCACAAGACGTCGAGAGCACGTCGAAATAGGGTCCTAGACGTTGGGCGACGTCGAAGTCCTTAACAAACTTTTTATCGACGGCGTTGGCACCTCCACATGCGAGGTTCCGACAACGTCAAACACGCGACGTAGTGACAACGTCATGAGCTTCACCTCGACGTCTTCAACAATAATCGACGTCTGTTGGACGTCTTGTATGAGAAGCGTTTTGAACGTCAAGCACGAGACGTCATAACAATGTCCTGAACAACCCCTTTATGTCTTCGACATTAATCGACGTCAGTTCTACGTTTTCTCCGCGAAGTTCTTTGAACGTCGAGCACGAGACGTCCCAAAAATGTCCTGAGCAACACCTTGACGTCACCGACATTATTCGACGTCAGTTCTACGTTTTTTCAGGAGGTTCTTCGAACGTTGAGCGCGAGACGTCCCAGAAATGTTTCAGCAACACCTTGACGTCATTGGCAATAATAGACGTCAGTTCTACGTTTTCTCCGGAAAGTTCTTTGAACGTAAAGCATTAGACTTCCCAACAATGTCCTGAGCAAGAGATTGACGTCATCGACATTACTCGACGTCATTTCTACGTTTGTTTCGGGAGGTTCTTCAAACGTTGAGCGTGAGACATTCCAACAATTTTGACTAACACCTTGACGTCACTTGCATTATAGATGTCAGTCCTACGTTTTCTCCGGGAAGTTCTTCGAACGTGGAGCACGAGACGTACCAACAACGTCCTGAGAAACACCTTGACGTCATCGGCATTATTCGACGTCAGCTCTACGTTTTGTTTCGGGAGGTTCTTTGAACGTTAAGCGCGAGACGTCCCAACAATGTCTGAGCGAACACCTTGATCACCCTGAACAAGCGCGTTAATAGAGCCCAAGGTGCTGTCGTATCACTTTTAAAATTTATCGTCAATGTCAGCATTTTCGATACTGTGCATGCAATCCACCATTCAACCTGGCTGAGCTGCAGAAATCTCTTAGAATATTATTATTCTCGTTATTGTTGTTTTAGCAGGTATTGCTTAAAAAGCCGGGAATTCACAACAAAAATCAGGATTTAGCTCGGAGTCAGCGGGGCAGTTTATAGCATTTTTAGCGCTTCTAACTCAATATCAGCGACTTTGAAGCTGTAAGAGAATGATAATAATGTAAGAAATGTCTGCAGCTGAGCCAGGTTGAACGGTGGACAGCATGCACGGTATCGAAAACGCTGTCATTGACGAGAAATCTTGAACGTGATATGACAGGTCCTTGGGTACTATAGGATGCTTGTTCAGGGTGTCTCCGATTTACACCCAAAACTGCGTAACAATGGTAGTGGCCGAAATTACCGATCACTACGGAGCTGAAAGAACACCGTTCCCATGATTCCTGAAGCGCGGTCCGGGGCGCTTGGGGGATTTAGGAAATAGTCTATTCCGCCCGAATTTACATGCTTTTGTGAACATACCTTCGAGCTACGAAACCAGATCCGGTTGACTCTATTGTTCTATGGTGACCCAGGTCGAGACCGTTATCAAATGACATCCTGTTCAGTCTCGACGTATGCTAGACGTTTTATTGTCGATAAATGGGACGTTATTTCAACGTTGACACAACGCTATCACAGGCGTGCTCTCGACATTTTATGTCGTTAAATGGGACGTGATGATGTCGTTAATATGACGTTCTCAATTGACATCCCGTTCAGTTTAGACGTATACTCGTCGTTTTATGGTCGTTAAATGGGACATTGTAATGATGTTGGTATAACGTTATCCCTTGACTTCCCGTACAATTAAGACGTGCAATCGGCGTTCTAAGGTCTTTAAGTGGGACGTTATGTCGACGTAAAATCCACGCTTTTTTCCAGACATTAGCCTTTCCATATTACGTCGAAGAGACCTGACGTTCAGACTTTCGACGTTCTTTCGACATGTGGTTCCTGACGTCATAAACGCTCTTTCGACGTCTTTTCAACGTGTCTGTGCTGCCTGGGTTGTAAAACGACTAACGTGGTGGCAACTCGGGCTTTTGGTAGACGCTAATGTCGGTTATGTGATCACAGGGAAACACATCCCTACTTGCCAGCAATCTCAATATGTTGAGGAAACGCTTCGCAAAGGCAGCGAAAGTTTTCCAACCCTTTGGAATGGAGGTGCTGCACAAGTGCGTCCATGCTCGCGGGGAGGAAGGCCAGACTGCCAAGGAGCCGTAGGTTACTCACGTCGAGTGGCTTACAATGTTGGCATCTACTGGTAGGAGCTTTGATTTCTTCCGACTCGAATAAATTTAATTTCGGTAAAATAACTTCAAGGTCGTACGAGGGGTTGTGTGCAATCAGGGGAAATACTTTCTGGCTCATCCTGTAATATAAATTGCATAGTTTCCACAACCTGTCAGGCCCGGTAAAATGATTGGGGTACTTTGTTTACGTTTCTCGAACGACTCGTTTCATACATAACAGTGACTGTCGGAGCTCTGTGTCTTTTTGCTCGTCGTGGGGTAGCACCAGATCCACTTGAGAATGAGTTTAGACATTCGATTTAGGATGGAAATGAAATGTCCGACACAATCTTTATCTCGATACACAAAATTTTCCACGACTCGTGAATCCGTAGAACGAATCACTAAAACATAATACGAGCTGGGTAGGTGGCTCTCGTAAACGTTACCCGTGTGTTCCTGTTTCAAGATGGCCTTGAAATAGTAGACGCCGAAGCACGGAAAAAGCTTCATGTGTCGTGTGCTACAAAAATAAATCAGATCATCTATTTTAGGCGAAACCGTTAGGACTGGCGTTTTTTCTTCACACAACGCGAAATGATCGCTTAGTGAAGACCGGAAACGTGAACCCATCAAGCCTTTTTTACAACGGAATTGGTTGCTAGCCATGTTTTTCAAAAGCCAGGCGTAGTTGGCAATCAGAAGAAAGTGATCGTCGATCAAAACAAAATCTACATGCTTTTGAAACACGTGTTTTATTTTAAAATGAGAGACAAACTATATCTCCTGTACGTAACCAACCATCTTGTTGGGCGTACTATTTTTATTTCGAAAGACTCTACGTCTTCTGGGAACGTCACTGGATAGTTTACAGGAAAAGAGTATTTGCTCAGGTGGTACCTCTTTGAGGAACCTATAATTTTATGTTGAGCGGGATGCAGCCCCGCAAGCACTGAAAAGGCAAAGCACATTTTTTTCCGGAGTCCTTAATGCGCTTGTTCACAATCAAAATACACTGTTTGTTTGCCAGGTCCTTAGAAAAATTGAAACTTCAACATCCCACCGTCTGAGGAGCGAAACGTTCAACTGTGAGGCTACATTGTTCAATGGCGACGAGTGCAAAACCCTACCCACGCTCGTGATACTTCTCTAGGGGGACGTTTATCGACACGCAGGCAAGCTGCTGGGCGCTGGCAATGTTCCCTTCGGCCCAGTTCGTGTGAACAAAAGAGGGAAAGTAATGCACGCTAAAGTCAAATTTGCCTTCGGAGTTGAGTGATGAACGTTCTGCGGTTAACGGGATAAAAAAACGCAGCGGCACTCTGTTTCATCTAAACACGTTGGACATTGCATCGGCGTGACGACGGAACAGAGTAGAGACGTCGTGAGCCATGTGATCGCACTTGTGCAAATGCATATCATATCACACCATAAATTTTTTGAAAAGTCCAGAAGCCCTCTCAACGTGGAATCAAATTTTGGCGAAGAACGTTATGTACTTGATCAAGATAAAATTGTAATACCTTTTTGTTGAGATATTTGTGCCTCTCGGGTGCGACACGCAGATGACCGGTTACCATTTAAAAAAAAAACACCTAAATATTTGACTTCGAGGAGAAAATGACGAGTGACCGTCCGTCGCGCTTGCTTTTCTGCAGAACTAATCCCGTCTTGTGACGCATACTTGCAAGCTCTTCGTATCTGAGCTCTGAAAAGAGCTTAGGAAAAAATACTTGGACAATGTCGTCTGCCAGCTGGAGGAATACGAAGACGGACGGCTCGTACCGTGTAGTTAAAGGTCCAATGACTAACAGAGGCAACTTGACATTCGTCTAAATAAGATCCATCTTAACAAAGTTTGACGATGATCGCCGGGAGTTTAGCTTGTTCAGGAGGTCCTCCATCATTGGGTCGGCGGCGGCTGTGGAATCCTGCAATAAAACGCTTTAATGAAAAAAAGGACGCTCTTCAGGAGTTTATATTTTCTCACCTCCTGTGTAGTGGCACGCTCTAAAGAGACAATGGACGCCCGTCAGTTTTATAGCAACCTGTACACGCAACGATGAAACGAGACATGTCTGGACGAGACACCTACACAATCGAGAATTTGACACCCCACATCGTATTAGGTTTCTGTTGCTTCCGCTCTTTCTTTTTAAAGCAATTCCTTTTCGAGCAGACGAACGGTTGCAGTTGTTAATTGGGGATTCGAGGGCAGCGGGGCAGTTACTTGCGAGTTTATCGCTGTGATAAGCCGACGCAAGTAAACTGACAGGTGGTCTCATCCTGTCTTTTTTGTAAGGAAAGGGGCAAATGTATCAGGCGTTTATAAAAATGGGCAGATGTAATGCCTTTCCCATTTGCAAACGGGTTGTCTTGACGCTCGTACTCGATAATTTTGAATTTAAGACGCCCGTGTCCGTCACAATGATTGCTTCTTCGAAATCAGGCAAAATCACGTATATTCGTAAACGTCTGCACTAGAGAAAGGAAATGTTTGATAAGAAGTTGGAGTTAATTTTCTACATGTACAGAGCGCGACACTGTTAGCGCGAACAGGCGATCACCGGTTTTTCCAGTTTTTTTCTTTGAAACCAAGGGATGTCATCCAAGTTATTTATGTATACGGAAAGAGCTAATTTCGTTTTATAATGTAAGCGATAAAATTTCGTCCTCACCAATACTATTTAGAAGTGAAATGCAAAATTGCGCCGATGTCGTGTTCGCGCTAACAGTGTCGCGATGTGTACGTTTATGGGCAACTGTGTTTTAATAATCACCCGGATGTTTTGTTCACTGAGTAAATTCCATAAAAATTAGATCCCGAAACAAACGCGCAAATTATTTTCTACGACTTTCTCTGGAATAGGACGTACAAAACTGAAAAAGATATGCGAGTATTCCATAGGAGCTGCTCACCACTATAACGCCTCTTTCATTTTAATTACTAAAAACATGTATCACTAAGAAATATTTTCAAACAGTCATATTTTACAGCTCTAATGATATTCCCGTCGGTGAGCATTGTCGATCAACTCCAAGCGCTATCTCGACAGCTCTTTAGAGGTAAAGGAGGTCATGTTCTTCCGCGTATTTTTGGACGCGTGTAAAACACCTTTCAGTTGCATCCTGATGAAGCTGTCGCAAGCTTGTCTCAGAAATGTCCGCATGATTACAAGCATCTCGCCGGACGAGGGACCAGAAGCCGTCTACGACAAGACCTCATGAATCGGTTGAAGAAACGTGCACGTTTTTCGCACATCTTGTCCAAAGCTAAATCATCTAGACAAAAAGAAGTTCTTTTTCGTTTCGCCAAAAAAAGACACCTAAAAATCATTCGCTAAATTTGCTTAAACCTTTGCACAGGAAACATTCTCTAACACCATTTAAAAAAAGTGAGGTACAGAGGTTTGTACCCCTCATAAGATCACTGGGAAACCGAAAAAAATATCTGGGGAATATAAAAAGTGTATTGATAAAGCAAAGAAGCTTTTTACCTTTGATCTTTCTGGATCTCTTGAGTCTGTTATCTACACTCGGAGGACGAGCTGTTGCCAAGAGCAGAGTAGTGTGGAAATAAAATAATATACAATCTCTTACTTTAAAATAAAAAAGCATATTCCTGACATTTTGAAGCAAGACGGGGAAGGGGATGATGTCAAACTGAAAAAGGTTATTCAAACGCTTTTTAAGGGTTTACGTTTGTACAATCCTGAATTTAACAACGTCACGCATCCCGAATTGATTCCCTTTACGAGAGTGCAGACGTCGCAGACGAGTAATGTCGCGGAAGATCGCGACATCGGTGTAGTCATTAATTATGTGAGCAAACCATGCGGAGAAAAACGTCGATCGCTTCTAAATTTGTCAATACCAGTGATTGCATGAACCCCCCCCCCCCCTTCCCCCCAGGTTACAGATTATAATTAGACGAAAAGCCTCTCCAAGTGTCAAATATCACTGATATGGTTTATTTACCTAACTTGCCAAGGGAAACAAATGCCAGTTCCTGCTCATTTCGAACGTATCGCGACGCTCTTAAGCAGACAAAAGTTGTGAACGAGCATCGTAAACTACGATCGCTTTAAAGGAAGAACGGTCAAAGCAGCATCGACCAGTCGACGAGGTTCGTCCTCTCAGACCGTTGCCCAAAGCATTCTTCGGAGCAGCAAGAATCACCATCATCGCCTTTCTCACCGTCGATCTTCGCTGTTGCTGCCGCGGGTGCAGCCGCTGATTCCGCTCAATGAATATCTAAACGTCTGGCCGAGAAACCGAAGGCATTTTAGACGAAGATTACTTCAGCGACGAGCTAACGTTTTCTACATTTGCTCCACGTCAAAATAGGAAGTTTGAGGGGAATTTGGAGAGCATTTTGGCGGTGATTGCCTAAACCCCCGTTTGAAAGTTGGATTTTCATTTAAAAAAAAAGGGATCGAGGAATTCAACATGCTCGATGTACTACGCTACGAGCTCTAGAATAGACAAGCTTCCTGGGTCAGAGGTGCAGCTTCCGCCGCAATTACAACTTCCTGGATTTACAGCCTTTCGCGCTCACTCTTACTGGCGGAAGACGAGGTTCCGTCGTCAGATATGTAAAGGAAAGCAGTCTGCTATAGAGCAGCCCATCTCGCGTGCTTTGGTGGAATCAACAGACTTGCCAGTCATATAGGACGAAAAACGGCGGAAAACCTTTTGGAAGGATCCGATGCTTGCACCATGTTTAAAAAAGCCGAACGCCCTCCATGAGACTTCGAGATGTCTATGAAACAAAACTTTGGGGAAATAAAAAAAATAAAAGAGCCGAGTATTATCATGGAAAAAAAAAAACATTTTGTCTGTAATCGATACGTTCTCTAGATTTCTCTCCGCCGTTTCGATTTCTCAAAACACGGGAGAAGAGGTCGTGAGAGCTCTTAAAATTGTCTTTCGTAGATTGAAGAAAATTAGGTTTCTAAGCAAGGAGCACGGCCGTGAATTTTACAGGAAAATATTCGGGTCATATCTGAATAAGAAAGAAGTCGAATTGTATTCTTTGTTTTCTAAGAAAAATGTTTCTATAGTAGAACGTGTGAAAAGAACTATTATGAGTTGGATCTATAAATACTTTGAGCTTGCAATAACGAGGTGATTAATAGATGTCCTTGAAAAAATTGTGAAATCCTACAACTCCAGCTACCACAGGACGCGTGAGCTCGACCCATCAACGTCAGCGAGGAGAATCAGACCGATTTCTTTTTAATATTTTCTCTCCTCCGTCGGGCCACCCAATAAACCGAAATTTATGATCGGGAACCATTCGCGCATATCCAAAGAACGAAACATTTTATGAACAGTTCTTCACAGGTGAGGCTTTTAGTGTCGACAGAATCCAACTAGGTACTCTCACAATATATTACTTTGTCGACCTTGTGAGAAAAGAGGTCGTTCTCAGTTCCCTATACGAAGCTGTGTTGCAATGTGTTTCCGTCTTTGAAAACAAAGCCTGGATTATGCAGAACATTTTGAGCAGACGACGGTCGTCAGATTTCCTGTACCTTGTGAAATGAAGAGGCTACAATCACTTCCGCAACAGTTGGATTAGGGCAGGTGATTTTGAAGAATACGAAAAATTAAAAATGTATGCGATCGAATTTTTCATACTGCATTCAGTATTTTCAATAGTATTCAGTTTTTATGACACCCACACACACATATATAAAAACCCTTAGCGTGTTTGATTACTTTTTATTTAAAACTTCCAAAAGCCGAAAGTTGTCTCGTACGCGATCTTAATTTATCTTATACATCGTGGGTGTTCCTTCGACCAATCATCTAATTTGATACACATTGAAAGGACACCGACGGAGATACAGTGACTCACTTATATTGCAAGTGCGTTCGCACTCTAGGTAATGTTTCCGCAAGAGACGAACGTCTGCCTCGTTAAGACATTGCCTTCGGTTGCTAGTCTGCTTTTTGTGCAAGTTTACGCCGATTTTCGTGGGATAGTACACTTTCATCCACGCACGTATTCCCCAAACAGAATCTGAACATTAAGGATCTTAGATATGTTCCGTCAAGCTCGTTTCGAGTGTGCAGTTTCCGTTCGGGTTTGGTTGAGACGTACCAAGTCCGCCGATATTAAGACAATAATGTGGATGATAGGAATAGAGAGAACATTAGCAGCTATTTCAAAGCTTACGATCGTTCGTGTCATTTCGATAACTAATGTGCGGAGGATTTCCGGAGAATATCGCTACTAGCGACAGCTTGTGGGAATATCACAAACTATTCCAAACTGGACATAGATACATCCAGCGACGTGTCCCAACTTTTTTCCAAGATCGCGCACGATGTCTAAGCAAGACACAAACAATTGTATCCGTGGTGGTTTATCTCTGATTCGTCGCAAGCCGAGGGGCAAGAGCGTGAAATCTTTTTGGAGCAATATTAAAATTCGCAGATGGCACGTGAAGTGGCGTCACGGACATTGGCGTCTATAGTCAGTTTCAGGTTAATAAAAAGTTTTCGGGAGAAAGGACTGCTGATGAGGAGAAAGGAGACAAAACGCTGGCGAGAGGAGGAAGTTTCCTTCTCTCCAGTATTCTGTTCGCTTCCTCCTCCCCAGCCCTACTTTCCCTCGAATTTAACCTGTAACTTACTATGGGATTATGTGCATCAATTCACCGATGATCGACTAGCGTCCGATGATTTGTCATCGGTTTAGTATCAATTTATATCGGTTATCAATTGTCAAAAATCTAAACTTTTTCAAGACATCAGAAACGCATGTTTTTGATATCAGAAGATGTTGGGATAGGATAGGCTAGCGAGGTCGCTGGTACGTCACACCGAGCAACGCGCGACAAGTAAATTAGATATTCCAAAAGATAGGATTGATATCAGAAAATATTGTTATCAGAAACCTGATATCCGAATTGGTTGGATATCGGAAACATATTGATATCAGAAGCACGCGTTCTCATCGAAAACACCTGTTGTCATCTTCGTTCAAAACAACGCGACAAGACAAGGACAAAGTGCAGACGAAATAGACGACGGCGCTGATTATTAACCTAAGTTTTATTTCCACAGCTCTCAGTTTATATACACCTAAGCAATAGCCAATTAAACAGAGCGCGACAGAAAATACACAAAAACACTTGCTGTCTCAACATATAATCAGTTAGATTATCCAATCCTCTGGCATAGTCGGTCCCTAACATGCACCAGTACGAAAACAAATTTCTTTTTCGGAAAGACCACGTAGGCCGTGCTGAAACATGTCTTTTAGTTTGTTTATTTCGTAAGCTTCTATTATCTCTCGAGTTTGTCACTGTTCCTTTTGAGTATTTTTTTGGGGGGTCAGGGGTACATCCACAGTCACAGCAGTGAATTCGGACATTACCGGAAATTTGCTTTGTTTCATTATAAAGATGTTACTTTACATCCGATGAAAAAGTGTGTTTCCTTACTGGTGCACTTTTGGGACTGACTATGACACAGCACTACACAATCTAACTGATAAGATGCTGATACTGCATTATTTTTGTATTTTCTTTCGTACTTTGGTTATTTGGCTGTTTCCCATATTTATATATTGCCGCGCGCGCAGCTTGCTAAGTAGGCAGCGCGCGCGTAGCCTAACGGTTATAGCGCCTGTCTCCCACGCGAAAAGTCAGGGTTCGATTCCTGGCCGCGGGGACGCCTTTTTGTTGACATCTAATGTAATGTTCTGGTAGATTCGAGAACCGTGTTGCTTGTTCAAGTTTAGAAAGTTCTACACGCCGAACCTTCTACGCCGATTCTTCCAGAACCCTCCGCGTGTACATAAGAGGCTCCGCGTGGCGAGCCGCAGTCAGTTTCGCCTCAGCGTTCGACTCTGCTGCCACGCCGACTTCGACGCCCGCGACGCTCTGCTTTCTTCTGTTCGCTTTTATTTTTGGGCACAAGTTCGCCCCATTAAACGTTTAGCTTCCTCAGTTACTTTCGCCTCATCAATTGTCAATCGTGACTTTTTTTTTTTTTGAGGCGAAAATAAATCAATTGTTTTTAGGAAGAGGAATAGGCGTCGCAAGAGGAGTAGCTGAATTTCAGGACGGCCGCACGGTGGTCCTCGTGACGAACTTCCGAAATGAAACGCAACACCTAACAAAAGCGGCAGCCATTGGCCACGTCGAGGAACTCGAAAACTCCGCCGAAATCGCCGCCATTACTGACGAATCATCGCCACCTCAGCTTCCGGGCCCGAAAAGACGGCAGCTGATTAACCTCCTCGCCGAATACACCGACTGCTTTGCGACATCGTCGAAGGTACGCCAAACCGCCGTTGCAAAGCACCGCATCGTTACCGAGGACGACGCGCGCCCTGTGCATCGATCGCCGTACAGAGTCTCCGTAAAAGAAAGGGAGGTAATCCAGGAACAAGATCAAGAGATGCTGAACGACGACATAATCCAACCTTCGAGCAGTCCATGGGCCTCTCCAGTCGTACTGGTTAGGAAGAAGGACGGAACGCTTAGGTTCTGCGTGGACTACCGGCAGCTGAACGCGGTGACGAAGAAAGACGTCTATCCACTCCCCCGTATCGACGACACGTTACACCGGCTTCGCCACTCTCGATACTTTGCATCGATGGACCTGAAGAGCGGCTACTGGCAGATCGAAGTCGACGAACGGGACCGAGAGAAGACAGCTTTCGTCACGCCAGATGGATTGTACGAGTTCAAAGTGATGCCCTTCGAACTATGCACGGCTCCAGCTACTTTTCAGCGTGTCATGGACACCGTACTGGCAGGACTGAAGTGGCAGAGCTGTCTCGTCTACCTCGACGACGTCGTAGTGTTTTCCGGCGACTTCGACGAGCACTTGCGACGACTCTGAGCTGTTCCCCTATCCATACGGACCGCCGGACTCACCCTCAAGCCGTCAAAGTGTCGGCTCGCCTATGACGAACTGAAGTTCCTAGGTCACGTGGTTAGTAACGAAGGCGTTCGCCCAGACCCAGAGAAGACTCGCGCCGTCGCAGCATTTCCAGCGCCGAGAGACAAGAAGGCCGTGCGAAGGTTCCTTGGACTATGTGCCTACTATCGGCGCTTCGTTCGGGATTTCGCAAGAATTTCCGCACCACTCACAATCCTCACGAAGGACGCCGAGAAGTTCGAATGGGCTGAGGAGCAGCAGCAGGCATTTGACGAGCTGAAGCGACGTCTCCATACTCCTCCTGTTCTCGGACATTTCGATCAGGATGCGGAAACCGAGATTCACACGGACGCACGTAATGCTGGACTTGGCGCGGTACTGGTTCAAGTGCAAGAAGGCACCGAGCGAGGTATCGCATACGCATGTCGGACACTGTACAAGGCGGAGAAAAATTACTCCACGACTGAGAAAGAATGCCTTGCGGTCGTCTGGGCAATCACGAAGTTTCGTCGTACTTGTACGGGAGCCCGTTCCGTGTAGTCACGGACCACCACTCGCTCTGCTGGCTTGCGAACCTCAAGGACCCGTCAGGACGCCTCGCTCGGTGGACTCTCCGACTACAAGAGTTCGACATGACTGTGGTCTACAAGTCGGGCCGCAAGCACAGCGACGCCGACTGCCTGTCCAGAGCCCCCGTCGAAACACCTTCCGTCAGCAGCGACGACGATGACGACGAGTGCTTCTTAGGCGCGGTGAACACCGACGACATGTCACGACGTCAAAGAAACGACCCTGAGTTACGCGCGCTAATCGAGCACCTCGAAGGACGGGGGGGGGGGGGGGGGGGGGGTACTATACCCTGTGTTTTCTTGAGAGCCCTGCCGACCTTCGTCCTCCGACAAGGTGTACTTTACAAGGAGAACTTCGGAGACAACAGCTCGCCATGGCTGCTGGTAATCCCTACCGACCTTAGAGCGGAGATCTTTCAAGCCTGCCACGACGACCCGACATCCGGACACCTTGGCTACAGCCGCACGCTGGCCCGGATTCGTGAAAGGTATTATTGGCCCAAGCTGCCGAAGACCGTACACCTCTACACACGATCGTGCCACGAGTGCCAGCGACGCAAGAAACCGCCCACGAAGCCGGCAGGTGTCCTGCAGCCGATTGCTCCCCCAACCGCACCGTTCCAGCAGATCGGTGTGGATCTACTTGGTCCTTTCCCACCATCGACGCAAGGGAACAGATGGATAATCGTCGCCACAGATTATCTCACGCGGTACGCCGAATCAAAAGCCCTTCCTTCCGGGACTGCTGCGGAAGTCGCCAAGTTTTTCATCGAGTCCATCGTCCTCCGGCACGGCGCTCCCGAGGTTCTGATCTCAGACCGAGGATCATCATTCATGGCCCAGCTGACGCAAGAAATCCTTCGTCTCAGCCACACCAGCCATCGTCGCACCACTGCGTACCACCCGCAGACCAACGGGCTGACGGAGAGACTCAAGACCATCGCGGACATGATCTCTATGTACGTCGACGTGGCGCACAAGACATGGGACGAGGTGTTGCCATACGTCACATTTGCCTACAACACGGCCGTGCAAGAGACCACCGGGGTAACACCCTTTCAACTGGTGCATGGTCGCAAGGTGACGACAATGCTGGACGCGATGTTACCCCACGAACCGGCTGTCGACGGAAGCGACGATGCCCAGGTGGTTGCCCAACGGGCAGAAGAAGTCCGCCAGCTCGCCAGACACCGTATTCAAGCCCAACAACGAGTCGACACTGGCCGCTACAACCTTCGTCGTCGGGACGTCCACTTCCAGCCCGGAGACAGGGTGTGGGTGTGGACACCGATCCGCCGCCGTGGTCTCAGCGAAAAACTCTTGAAGCGCTACTTCGGACCCTACAGAGTGCTTCGTCGACTCGGGGATCTGAACTACGAGGTGATGCCCGACGGAACACGGACTTCATCAAGCCGCCCTCCACGACCGGAAGTCGTCCACGTCGTGCGCATGAAGCCGTACTACGCTCGATAGGACTGTGGACCTTATGTGTTCAAAGTGACTCTTTAGTTTACCGTTCTCTTTGGTTTGGTTTGTTTTGTGCTGCATCGGGGCGATGCACTTTTTAAAGAGGGGGGAGTAATGCCGCGCGCGCAGCTTGCCAAGTAGGCAGCGCGCGCGTGGCCTAACGGTTATAGCGCTTGCCTCCCACGCGAAAAGGCAGGGTTCGATTCCTGGCAGCGGGGACGCCTTTTTGTTGACATCTAATGTAATGTTCTGGTAGATTCGAGAACCGTGTTGCTTGTTCGAGTTTAGAACGTTCTACACGCCGAACCTTCTACGCCGATTCTTCCAGAACCCTCCGCGTGTACATAAGAAGCTCCGCGTGGCGAGCCGCAGTCAGTTTCGCCTCAGCGTTCGACTCTGCTGCCACGCCGACTTCGACGCCCGCGACGCTCTGCTTTCTTCTGTTCGCTTTTATTTTTGGGCACAAGTTCGCCCCATTAAACGTTTATTTTCCTCAGTTATTTTCGCCTCATCAATTGTCATTCGTGACAATATACAGGGAGCGTTGGAAATAAATCTTCGGATGGGAGTCGGCGCAGTCGTCTTTCTTGTTTCACTTTGTCCTTGTCTTGTCGCGCTGTTTTAAACCAAGATGGTTATCAACCAATTAGCCCAAACATACCTTTTAATATGTTTTAATTTTGATGGATTATTGGGCTGATCGTGTGCGCTTGTACTACTACTCACTATTCATTTTTTGTGGATCTCTAAAAAACGTGTTACAGTTTTTTTTTTCCTTTAAAGAAACAATTGTTTTGTAAGCGAAACAGCGCTAGGAAATTGAGCTTATGGGTTGACACTGTCAAGCGGTATGGTGCCGGTCGCCGAGCAAGAACTTTTATTGAGATGGAGATATTGAAAATACATTTAAAAAAGAAGGAATGATAGTAGAGTAGACAGTTGGGCGAGTTGGTAGATATGGAACATAGTTACAGTAGCGCACACAAGGACAGGGACAAAGAAGAGAAACACGTGAACGACAGACAAGCGCACACTCACAACTCATGTATTAATGAAAGAGGAAAAGAAGGAGGTACAGAACGCGGAATCCATTCGTTAATACATGAGTTGTGAGTGTGTGCTTGTCTGTCGTCTACGTGTTTCTCTTCTCTGTCCCTGTCCTTGTGTGCGCAACTGTAACTATGTTCAAGGATTGATAAGGATAAGAGTTTGGAGAACATCGCAGATATGGAAGTTTAAGCACTTCAGTTCGGTACAGAGCCAAAGAAGCTTACATTAACAAGACATCCTGTCAGTGCAATGAGGTGTCACCGCTATGTATGGGTTCCTAGGGTCGGAGGGAAGTTGAAATTCCTACACCCTTTTTGTTTACCAGGCTCCATATTGTGCTGGCTAGATTGGCGGCCCTTAACCCCCTTGACAACGCCAGCGCCGCGCGTGGTTGCGGACAAAGCTCTCCCACAGCTTTACGGAGATGTTCTATAGCACTTAGCGTAAAAAGGACTGCGATATAGTTTACGTGTTGGGGCTCCTTAGCTTAAATATGTGCCACGGCTGGGCAGGTGTTAGTGCAGTGGGAGCAGCTACTGAATCTATCGCATTCGCTGCAGCCTGTTTCTTAGCCAAAAAATAATATGGCAACATGTGCTGCTTACGTTTTTGTCATAATATTCAACGCACTGTAAAATACGCCAGGAAAAAGGCTGCGACCCTGGTTGACCGTGCTTCTAAAAATTACGCTGACGCTCCAAACGATTCAAGCTTTAAAGTTTCTTTTTTGCACCCCTCGCATTTGTTCAAACTTTACGGCTCCTACTTTTGAGAAATAGAGCTTACGGTTGTAGCTTTTTCTGCTGTTCATGTGGATGTCCAAGATTACGTAGTCGCAGACGTTTGGCGGAGGTAGAGTTTGGCCAGCGATTTCGGCGTATTCTATGTCACTGCCGGACATGAGATTGGGTGACATCATCTGGCATAGCAGTGGCAGTGGTGCTGCAATGAATGGGTGGCCTCGCTGAAAAACTGTGCCGTTAGCACGTGAGCTTTGACAGTGAACTGTGTACAAACTTGTAATTTTAACTACAAGTTTAACATTACACAAGAGAAAATATATTTACTAACAAAGTATATGCATTCTCAATGCACATTTTAATACAAATACAGTCTGCACAATTTTATTAGTTTTGTTTACCGAGAAGTTTCTTGGTTATGATAGACCACATTTCTTGCATTTTGGCAAGTAATGTTCACTTTGTGGAAAAACTAAGTGTTTACCGCAAAATTCTGTAAGGACGCCCTCCCCCGAGTGATTGCCCATCCCGTTTAGAAGTGCAGCTCTTAGGCGCCCGTTCCGGCTTGAGCGGCGTCGGCGTCGCCGTCGGCGTAACCGTGAGGTCACGTTATCCCCCATAAGGTTCGTAAGGTCACGTCCCTGGGGGGAGTCAAGTCACGTGACCTGGGGGGTCACGTGACCTAACCCCCACAGGTCACGTGATCCCCTAAGGTCACGTGACCCCCTGAGGTTAAGTGACTCCCAAGGTCACGTGCCCCCTGAGGTCACGTGACCCCCCTTAGGTCACTTGACCCTCAGGTCACGTGACCCCCCCCCATGCCTTCCCCTCCTCCTCAAGAGCTGCACTCTAATTCGGCGCTACAGGGAGCTGTAAACGGCCTTCATATTGTCTGGTAAAATATCTGTAACATAAAAATGCCGAAACAATGCCCAACCCCCGACTACCGTCGGACGTCAAGCTATATCCGGCGGGAATTCCGCATTAACGGCGTGATCTGCGGCACCGGTACGCGTGATATCAGCTCCCGTAACACTCGAGTTATTCCCGCGTGTATAGTGCATTGCGAAATGCGATTCTGCGGCGTCCGCGATCTGGGGTATTTGTGTCTGTGACATGTAAGTTTCTATCAGATTCCCACGTTTTTGTCCGCTATCTACGAGCGCGTTATCGGTTTCCGTAACAGGCAGGATTGTAGCGGGTCCCCGCGTGTTTATTTTACCATAAAACTTTAATCTGCTGCGTTCGCGATCCGTGGTATCCGTTCCAGGGAGGTGCGAGTTCTCGGCGGACTTCCACGGGTCCATCGCACCATCAGACGCGAATCTGCAGTGTCCGCAACCTGCTGTATCCTTTCCCGTGACACAGGAGTTTGTAGCGAATTCCCGCGTGTTTATCGCATCGTGAAACGCGGATTTTCCCTGTCCGCGATCAACGGTATCAGTTCCCGCGTCATGTGGATTATAGCGGGTGCACAGGTGCCCTCATTATTTTCGATCAAGTTTTGTGGCATCCCCAGAGATAGCCCGCCCAATGTTTTTCACCATTTATCTCTTCATTTTGGGTGGGAGTTCTTACGAGATTTTACGTAGTAATTTGTTTAATTAGGGAATGTGTTGCCGGACCTTGCAGTAGTGCTCAGATCGCCATTATATTAAATAAAACAGAAGCAATTCAAATAATATATCACTATTGTATTCTGCTCTGTATTTTTATAATAATAATCGCAATCGAACAAACCAAAGAAGCCGTTCGTGGGATTCGAAATGCATACCCTATGAAAAGAGCATGCGTGTCGGCGTATGTACAAAATTAGATGAAAGCATTATATCTTACTCATGTCTGCGTGTTCTATTTCTCTAGTTTCACTGGATACGCTAAAATAATGTGTACTTCATTCGCTCCACAACATAAAAAAAAATATTGCTTTCGTGTTTTTAGCATTAATACCAAGTCCGTCACTTTGGCGGTCAATATAAAAGGCGACATCTGTAAATTATTCAACTCATTACAATTTATAATTAAATCTAGAAATATTCATTTCTGTCGGTATGACGTATTTGTATAATTGACGTTTAGCCTCAACATGAACCGGCTTTGCCATAAAGTTTTCATTAAAGGATAAGTAAGTCTCCAATGCACCATGTGAATGTGGTTGGACGGCGAAGCTGTGGTATCACCTGCAACGATTGCCGACTGCACTATAACCCCTTTAATGGCAAACGCCACCAGGTGGTGCTCCAGTCTTTTACGTACCAGAGAACTTCCGGTTTATAAAAATAATGAACAAAGGCTAACTTAACACCGCCAGGTGAAATGTATATGAAACGTTTCGCAACCAACTCTCCGGGTGAATGCTAAAAGAAGAAAGGAGTGCGGGATCTGTTAAAATGTTTCGAGTGTTCTTTGCCTCCTCCATGATGCAATATTGTACACGACATCCCTCGTTAAATTTCCTAATTTGTTGTCCGTGCAGCATTTATGCTTTCTAGCACTGGTGACATAAGCAAGCTTAACAGGCTTGCAAAGACGGTGAGGCCGGAAGTCACTTGGGGCGCAAGCGACAGTTAATGTTTTTAAACAACAAAAGGGTTAATAGCAAATGATTGACAAAAAGAGTTAATGCAGTGCACCAAAATATTTTTTTATACATAAAAGACTTCGTACGCTGCCGTTGCCACGGCAGCTTATGCAATAGCAATCTTTACCGCGAAACGCATGCGGAGAGCGCTAAGCGTTTATCATCTGTATATTCTATGACTTTGTTTTTACACTTGTTTTGTGGTTTTCAAAGTCCGGAAAATGCAGCTTTGACAAAATCTTCAAAGCAAACCGGACGTTTCAAAACAAACTCGGATTCTCCTTCTAGGGTGACTGAGAGCACGCAGAGCAGCAGCAGCTCCTAACCTCGGTTTTTACAAAAAAAAAAAAGTAAAAATAAAAAATACTCATGGAGACGGCCATCTCTTTAGCTTTCTCGTCAGATCACGGAGGCCATCTGGCTACACAACGCTTACACAACGGCCATGTGCGTACAAGGCAGATTTCTGCTGAATATGTTTACTTTTTCGGTTTTCGTATTATAACAAGTGTCAAAACCACCTTATAACTGATAAGGCGCGTGCGAACGATAATAAAGAGCGCGCGGTGGTTCTCTGCCGAGTATTTTTTCGACTACTGTAATGTTGACGCATGCAGTAGACTAAGTATTTAGAAGTTGACTTTTATAAAATTATTTGCGTTAATATTGTGTATAATTAAAAAGGAAACCGGTCAAATGAGGTTCAAATAGCTTTTTGTTAATATTATCTCGAGGTAATTCCTAAAGTAATGGAATGCTAACTTTTTTATTTAGATTGTAATTAATAAACTAAGAATTAGAGGTGCAAGCAATACGACACCAAGCTTTAAATAAATTTTAATCTATTAATAATAACTTTAAGTGATCACAAGTGATGTCACACATACAATTCTACTTATATTATCTGATTAGTATCAACAATAAGTCGAAGTAATAAGAAAGAGTAAACAAAACGTCCATTCAGCTAAAATATTATCGAGTGCGCCACTAATAATTCCAGATTACCCAATGAGTAATCAGCGTGTCAAATAAGCCTCCTCATTTGTGCCACACATGACTGCAAGATATGGAAATAGTGATCAAAACTTCAGTTGCCGCCAACAAAATTTAATTGTTTAAACAATCATACTACGTTGACAAAAGTATAATCAAAACGCGATCAATGAATACGAATAAGTGCATGTATGTATTATAAATGAAACAAAAATACCCTCGGGATCAAATTGGGTAGAGCTGGGATACGATTACAGAGCGCTTGCATTGAATTGGAGAGCTTTATGTTTTGATAGACGAGCACTGAGATTTAAACGAGCGGGAAAAAACAAACAGATCGCTTGCTTCTTAAGCATGAAAGTATTAAAAAAAACACAATTAAGGCAAGGAGGAACAATTTTACGGTCAACATTTCACACGTCGATCATCCATCAAGCCAAGGGGAGGTGCAATCACTGTGTAGGCAGTGGGACACAGGAAAAGGATCGTCTCTCTACCCGATAGACTGAGGTGACATTTTGTGGCTAAGCCTAGTTCCGATACGCTTCTCTTTCTATATATAAAATACCGACCATTTATAACCTCGGGCCCTTTATAACCTCCTTTCATCGAGGCCCCTACATTTTCTGATTTCTATTTTGGTGTTTTTGTATTGCACTAAATGCTTTCTAACAGAGGTTACCAAAAGAGTAATTTTTTTCCGTCCTTCCGTCTGTCTTTGCATTTCCCGACAAACTTTGTGGAGGACGAGAAACAGCGCGGCACATGGAGGGACGGCGCCGCAATCAACAAGAGAAGTAGAGAAGAAAGACAGGGAGCGGAGGAAGTATGCATTTCACATTTGCGAAAGTCATTAAGGATCGCAAGAATCAAAATCTAGCCAGAGTACTGTCACGAATGACAGATAATGAGGCGATAAATGAGCATAAAATAAATATCTAATTCTGCGAACTTGTGCCAAAACACAACGAAAAAGAGCATCGCTTGCATCGAAGGTCGTGGGAGTATCACGATCGAGCGCAAAAACGAGACGGACTAGTACGGCACGGCGCAGCTTCTTTTAAGCCTTCCCTGGGAGCCTAGAATATCGTGCATCGATTCTTTTCAATGTATCCATTCTCAGCATGAATAAGCTAGACTTTTCTCCAACCTTCTTGAATCTTCTACTGTCATAAAAAAATATGAAAGGACACGCAGTGCCGGGAATCGAACCCAAGCCGCCTGCGTGTGAGCCAAACCCGCAGTCGACTCGGCTACGTAACCATTTTGTATTTATTTCTTTATTGCCTGACTTTGGCACACGTGAAAGATTACAGAAGGCTAAAAGGTTAAAAAAAACAAAGTCACAAAGATTAATGTAAACAGGAGAACAAAAACAAGAACAGAGGAATGACACATCCAAACATGTCCAATCAGTTATGGATCCTTGAGAGTCTCCAGCTCCTCAAAAAGCGGCAAATAGTGGGGAGGAGGCTGCTGCCTTTTAAATCCTTCCTTTAGGTAACAGATTGTTTCAACAAAATACTTCAGCGCAGGACGCACGTCGACGTCTGCGTGTCTCACCGCCATATGACATTGCCACAAACTATGTAGGCCGACAAGCGTGATCATGTCATATGGCACCAGATTATTCCCTCCCTTGACACAAAGATAGCGGATCCCATGGGGCGTTAACGGAAGGTCTTTTTTTTCAAGGGTCTTTGAAGGACGTCCCATAACAACACTGCGTCCCACCAGTTGAGGAGCACATGCTCTATTGATTCGGGCTCTTTACACAAAAGACAGTTCACTGACCACGCTACAGGGATACCTTTCCCTTCCAGCCACACTTTAACCGGCTGGGTTGCACTATGCAGCTTAAAAAAGAACGTTTTGGTGTAAGCAGGGACCAACATTCGCTTAACACTTTTCAAAAGATCCTGCCCCTTCCCCGCGCTGAACATCGAACGGTACAGCGGCGTGGGAAGGAGAGAAACAATCAGGTCTTTCGTCAGCCGTTTGCGCGACACACTGGAGCGACATTCAAGTGGAAAACGAGCCACTAGAAACCGGTAAGCGGAAACAACCTCTTTCAAATAACCTCGCACATCGGAGCTCAGGTCTATATGTGTCGAAACAATAAACTCGGGCAGCGCACTGCGCAGTCGCACCTGAATGACTGTGCGTAAAAAGCTGTCTTTTTGGTCCCTTAGAAAAATAAATCAATTTACCAGTTGTCGGACAAAAAGATGCGATAGGCTTTTTCCAACCTGCATCTTGAGGCTACTTTCGAAGAAATGCGTACACGACTTGGATATTGAGGACAACAGAAGTGACCTCACTATGCCACTCTTAACTGACTTGGAGTGAGCACTGGTGAAAGGAAGGACAGGCTTCTCCGATTTCTGCTGGAAGGCGCGATAAAGACCTGAAGAATGAGGATGTAACTGTTAATCGAGGAATCGTAATGCCTCCTTTGAGGGATTTTTCGGCGTAAAAGTTTATCGCGCTGCACAGTCTTTCGAAACTTCAAAGGTGTTGGCAACGGACACAGCGTCTGGATAAATAACCAAGTAAACGTCGACATACCTAAACACTACGCAACTTTGAAAGGGCCTGTCCAACTGATGGTTGATAGGCCTTTGAACAAGAAGAAGAAATATTCCACTAAGGACTGGTGCAAGGCAAGAGCCTATACAAACTTCATTCCTTTGTATGTAAATATTTTCTTCGTTTTCTACTAAAGTGGACTGCAAATAAATATTTATCAGATCGATGAAGCCCTCAACCGAAGCACCGGAGGAATTTTGAAAGTCGCAAATTCCGTGTTCAAGAATCGCATTAGTCACAGAGTCTAAGATAAGTTTTTGTTTTAGGTTGTACTGCATATCTTCAATGCGAAGGACATAATTGAGTGCAGAATGGAACGAAAATAAGCGAATTGAAGGGGGGGATTAATTAAATGAGGTTTGGACTGTGAAAGGATGAGGGAGGACGATATTGAACAAAGAAGTCCTGTTTACGACCTCGTCCTCGTTGTTTTATTCTTTCAAGTATTTGTAAAACAAAATATAAATACTAAACAGAAGAAGAAAAAATAAAAGACGTTCACAATTCTCTGCAACACCTAATTAGAGCGCAGCTAATGACGTGGAGGAGGGAAGGGTACGAAGGGGAAAGGATATGCCCCTCCCCCCCTCCCCCCTCCGTGCCCTCCCCTCCTCCTCTCCCCTCCCATTTGGCACGTAATTTTCGCTAAAATGAGCGGGGAATTTTTCCCGTTAAATTTACCGGTAAACATATCAGCTAAATTTAGCGAGAAAACAAAGTACGGCAATACCGGGGGGTGGTGTTTTCGAGGGTGAACGGCGAAAGCATTATCCACGAAATTCGGAGGGATCCCACTCTACCAACGAGTCTCATCAAAACGACGCTATGGTGAAGGTGTCAAAAATTATTGGAAGATCCATCGGTGGATTTTCACGGAGTGCGTTAACATGATCCTTGAGGAACGCCACACACGTTCCCCTTTGGGAAACGCTGACACTGGCTCCTTCGCTTTTCTTTTTGGTGTTCTTTTTGCGTTTGTTTTTTGCTGCCTCTTTTTGTGCTTCATCATGAGGACACTGTTAGCATTCCCTAAAGACGAACCTGTGTGGCGTTTTCCAATGGTCAGGCTAACGCATTCCTTAAGAATCCTCCAATGGATATTTCTTTGGTTATTCTTTCAGCGAAGCAGTCTCGTCGAGGTCGCTTCGCCCCTGCCCCTGTCGTACGATGACCCGCGCCAGTTTGCCCCTTCTTGTGCTGCATTTTGGCCAGCCGAGTTAGGCGCTGTTCCGCTCCTCTCTCTTGTTCGCCGGCCTTGCACACTTAGCAGCGGCATCCGCTTCCTGACGCTGCTTTCGCTGTTCATCGGATTCCCGCTTGTTTCTTGGTCTTCCACCCTGTGTCGTCGCCTTTCTCTCGCATTTGTCCTTCACCACTCCCTCCCTTCTAAGCCGGAGCGCTTCCTTTTTCCACTGTTTGTCCGCAGATGTGTTGCTGTTATCGACTGACTCCACGCGACGGCGCCGAGGAGGTTATAAAGAAAGTTGTAATATAAGCTCCTTGGACGGCGCTCATCGACAGTGAATCACACTATTCTGTTCTGAGTGGGAACTTCTTTCTCGTATTTAAAAAGTGATGACGACATCAAATGGTTCACAAATTAGAATCGCCGCAGTACACAGAATCCCGCCACTAGGATGTGTATGGCTCGAGCCGAGATCCACGTTAAGACGTGCACAGTTAAATTCATTTTCAACAATGACTGTGCGAGGAATGTCAATTCGGAATTTGCTTTTGTTGAAGCCATCGTCAAATTACTGTTTACCACCATCCCACTAACCGAGCTAACGTAGTGGCTCTAACAAGCCTATGGCCAAATATGATCTCAATGTATTCGACCAAGAGCGCAAGACTTGGGACGAGGTGTTGCTTACGTTACGTTTGCCTAAATGTGGCTGTTCAGGAGACCACCGGAGCGACATTTGAGCTGGTGCATGGTGGAAAGGCCACCGACATACTCGACTCAATGCGCCATAAGCCTGTTTGCAACAAAAACGATGGCGCCCAGATGGTCACTCAACGGGCAATAGAGGTCCGCCTTCTTGTCTGACTGATTCGAGACCAACAACGAGTCGAAGCTGGCAGGTACAACATACGCCGCCATGACGTTCATTTCTAGCCGGAGACAAAGTGTGGGAGTGGACTCGTATTCGTCGCCGTAGTCTCAGCGAGAAATTACGGAAGAGATAACGTCGGGCCCTACAAGGGTTATTCGCGTCTTGGAGGCTTGGAATACAAGGTGCTCCGTGACGGTAGCCGACCATCATGACGCCCTGATGATACAACCCCAAGTTCTGCGCGTCGTTCGCCTCAAGCCATATTATGCTCGATATAAATGCCAACCCTTTACGGTGAGACGACACCGACGTTAATTGTTTTATTGGCATTTTGTTTAGTTTTCCGTTTATTTATTTAAGGTAGCATTGGTACCGCACCTTGCACATTAAAAAAAGGGAAGGGGGTTAGGCCGCTTGCACGACTGAGAAGGAACGCTTCTCCGTACTTCTTGAAGATTCAAGTATACTCTTACACGACTGTGAAAGATACGAAGGACAGCATAACCTTGCCAAGTCAGTCCTCGTCCTAGCTCACTCCTAAACAATTCTAGGTCAAATATTTCTAGCTATCGAACGTAGTAAATAAGTAGTCCCAGCGCCGCCTTGCTGACTCCACACTCTAGTTTTCAGGCTCGCTCCAAGCAAGCTGTCACACCGACGTTGCGACGCTCGCTCCTGCCGATTAGACCCTCATTCTTTTTATTTCTTGCCCATGTTCGCCGATTAAACGTTCCGTTTTAGTTTAAACTGGTAGAGCCTTTACTATTTGCGAGACTAATAAAAAATATTTTCAAAACACGAAAGGACCATATTTGTATTAATGGCATGAATACCCAAAAACAAAACGCATGCAGTGATTAAATTTTACGAAATTCCATTGGAAACGCATGGATACTTAGAAAGTTAACGCTGCTTTGTAGCCTCACAATGTTGAACACTAAAGTACCGACTCTCCATACACTATTTCCCTCGCCTTATTTGCGCTGTGATAGACCTTTCTGATGTGAGCCCTCTTGGCTCCGCGGTAATGTGCTGTGCATACAGTTCTCAACTGCTGGCAGCAGTGGCGTCCGCCGATAGCCATTCGTGTACTATTGGCCCATGGAAGGGGAGGGGTGGAGATGGCGGGAGGTAGTCTTAGGAGGCAACGCAAAACAAGAGAAATATAAAACGAACTAAGCTAGGAACATCATGACTTTCTATGTTTTATGGTAGAGCAGCACTGCGCTTTAAAGACTTTGTCAGTTGTAAAAACGCATCCTCGGTGCTGACGACGCGGGGCAATGCCCCTGTAACTAAAACAAGCTATCTCAATTTAAGAGAAGGTTTGTTTTCTCTTTTTATCTTAAGTGGGGCGTATGTTCCTCTATGTTTCGCCATTGCGAGTTATTTCATGTTTCTGTAAACGGTTAATAAGGGTTTGAAAAAGTAAACATTTTTCTCAAATATGGCTGTTCAGGAGACCACCGGAGCGACATTTAAGCTGGTGCATGGTGGAAAGGCACCGACAGTACTCGACTCAATGCTGCCTATAAGCCTGTTTGCAACAAAAACGATGGCGCCCAGATGGTCACTCAACGGGCAGAAGAGGTCCGCCTTCTTGTCTGACTGATTCGAGACCAACAACGAGTCGAAGCTGGCAGGTACAACATACGCCGCCATGACGTTCATTTCTAGCCCGGAGACAAAGTGTGGGAGTGGACTCGTATTCGTCGCCGTAGTCTCAGCGAGAAATTACGGAAGAGATACTTCGGGCCCTACAAGGTTATTCGCCGTCTTGGAGGCTTGGAATACAAGGTGCTCCGTGACGGTAGCCGACCATCATGACGCCCTGATGATACAACCCCAAGTTCTGCGCGTCGTTCGCCTCAAGCCATATTATGCTCGATATAAATGCCAACCCTTTACGAAGAAGACGACACCGACGTTAATTGTTTTATTAGCATTTTGTTTAGTTTTCCGTTTATTTATTTAAGGTAGCATTGGTACCGCACCTTGCACATTAAAAAAAGGGAAGGGGGTTAGGCCGCTTGCACGACTGAGAAGGAACGCTTCTCCGTACTTCTTGAAGATTCAAGTATACTCTTACACCGACTGTGAAAGATACGAAGGACAGCATAACCTTGCCAAGTCAGTCTCGTCCTAGCTCACTCCTAAACATTCTAGGTCAAATATTTCTAGCTATCGAACGTAGTAAATAAGGAGTCCAGCGCCGCCTTGCTGACTCCACACTCTAGTTTTCAGGCTCGCTCCAGCAAGCTGTCACACCGACGTTGCGCCGCTCGCTCCTGCCGATTAGACCCTCATTCTTTTTATTTCTTGCCCATGTTCGTCGATTAAACGTTCAGTTTTAGTTTAAACTGGTAGAGCCTTTACTATTTGCGAGACTAATAAAAAATATTTTCAAAACACGAAAGGACCATATTTGTATTAATGGCATGAATACCCAAAAACAAAACGCATGCAGTGATTAAATTTTACGAAATTCCATTGGAAACGCATGGATACTTAGAAAGTTAACGCTGCTTTGTAGCCTCACAATGTTGAACACTAAAGTACCGACTCTCCATACACTATTTCCCTCGCCTTATTTGCGCTGTGATAGACCTTTCTGATGTGAGCCCTCTTGGCTCCGCGGTAATGTGCTGTGCATACAGTTCTCAACTGCTGGCAGCAGTGGCGTCCGCCGATAGCCCTTCGTGTACTATTGGCCCATGGAAGGGGAGGGGTGGAGATGGCGGGAGGTAGTCTTAGGAGGCAACGCAAAACAAGAGAAATATAAAACGAACTAAGCTAGGAACAGCATGACTTTCTATGTTTTATGGTAGAGCAGCACTGCGCTTTAAAGACTTTGTCAGTTGTAAAAACGCATCCTCGGTGCTGACGACGCGGGGCAATGCCCCTGTAACTAAAACAAGCTATCTCAATTTAAGAGAAGGTTTGTTTTCTCTTTTTATCTTAAGTGGGGCGTATGTTCCTCTATGTTTCGCCATTGCGAGTTATTTCATGTTTCTGTAAACGGTTAATAAGGGTTTGAAAAAGTAAACATTTTTCTCAAATATAGGCATGCAATTATTCCAAATTTAAAAAAAAAGCTGCGTTCCTGCATTGAGAGCAGGACAACAATAGCGGCTAAGCGTATGTTTTTTTTAATTGGAAACGTGCATTTAAAAATGATAAGATTTTCATTATTTGACCGACGGCGAAAGAGAAAGTTACCAAAGCTCTATAAATGCCACTTTGAAAAAACGTCACAACACAAACATTTCGAAGCTCAAGGTTGATGGCCTTGTTCTTGTCAGAAAGTAGTCACTCATTAAAAGGAAGGGCTTCGACGGACCATACCACGTTGTAAAATGAACGGACCATACCGCTTTGTAAAATCGACGGACCATTCTGCGTTACCATTGAAAGGCGTCAATTGGAAACGTCTTTTAATATCACCCCATGATGAATGATTTCAAAGTGTACGTGGCGAGGCCATCAACGGCATGTGGCTTACCATCTTCTTCGTACAGGCACTGCCTTGCCTGTTGGAAGTAGCGCCGTCAATCAACTTTGCCGAGATCTCGGCTTTCCACGCTCGAGCCTCTGATTGTCATCAACCGAATTACGGAAGTCATCGGCAGCAACCAAGTGTTATCGTCTTCACAACGCCCCCTGCCTCATTCGGATAAGTGACGTCAAGCTGTACAGCGCCCACAAGGGATGATCCTCAGGAATTCTTGAACAGTTGACGCGGCTAAGCCATCATCAACATGTAGCTTACAATCTTTTTCGTGCAGGTTAGTTACCCGGTATCATGCTTTAATAACAATTTTGTTTCTCTCATTTCTGTGTGGTGCCTGTGAAATTGCAGCTGAATGCTTCAAAGTATGCAAGCGTTTATGCGGTAACGTTGAGGCTAAACTGGGTACCTAAAACTGAAGATATCTTTCATTCGAAAATGGAGGGTCAAGCCAAACTTAAGAAGCAAATTTCCAAATTAATTATCAAACAATCCGGTACCGACATGTCGATTGCCGGAGTCTCATCAAAACTTGCAGGTGTTGACAAAGTATTACATGCGTGACGAGCTTCATTCCTTGAGGTCGATGCTCTTAAACAAAATGTCGGCGCACTCGAGCTGACAGTATCAAAATAAACTTTTTGGTTTACTAATTCAGAAGATTCAAGTCGACGTTAAAATCTTATCATCTTTGAAATTCCAGACGGATCAAAGGACACCGAGAAAAATTTGAGGGGAAAAGGAATTGATATTATTTTCTTAAGGCGACGGACCGTTACTTGCACTTCTGTAGCGAGGATTCATCACCCTGGTAAACGCGTAGGAAAGCGGCCGATCATTCTTTACATTTCGAACAGCAAAAAAAGTATAAATCCAGCGGAATACAAAGAAACTTGAGGGCACAAATATTTCCATTCCATACCAGTATTCCCAAGAAACCCTTAACGAAAGGAGGCTACTATGAAACATTTCAAGCGAAGATAGAAAGAGCAAACTAAAGGCTTCTCTAGTGAATGACAAAGTTCGAGTTGCCAATAATCTGTATGAAAGGAACGAATGTACAAACGACCCTGTCTAGTTATCCCCCTCCAATGAAACGCCTGTCAATGTGTCACAAGAATTACATCCTGTAATCAAACAGTTTATTCTACTGAATATGAACGCACAAACCATTGTCAATAACACGGACTGGTTTGACTTAGTTCTTTAAAGTCATAACCCACATGACAAGATCATTACAGAAACGTGTCTGAATGAAAATGTGTCAGATAAGAAAATGTTTCCTGAATCCTACCAAGGTTTTCGTCAGGACCGCTTCTCTCGTCGTGGCGAAATTGCAGTCGTTTTCAAGGCATTCATTTGTGTAGCAAAATTAAAACAGATTAGTAATATGAAAGTTTAAATTTACGTCTCAATATCGGGGGCGGAAAAGTTATCGTTTGTGCTGTGTGTTTGCCTCCTTCTGCTAGTCCAGATTATTTAAATTGAATTTATCATTGTATAATAAAATACAAGGGTGCATCCAATCTTCTGCTTGGGGACTTTATTCTCCGCCATATCAACTGGTTGCAATTATCTAGCCCATGTTATGACGATATTACTTTGACATAATGTCCGCCTGTGAGCTTTCTAAAGTTGTTCAGGAATTTACACGTGAGCATGGGTCGAGCCCTTCAATTCTAGACCTTAGATTTGTTTATTAGTGCTTTCACTGAATATTATGTAAAGCTTAAAAAAAGCAAATTTCATCACAAACACCTACTATTTGATTGCTATCTTAACCAACCTTCGCCAAAAAAAAAAAGCAGAGTCACTATGGTGAAGGATTTTTGGAAGTCTAATGAGAGTGTTTTGGATTATCTCGACTACTATATTAGCGATTTCTTTGAAGAGGATGTGATTTTGCTTTGAAACAACTTCATAATGTTCGGAAAGTTTGCAAAAAAGCCGTCGGGGCAAGATTGATTACTGCCGTATGTTCTTTGTTTGTTTTATTCACATTGAATGCATTTAAAGCAGATGCAATTGCATTACCATAATTGGTAAATGCGACGAATTTACGTTTTCCGCCCGGTTGATTCAGGGCATTTTATTCTGTTACATATTATCTCGAACATATTCTACTCCACTTAAGAAAAAATATTAAAGAATATCTCGCACAGGAAACTGACGTATGTTGATTAACCAAACTGGTTTCTTTTTGTTGAATGCTCGAATGTTATTTTTTTTCCTTACCAATTAGCTGGTTCAGTACGTCCCAAGTTTGTTTTACTATTTCACTACTATTCACTAATTGATTGGAATTTGTGTTTCATTTTTATATCTTGATCTGTGAGTTAGCTTTTGTTCCTTCTTGAACGGAATGAATGTATGAAAACACACTTCGCCAACATTTTCAGGCTATAGATCCATGCGGCTTTGTTGATCACAAAAAATAAGCTTACATGTTTTTTTGCGTTACGTTTTTTTTTTTTTTTTGGGGGGGGGGTGACAGTTTAAAACATTTACACCGATACACACGTTGAGTTTTAAATGATGCCACCCACATAGTTTTTCGGTACCTTAAATACAAAGCGGGGCCAATGGAAATGAGGCATCGTAATTTTTCGACGTTTGATAATCTAGGAAAATGAAAAAGCCAAAATGGGCAACCTCTTGGAGGTGTCCGCGTTGCGGGGCCTGTTGAGTTTGTCCTGGAAGCTCCTGTTAAGTTCGTCCTTGAGGTTGTTGTTAAGTTCGTCCCTGGGGCTGGTGTTGAGCCCGTCTCCCAGGTTGTCGATGATTCTGCGGATCACATCATAAAGTACGAAGTCGCAGGTGCAAACAACCTAACGTGTGAAACCAAATAGGACTGTGACGTGACAAATCAAACTTTATATTCAATGAATAAAAATATTATAAAACTTCATATGCGGAAGCCAATTTTTAGGCGTAAAAAGCTCCA
The DNA here is from genome assembly GCA_013358835.2 of Ixodes persulcatus. Taxonomy (NCBI): domain Eukaryota; kingdom Metazoa; phylum Arthropoda; class Arachnida; order Ixodida; family Ixodidae; genus Ixodes; species Ixodes persulcatus. The sequence continues at coordinate 81,526 of JABSTQ010009445.1, read as the reverse complement.
TGTAAACCCCAATTAGCAATGTATAGGAGCTCGCCTCTTGCTATAGATATTGGAGGTGCAATTATTTAGTCTATATCTACAACAATTTCCAAACAATACAAAACCATATTTTAAAATACAACATTTGATTTAACCACGTCTCAATTAGAGTGGCAACGTTCGAAAACAATCAATTTCAAAGCAAGCCGATTTTTTTATAAATCGGCTGACTAGAAACAAAGATTGTTTTCTTTCCAGACGCAATTTCCGGAGTGCAATATGTGGCCATCTATTCATTTCAATGCCATGCTACACACCATTTACTATGAAACTGCAGGGTCACAAGGCACAATTAGTGTAGTAATGGTACTCTTAAAAGTGGGTAAGGGCGGCACAATGCACCAATACATCCCAGTGTGCCGAGAACGCCGGTACGTTAGTGATTCATGCCTTCCGAACATTGATCAAGTGCGAATGTTGATTTCGCAGTAACGAGTCGATGTCCGATGTCACTTAGCTTTCGTGGAATCTCCGTTGCTCCTTAGATATTGGAGTGATTGATATTCAAATGCAATATACATTCCTTTTTATTGTCTTCAGTTCATCACAATCAGACCCTGAAAGAGATGGTTGAGTTGATTTCAACAAGAACCCATACTTAAGATCAAGTATTTTTGATATAAAGAGTTGCAGTGCCGTCGCCATAAAATTCGTAATTGTCTTCAGCTAAGCAGCAACGCCCCAGAAGAGAGAAAAAGTGATTTGAAAAGGAATCTTCTTTTTAAGACGCAAATTTTAAAGTTGCGACCTAAAAAAAACAGCATTTTTTTCGGTTTGCACAAAAAAAGAGACATGAAAAGTGGCAAGGACTAGGCTCCTCTTTAACCGAAGGCAACTAAGGGATTACTAAACGTCGACTCAGCATCTTGCTGGGATGGCAGTGGAGGCGGTTCGCAGCACTAGCAAAGCCAGTTCTCGGTCCTGCTTTTATCACATTCAGTACCGCGATACCCCTGCGTTCAACTTGCACCTCCGTTGCCTGGCCACCGTCTGGGTGAAACATTTATATATTTATTTATTATTTATTCGTCTATACTGTCAGAAATTATTATTACCGCCAAGACAGGGGATGCATGCAAAGCAGGCAACGCTACATAGAAAATACAGCACAAATAAGTCAAAACAATGCAATGCACATGACCCCTGGACAACGATGTGATTAATTGGCGCATCGTTAAATTTTTCTAGGGTTTCTCAGCTGGTAATATTTTTAAATAGTTTCTTTCATTCGTTACGTGTGTTTTTATAGAAGTATATTTTAGACAGAAACGTTCTGCATAATGCTTTAATGGTGTTCGATTATGTTTTTTTCTTCTATTTGGATTTGTTCTTTGTAGTTGTATTTTCTTTTCCGACAGCTGTCTAAAGCCTTTGACTTTTTCCGATGCACTACCCTATGCATCAAATGGAAACCAAATAAGTTACAAAGGCCGTTGCGCTATAAACATTATTTCTGAGTTGGAGGTTAGTTGCAGACCGCCGGCTACGATAGCTCAGCTTGTGTAATGGATGCCGTCGTTGCGTCAATGCATGGGGGATTTAATATTTCTTTAACGGGCGGGCTGCATAACACGCAACTGCGGAACATCTGTACTCCCTAACATAAATTTATTCGATAACGTAAGTCCTGGAACAACGCTCTAGGAGACGGACCAAGCAGGTCTTATCTAAATTCAAGAGGAAACGATGAGTCATCTTCCCAGGCACTAAGGCTGCCCCCTAAGGGCGGAGCATAGAGTTAAACATCGGTGGAACCATTGCTTTTTTCAGGCGTCGGGGAAAACGTAACAGGAAAAAACAAGCAACATTTGAAGTGCACGTTCTTATTATCTGTCAGTTTTCGTTTGGAAAAAAAAGACATCGATGTGCAGTGTAAGAAACAAACTAACTTTCACAGACAATTGCATGTTCAACGCGCTGGAAGCAATAGAATTTCGAAGGGAACACGACTACCGTGTTGCCTGCTTTGTTTTTCCACTCTTCTGTTTTTGCCTACTTATTGTTTATATTCCACTGTTTCCACTGCGTAATAAATGCCGGGCTACGTTACCTTATTCGAATTGCGAAAAGTTAGTGGAAAGATGCTCTTGGGACTATTCTAGCATCGTACTGACCAATAGACCGTTCTTTCCTCCCAACTTGTTATTTAGTTACTGTCGCCGTGAACCGTGGAAACTGTATGCACCATTCCAATATTTAGAAGTACTCAATCTTGCACGCGAATCTTTGTCGAGTTGGAAAGTGAGCGAATCACGCGCCATACGTACGAACTCTCAAAATAGAACCGGAATGTAGCGCTTTTTGGAAATGGATATAGACGATTGTAAATCGGACATCTGGCAAACGCCATGTGTCTGCTCCTGCTGTCAAGTGCCTACATTTACAGGCTTTCCAATGCCACCTCCACGCGCCAGCTGCACATGCTTACACACATGGACATTAATGAGGCGCTATGCTTGATTTGTCTACAGTCTTCCTGCGCTAAGGACAATCATCTGTAGATTTGCGCGACGCAACCTCGAAACAGCGTGAGCTGCTTCGTGCACAAGCACCTACCTCCTGTGAAGTATAGTTATGATGGCGTCACGTATGCGTAGAACGCATAGTAATTAAGATCGTTTTTTTTTTTTCAAGCACCTTGCTTTTGCGGTGGCCACAGGGGACATGAAGGTTAGCGCAGTGTTCAATAAAGAAACTACGCCTCGCGCAACTAATTGTGAAGAGCCCTCTTTCCTTACGCAATGTAATGTTACGTTTTGTTGCTTTAAGTCACGTTGCGTACGTTTAAGGACTGCACGTTCGAGCTGTCCCGTCAACTAGCTTCATAACGTAAGCAACAACCAATGGGAAGCATCCCTCGACAATCGCCGCTAGCCATTAAAAGACGCCAGATGACCTCCACATGACTGTCAGATGACGCGGCGTCTATGTTAGTTGCGTGAACAAGCCAGGGTTTTCATTGACGTTTATAGTGCTGTATAGAGTATTCAGCTGCGATCAAAGTAACCATAAGTTGAGGCGACCACTACAAAGGCTACTACAGATAACGTTGCTCTCTCGGTTGCAGCTACTAAAGCGCCGCAGCCCCCTGGCGGCACTTAGGTAACTCTAGTCCCCTAGATCAACCAGGCAGAAAGTTGTGCGAGTTCCGCAATAATAGTAGAAGTTAGAATTGTGCGAAAACGAGACACCAGAAACATGGAAGGCGTCCGAACCATCGAGCCTAAGCGCTGATGACTACAAGAAAAAAAAACTATTTTAATCACAGATAATTGTGTTACTCCCACATCTACGTGATGAAACAAAAATTCTAGGCAGACAAATATAGGTCGCGCTCGGGCCCAGTCCGCCAATGTGCTCGTCTTTTTTATGGCTCCGCTAGAGGGTTTTTTTTCCACCTCCAACAAGGAACAATGTTTATGTTGTAACCACTTTCTTGACCATACACCAGGTGTATTGGTCGATTTACAACCGCACCAGAGGGATGTCGGATCTCGTAAACTCGTACTCTATCGTCTCTTCCGGGAAACAATGCTTTCACAACTCCCACTTTCGAGAGCAGGCGTGATTACAGGCTTTCATGTATTATAACCAGGTCCCCAAGTATGATTTGTCGTTTTGACCTCCCTGTCTTGTACAGGGATCGGTGGTTTCATTAGGTATTCCTTTGACCACCATTGCCAGAACGCTTTCAGGATGTTTTTCTCTGAGTTTCCAGAGCCTTCGCAGCTAATCTCTGTACCCATTTCTTAAGTCGAATCCTGACGGTTTTGGAAACGACATGAGTCTTTTCCTTGTCGTGAAGTGCGACATTGATAGTGGCTGAGGTTCTTGTGCTTCACTGTACGCGTTGGTCAATGGTCAAGAATCGATTATTGCTTCCACCTCTGTGAGGAGGGTCACTAACGTTTCTTCTGTCAGGACTCGTCGTCCATTGCTTTTCTTCAAACTCTTGACTGACCCGATCAAACACTCAAAAATCCACCCCACTACGGGGCACGCTCTGCCGTGAACTTTCATTGTATCCTGCTGTTTGCGAAGTAATTCCGCAGTTCTTCATCTTGTAGAATATTCCAACGCTCACTTAAGTCTTTTTTGCTTCTCTTAAATCACAATGCATTGTCAGCCAATCAAATTTTGGCACGCCTATTTTCTACACAAATCGTGTGAACGCATGCAGGAACGTTTCTACCGTCATGTCAGATACCATTTTCAAGAATACTGTCATGGTAACTGCACATGTGAACAACATGAGATATGCCTTCCTCTTTGTATTCCTGGCTGTGACCCATACGGGTCACGTGAAGGCGACACCCACGACTGCAAACGCTTCTGCTTCTGTTACGAGTTCTGCGGGCAAGGGTACCGTTCCTTCTGACATTGGTCTGGCGTTCCGCCGTTGAGATGGGATGCATCTCCTGATTTCGTTTTTTTCATCTGCCGAGCTCTCACGACTCAGGAACGCCCCCGCGATTGCACGAGAGTGTCACGCACTCCCGCGTGCAATAGTCTACGATGCGCTTCAGTTATCTGCAGCTTCGAAAAGTGGTAGTCATTCGGTAGTCCAACGAGGTACCTTCTTTCAGAGGAATTATAGAATAACTGCATTCTACCTTGTACCCGAATTATTTTTTTGTTATCCAAAAAAAAGGAAAGTCTCTGATAGGGAAGTATGGCGGTAATTTCTTGGCGTCTTGAACATTATTTATCTCCTGTTTGAAGACTCTACGCTGCACATTCTTTATTATACTGCCACGATTGAAAATTGATGAGGTGATGATAACTGAAGAAACTAAACGTTTAATGGGGCGAATTTGTGCCCCAAACAAAAAGGGAACAGAAGAAACCAGCAGAGCGCAGCGGGCGTCGATGTCCGCGAAACCGCAGGATCGAGCGCTGGGGCGAGACTGAATGCAGATCGCCATGCGGAGCCCCTTGTGTACCCGTGTGGGCTTCTGGAATAAACGGCGTAGAAGGTTCGGCGTGTAGAACATTCTGACTTCGAACAAAAAACCCGGTTCTCGAATTTACGAGAACATTACGTTAAAGTCAACACAAATGTGTCCCCGCGGCCAGGAATTGAACCCCGGCCTGCTGTGTGGAACGCACGCGCGATAATCGCTAGTCCACGAGCGCGCTGCCTGCTTGGTCAGCTGCGCTCGCGGCATCATTCCCCCCTTTAAAAAAGTGCATCGTCCCGATGCAGCACAAAACGAAAACACAGATCCACAGCAAAAGGGTAGCAGAGTCGCGAGCCACGGTTCACAGTTCACTCTTTGAGGAGAGTCCAAAGTTCTATCGTTCGTAATACGGCTTGAGCCGGAAGACGTGCACCACCTCACGTCGGGGCTGGCGTCTTGCAGATGGGCGCGTTCCGTCGGGTAGAACTTTGTAGTTCAAATCACCGAGGCGTCGAATGATTTTGTAGGGTCTGAAATAGCGTCTGAGAAGCTTCTTGCTGAGACCGCAGCGCCGTATCGTTGTCCACACTCATACCCGGTTGCCGGGTTGAAAGTGGACGTCCCGGCGACGAAGGTTATACCGGCGTGCGTCGACTCGCTGTTGGTCGTGGATTCGAAGGCGGGGTAGTTAGCGAGCATCTTCTGCTCTCTGACTGACCGCATGGGCATCGTCGCATCCGTCATCTGCTGGCTTAGGGGGCAGCATCGCGTTCAGCATGGTCGTCACTTTTCTGCATGCACCAGCTGGAATGGTGTAAACCCGGTTGCCTCTTGAGCTGCGGTGATGTAGGCGAACGTGACGTATGGTAACACCTTGTCTCACGTCTAGCGCTCTACGTCGACGTACATGGAAATCATGTAGGCGATCGTCTTGTTGAGCCGCTCCGTTAGGTCGTTGGTCTGCGGATGGTACGCGGTGGTCCGACGATGGCTGTTGTAGCTGAGCTGAAGGATCTCTTGCGTGAGCTGAGCCAAGAACGATGATCCTCGGTCAAGACTTTGGGGGCGCCATGTCGAAGGAGAATAGATTCGACAAAAAACTTCGCGACGTCTACCGCTGTTCCCGACGGAAGGGCTTTCGTCTCCGCGTATTGTGTAAGATAATTGGTCGCGACGATAATCCAACGGTTTCCTTGCGTCGATGTTGGGAACGGCCCAAGTAAATCCATTCCGACCTACTGAAAGGGCGTAGTCGGGGCAGATATAGGCTGCAGGAGTCCTTCTGGCTTCGTCGGAGGCTTCTTACGACGTTGGCACTCATAGCACGACCATGTATACAGATGGACGGTTTTCGGGAGTTTCGGCCAATAGTACTTCTCACGAATCCGGGCTAGTGTCCTGCTGTAGTCAAGGTGTCCAGCCGTTGGGTCGTCGTGGCACACTTGAAAGATTTCTTCTCGCAGGCTGGCAGGAACAACCAGCAGCCAGACAGGGTTGCTGGTTCCGAAGTTCTTGAAGAGCACGCCTCGTCGCAGAACAAAGCTTAAAAAGTCTCGGGCCAGGAATCGCGGAACGGAACTTCCTTGACCATTGAGGTGGTCGATCACGGCGCGAAGTTCGGGGTAGTCTCGTTGAAGTGCTTCCATGTCGGTATCTGTAATTGCTCCGAGAAAACGGGCGTCATCATCGTCGTCGTCGGTCCTGTCGGGAGGAGATTGGACTGGGGCTCTGAACAAACAATCGGCGTCATTATGCTTGCGGCAAGACTTGTGCACGTGTGTGGTTCTTGAGTTTGTACCCTGCCCATCCTTCTTGGACCACGTGTGGTCTGCAGTATTTAATAAATAAAATAAATGGTCACGTCGAATTCTCGCAGTCGAAGGCTCCAGCGAGCGAGGCTTCCTGACGGGTCCTTGAGGTTGGCGAGCCAACAGGGAGCGTGGTAGTCCGTGACAACGCGGAACGGGATCCCGTACAGGTACGGGCGGAACTTGGTTAACGCTCAGACGAGAGCGAGACATTCCTTGTCGGTTGTTGAGTAATTTTTCTATGCCTTGGACAGTGCCCGGCTTGCGTAAGCGATCCCCTTTCTGCTCCGTCTAGTCTTTGAACGAGCACCGCGCCTAGCCCGGTGTTGCTGGCGTCTGTGTGAACTTCCGTTTCCGCTGATGGATCGAAATGTCGAGAATTGGGGGCGACTGCAGTCTTTCCTTCAGTTCGTTGAACGCTTGTTCTTGCTCCTCCCCCACTGGAAGTTCACGTCGTCCTTCGTCAGATGCGTGAGTGGTGCAGAAATCTTGGAAAAATCACGAACGAAACGTTTGTAGTAAGCACACTGCCCAATAAAACTTCGTGCGGCTTTCTTGTCTGATGATTTCGGAAATTTGGCGACAGCGGATGTCTTTGCAGGGTCAGGACTTCCACCTTAAGCACTCACGACATGGCCCAGGAATTTGAGCTCGCCGTAAGCGAACCGACATTTTGACGGCGTCAGTGTCAGTCCGGCATTCTGGATAGCCTGTAGCGCGGCTCGCAAACGTCTCAGGTGCTCGTCGAAGTCGCTTGCGAATACCACGACGTCGTCGATATAGACGAGACAACTTTGCCATTTCAAGCCGGAAAGAACGGTGTCCGTTACGGGTTGGAACGTCGCCGGTGCTGTGCACAGTCAAAACGGCATCACTTTAAATTCGTACAGCCCGTCCGGCGTGACAAAGACAGTCTTTTCACGATCTCGTTCGTCGACCTCAATCTGCCAGTATACCCACTCTTCAGGTTCATCGACGAAAAGAGTCGGGCGTGGCGCAGCCTGTCCAGGGTGTCGTCGATGTGTGGTAGCGGGTAGACGTCCTTTTGTGTTACGGCGTTCAGTCGGCGATAGTCCACGCAGAACCGAAGAGTCCCGTCTTTCTTTTTCACTAGGACTACCGGTGAAGTCCACGGACGGCTTGAGGGCTGGGCAATGTCGTCGTCGAGCATTTCTTGGACCTGCTTCTGGATGACTTCTCTCTCTTTCACAGAGACACGATACGGCGACCAATGAACAGGAAGCGCGTTGTCTTCAGGGATAATTCGGTGTTTCGCAGCGGTCGTTTGGCGCACCTTTGACGACGTGGAGAAGCACTCATGAACTCGGCGAGGTCACTCAGTTTTCGTTGTGGGGTAGGCAGGGTTGGGTCGATGTCAAACTGCGAAGCGGTGTTGTCTTGGGTGGCCACGAAGAGAGGTCTTCTGATATTCCGGCGATTACGGGTGAGTCCGGGAGTTTCTCGGCGTGACCCATGGCGGTGCCTTTCGGAAAGTGCTGGGCCTCCTGACGGAAGTTCATTACGAGCGCGGCAGTGTGTCCGTCTTGGAGCTCCGCGACGCCTCTTGCGATGCTGATCCCTCTTCCTAGAAGCAACTGGAGGCTTCCTTCGAGCAGAACGTCACCGCAGAAAGTCTCATCGACCCCGACGGGTACGAAAAGACTCGACCGCGGCCGTAAGTTCACGTGGTTTGCGAGTACTCGTACCGCGGATGACGTCGCTTTGGGTTCCTCCGGTGGTGGAGCAGGTATTTGTAGCGTCAGCCGGTTTCTCCGAGGTCGATGACGGCGCCATACTCGCAGACAAAGTCCATTATGAGGATACCGTCCCTCGAACAGTCTTCAAGAACGACGAACTTGACAGGGCACGTCTCACCGTGGATTTCGACTCGAGCAGTGCACCTCCCGACAGGCGTAATGAGGTGTCCTTCAGCAGTTCATATCTGCGGCCCCTCCCACGGCGTCGTCACTTTTCGACGGCGGCGAGAGAGCCTCCCACTCAAGACTGAGTAGACTGCTTTGGTGTCCACGAGTGCCGATACGTCGTGGCCGTCGATAATAACGTTTAGGTTGTTGGACACCGATACAGGCGCGTCGTTGTGATGCGGAGCGTCGGGAGAGTGGGAGCGCTCCGCCGTTCTTGGAACCTCTTTGCTTGGATCGTCTTCGGCAAAGCCACCTCCAGGCGTTGCCGCACTTAGTTTTCCCGACACGATAGGGGCGACAGGCAGTCCCGACAAGGGCGGCGGAAGGGCGAAAGCGCACGTCGAGGCGAAGGCGAACGGGAACCTCGAGGTGGAGTCGGCACCGGGTACAGGGGTCGTCGGAGGTACTCCTCGATGTCCCTTGGTCGCTCCCCAAGGCGGGGTCGCGGGCCGCTCGGCGGAAAGTCTCGCAGGCCCATTTGTCGGTACGGGCACCTCCGGTAGACGTGATCGGCCTTGCCGCAGTGATAACGAAGCGGTCGGCGATCGGCCTTGCGCCACACATCCGTCTTCCTTGGCGCCGGTTGTTCAGTGCGGACGAACTGGGGTTGCCCTCCCCGACGTCGGAAAGTCTGTGGCTCTGGTAGGACGCGTCGAGGTGGCGTCGAATACTGCTGGGCAGCTGGCGCCTGTCTTCGAGCTACCGCGGCCTAGGCCAAAGAGGGCTCCTCGGGTGCAGCTACGCTGGCAGGAGCCTCAGGTTGGAATGCCCGCTGGACCTCCTCGCGGACAACTTCGGCAATTGACACCGAAGCAGTCTGGTGGGTAGCAGGCAGGAGCTTCTTCATTTTCTCCCGGACGACGTCCCGGATGATCGCGCGTATGTCCGGGGTGTTGCTGCTTTACGGCGAGAGGGCAGCCAAGCCAGGAAGTTTCTGATAGTGGGAGGCGCGGGCTTGAAGGGCACATTCGATGTTTGTTGCTTCGGTGATGAAGTCTTGGACGCTGATAGGCGGGTTCCGCACAAGGCCTCTGAACATGGTTTCTTTCACTCCTCGCATCAGGAACCGCAGCTTCTCTTCAAGAACGTTTGGGTCGACTCGGTTCATGAGGAGGAGAACGTCCTCGACGAAACTTGTGACGCTCTTGTTTGGCCCTTGGCTTCTTGCTTGAAGAAGTTCTTCGGCCTGCTGACGTCGCTGCTGGCTTGCAAAAGTGCGTCGAAGCTCCGCCTGGAAATCTTGCTGCGACGAAATTGACGCTTCGTGGTTCTCGAACCAGGTGCGTGCAGTGCCATCCAGAGGCAACTAGACATTTCGCAGGCTCTGCTCAGGACCCCATCCGTTGAACCGTGCGACGCGTTCCTACTTGCCCAACCAGTCGTCCACATCTTCATGAACATTGCCACTGAAATTCGGCGGCGTCCTTGGTGGGGCCTGCACGTAGACAATGGACGTCGGTTGCGTTCCGTCTGGCTGCGACGTGGTGTTCATCGCCGGCTTCGGTTGCTTCTTCGTCCTGTCCGGCAGTGGTCCAAGTTCCGGGGGTAGGCACAGGTTGCGGCGACTTGATCGGGTCTCGGTCCTTTCCTCGTTGGGTCCTCGGGGGCTTGGGGTTGGACTTGCACTGCGGGCCCTCGTAGGGGTGCGCTGAACGGACATGCCTACCCCGCACCTCAACCAAAATGTCACGAATGAAAATTGTTGAGGCCATAATAACTGAAGAAACTAAACGTTTAATGGGGCGAACTTGTGCCCAAAATAAAAAGGGAACAGAAGAAAAGAGCAGAGCTTCGCGGGTGTCGATGTCGGCAAAACCGCAGGATCGAGCGCTGGGGCGAGACTGACTGCAGATCGCCAAGCGGAGCCACTTATGTACACGTGTGGGCTTCTGGAATAATCGGCGTAGAAGGTTCGGCGTGTAGAACATTCTGACCTCGAACAAGAAACTCGGTTCTCAAATTTACCAGAACATTACGTTAGAGTCAACAAAAATACGTCCCCGCGGCCAGGAATCCAACCCTGGCCTTCCGCGTGGAACGCACGCGCGACAACCGTTAGGCCACGAGCGCGCTGCCTGCTTGGTCAGCTACGCTCGCGGCAACATAGCCTTTGGCTCTATTCAATTCTTCCGTAATTAGGGGTTCAGTGTGAGCGCTATTTCCTTTTGACTTCATTATAAAACGGAATACCCACGCCGTCGTTCGCCGAAGTCGCATAGCTGTGCTAAATCGCACAATTTCTTGAACCATCGCTTGGTCTCTTGTTGCCGTGGACAATGCTGCCACCTTTTTCTCGTCTCTTTCGTCTATATTAAACTCTTACTGTCCAGACGTATCTGGCAACCCCCCTCGTACTGTTACCAAGTGGGGTACTTTCCACCATACTCCTCGGTTGAGCAGCTCCATGGCCGTGATTTCTCTTGTCACCGGGTCAGCTGGGTTCTCTTTGTCTGGGCAGTGTTTCCAAGAGCAAGGATCAGAGTTCAGCTGGATTTCAACAACGCTGTTTTTACAAACTCTTTCCAGTTGCTTTGCTTCTCCGAGCATCAAATAAAGAACTATATTCGCGTCGGTCCAGAAGTCCACTTAGTGTATGTTCTATTGCGGCTTGATCTTAATGTAGACGCTTAGACTGTTTTCCAAGAAGCATCGCAAAAGTCGTAGCCTCGCTACGGTATTTGTTTTTAGAGGAGCCACTCGAGACTTGCAGAGCAGTATCGCGAACGTCGTGGTGCCGGAATCATTAGTCATAGCTACTTATACGTACGCCTGAGGACTTGCATCGGCAAAGAAGTGCAGGTTTGTCTTGATCGTCGCTCCCTCTGTTTCTTGTCTGTAGAAACGTAACACCACGACGTGACATATCAATGGAAGATCTGCACACCATTTGTGCAACTCACTGCGCAGGTCAAAAAGCAGTAGGTCGTCCCACTCGATCTCGTGTTTCAGGTTCGTTGAAATAGGATACTTAGGCCGCATGACAAGTGGCGCGATGAATCCTAGGAGGTCGTAGAGTCTCGTTGTCTCTTCACAAAGCTCAGAGCATGTGTCTGACTGCCCCTTCACAAAGTTCAGAGCATAGTGTGGTGCAAATGTTAAGAGGCCTGTGGCAGGGTTCCACGCTAGTACCAGCACTTTGGAAACTCCCGCAACCAGAACCACTGATTGTTCCTAGTGGTAATTCGAGTCGATTTTATTTAAGAGAGTTATCGATTTGGACGCCCACTTGTGCAGCTTCATTGACGCTTGTCTGAAAATTGCTGTTGATTCTTTGAAGATCTTAGTGGCTTCTTCTTCGCTGCATGTACCGGTAAGAATGTCATCCACATAAATGGAATCTTGCAGCAGCACCGCGGTGCCTAGATACTCGTTCTTTATTGTGTCCAGTTCATGTTTTATCGTCGCAGACAATAAAAATGGGCTCGATGTATTCCCAAAAAGAACTCTCGTCATCCTCCAGATGAGAATTGGAGGAAGTGGTCTTGCGACCTGTGGGGGAGTTTCATACCACAGGAAGTGTAACACATTGCGATCATCTTCTTTTATACTTATCTGAAGTAACGCCTTCTCGATGTCGGCCACTAGAGCGACAGAATGTATTCTAAAACTAAGAGGCAACGCGACAATATCCGGGTACAGGCTTTGGCCGCTTTCCAAACAGTCGTTCAACGACTTGGAGATTTTTTTATGAAAAGACGCGCCGAATACCACTCGCAATTTAGAGGTAGCGCTCCTTTCACGAAAAACTGCTTGGTGTGGCATGTAGAACTTCCGAGTTCTAGTCCGTTCATCTCACACTTGTTCTGCAATTTTCCCTTCGGTGTACTTCCGGATCGCGGCATCGTAGTCGCTCATGAACTTATGGTTCTGAGTTGACCTCCTTGTTAGCTACTGAAGCCTTCTCTCCGGAACTCGTTTCTTATCGCCTAATTCACTGCGGGTATGCTCTTACCGAAGAAATATCTTCTTAACTGTTTCTTTGCAGGAAGTGATCACGGGTTTTGTCTCCGGACAAGGTTCGTCGGATGGATCGCTCGATTCAAGGTTTCAAAATTTTTTGCATGATTTTAGATGCATGTATGCTATTTGTCGTTGCGTTGAGTACAACCATCTGTCAGCCCTGGATGACGAATCCGGGAAGTTCTGTTGGACCGTGTACGGTCCTCTCAAGCGACGCCTCCATTGCTTGAAGTTCCAATAACTTCGTCACGAAGTTCCAATAGCAATCACTTTCATTCAATATGTACACGCTGTTTGGTTTATAATCTTAGCAAAAGTCCGCGGCCGTGTATCCTATTGTTTCTAGCTGGCGACGCACTTCTTGCCTTGGATCAAGAACTCTGCGAAAGTTTCGTTCTGTTTTGCGGTCGCCAGATGCTCCTACCGTCAGTCTTTCGTTTCCCGGGTGCTTGCATCTGAGCTTTCGTTACAGTAGTTTTGTAAAAAAAAGACCTCTTCCTTCCGCCGTCAAATCGCACTCTTACAAGGATGCGCTGTTTCAATCACAAGCTCCACATTGTCGCTGTTTGTAGGAGTACGGTTTTCTTGACCCCGCCTTTAATCGTAGATTGCAGGGCCAGTGAAGCAGCAGAAGTCGGTTTTTCCTTTTGTCCGCTTTTGTTTTCTTTTGATCTAGACAAGAACGTTGGGTCACACCTGACTGATGCGTGTCGACCTTGGCCGTTGGAGCAAAAAATGTTCTTCCAGCATTGTTCGGCATGTGGTTTTTCTTCATAGACCTAAAGCATCTTACCGAGCTTGTTAAAATCTTCCTATTCTCGGAAAGACCTACCGTTGTCGAGCACCATTTTGACTCGTGGTCTGTTGACTTGCAGAAACCACAGCTCGGCTTTACACTGAATAACGGTTAAGAGTTGAGCTTGTTGGGAAATACTTGTAAATACATCCGCTTGAACGTTATAATTAAACTTCCGCAGCAGTTTAGTCCTATCGTTTTCTTCTTTTCTGTAAATGTGTCGTGGCCATTGCTTTTGTTCATTGTTTTTTTTTAATTGTGCTTTGTCACATGAGATGTGGCTCCACTCTCTTTACCTTCTTTAGAAATTGCGCATTCAGATTTTTTGTTTTTTGTAACTGCCGTTCTTTCTTTATTTTCATCTTTCATTCTCAGAAATTGCACAAGTGATGGTAGTTGCCTTAGCTAGGACTGTTCTAGAGCGTGCTGTTTCCTTTCGCCAGTAGCGTTTACAGCCCCATTTTCGGGGTGACGCTGTTCCTTGTTCCAAACGACATTTCTGTTGAAGCTTAGCACAAGAACTTCTGGAATTAGCCGAAGAACAAGGGGGCTAAATAGAGTCGAGTAAGAATCTTCCTTCACCCCTAGGGACTTGAGCCCTCTTACATGCACTTGGAGGTCATCGTGTAGTCGTCGTAGTCCACGGACGTCTTGTGATGCCCTAACTAGCTCCCGTTCTGCTAGTTTCATCATGTGGTCATCTACTAGCCGCGCCTCGTTGCTGTAACAGGACTTCAAGAACTCCCTCTCATTTTCATAACTGCTGACCGTTGGTGGCAATCCGACAATCGCCGCAGCAACTTCTCGTGATAACGCTAATCTGAATTAGTGTAACTTCTCGGATGATGACCGTTTCTGGGTTACCTTGAATGACCTGCTCGAACTGCTCCCAAAAAGGCTGCCATTGTTGACGTTTTTCGTTGAATTTTAAGAGTTCGACTTTTTGTAGCATGACTCTCACTGACATAGGGGGTCTACGGTGGTTTGTTGCGGTCTCTTGACCGCTTTTACTTGCTCTTACGCGTTGGGTTCACACTTTGAAGGTCAATCGTTTCGAGTAGATGACGATGGCATCACTGTACTCGACGGTTCGAACATACTCTTGTTCAATGTCAGTCGCTGCCAACAATGGTTTGAGGGCAGAGTCCGTTTCGGTAAGCGGACCGTTTAGCGCGCTGAGGCGAGTTAGTAGGAAGTTGAGCTCTGCCTCAACCGGCTCTTTAGTTTGGGTAGCTTTATCAATCTTCGTCAGCAGCTTTGTTACCTGTGAATGAAGGGCTTTTCGCTTCTGTTTCAGCCTATCCATTGCAGCGTCGTTATGGTCCCTTCTGTTCTCGAGCTGTATGGTGTCTTGTTCTGTAACCTCGGTACATCAACGCTTGCGACACTTTCTCCACCGGCAGATCGTACTGTCGTGATCACAGGTTTTGGCACCAAAAATGTCGAAATCATGGAGCCGAAGCGCTGATGACCAGAAGAAAAATAAAAACATTACTTTAATTACAGGTAACTGCCTAACTCATACGTCCCCGTTTCCACACGAAAATCCCAGACTGAAAATTGGAGCTCGAGCCCGGGCCCAGTCCGCAAACGTTCTCGTCTTCTTCTCGCTCCGCTGCAGGGTTTCTTCAGAAGGCACAGGCTAACATTACTAGACCAACTCAGCTGGGAACTGTCGTAGCGCCTGCTTTGGAAAAGTAAGCATGATTCTTTTTCAAGAATCGAACTAAGGGCAATCGCAACGCCGCCATTTTGTCTGCAGCTGCCACTCCGGCAACTACACTGCTACATGTGTTGGTTCAGGTCAAGTCGCGCAAGGACCGTTGGCGCCATCTCGCAGTGCCTTTTTGCAGAAGCTATATAAGAGAACTTTCATGTTTTGACTGGTCGCTAAAAGGCGGCGCTGTTCTCATATAAGTTTGGTCTCGGTGGACGCGAGCGGTGAGGGTGCCAAGGGTAAGTTTCCGAACTAAATGTTTCAGTAATATTGGCACAGACAAAACGCTGTGACACGATGAACAAGTCAGGCAGAAACACAAAGGCGTGTCTGTGCCTTCCTTGTTTCTAGTGTTTTGTTTTTGCGTTGCTTTATCTTGTAATACCCCTACATATTTTATATTCGCCACGTTAAAATATATACTAATTGAGAGTACAAATACCTTGTAAATACACACATTTTTATAGATAAGTGTTTTTTATTGTAAATATGTACCTTCTTATGCATTATGAGGTTTTTATAGCATGGTATTTACGTGTGAAGACGAAACTGTGCACGAAACCAGAGAACGACTCAGTGGTCAATGGGCCAAAAAGCCGGCAGGGAGGCCGTTACCCTCTTCGTCCCTGGAAGCTTAATTCCATGCTTTTTTTCCTTCGATTTCGAGCTTTTTGTGTTGTTGGGTGGTGAATCTTTTCAAGCCTTAGGTTTCGGTCGATACGGCGATGATTTCGGCCGATCCGGCGATGCGAGGTAGATATATTGGTATTCCGGTGCGTGCCGGTGTGCCTCATCGTTCACTGGATGTTGTGGTTCCGCCCGTGTGGTTTTTTGTGTTCTCTTTGGGCGAGGATATGAAAGATAACACACTGATCATCTACCGCTCTGCGTCAGACATGTGCCTTCTGGAACCGACGAAATTGGTCGTAATGCTGCGGCCACGTTTGTGATTCAGGTTTCATTTGACCGTGTTATACTAAACTGATTGTGTTTACATTCACTCGCGTCGGATGTTTTTGTTCAGACTGAATATCATTCATAAAAATTAGCCATGAAGGTACCCCTTTAGTTTGCCGTGTATGACTCGAAAAAGATGAGGAGCTATGAGCTGCCTAGATTTCTCGCTGGAACTTTAACCGCGTTAAACACTGGATCGATGGCGATTTAGATAGCGGAATCAACGCTGAAATAATGATCGCATAATTTGCCTTTGCATATGTAATAAAATCTCCTTTCTACCCCAATTTTCGTATGAAGCTTTTTTTGTAAATAAACGCACCTTACGTCTTTCAGGCCGGGTACCTCGCAGCACCGTACGTACAGTCACGGGAGGTACGCATGGCAGTAACGGTAGCGACATGTCCGTGACAGTACCTTGAGTACCTCGTACGATTTTCCCAATGTGCTACAATAACTCTTCGTGCAGTACGTTGAGCACTGCACCGCTCAATCGAGAAACAATGTTGAATGGGCGCGTGTAGTGCAAACTTCCGCGCAACGTTGCCGCTTTTTTGGTGACGGCGTCCAAGTCAAGAGTAATTTTGATTTCTTCTCAGTTGACGAGAAAGTTCGGCGGAGTTCTCCACCTAGTCCGAGACATGAAAAACGAAGAGTTTCGTTGTCGACGTCGACGAAGCTTTGCCGCCTCGCTCGCTTCGCCATCAAAGCACAGCTGATGAGGAGCCTGCACGCATGCGCGTGCCCTCCCCTCCCTCGAGTCCCCCTATTTCAAACTCGCGTCGATCTCGTCTTAAGCAGAAGTAATTTCTCGTATAATGTAGCACAAAAAAACTTTCAGATTTTCCACTCTGGTGAAGAAGGAAGACAAGGAAGCTGTACTATGGTGGGAATGAACGAATAGTCAGCCGCAAGTGGGCAAGCCAGAGTGGAAAGCCTGGGCAGGTTGCGCCATCTATGAGCGACGGCGGCAACCAGACAACCGGCAACCGGTTGACTGGGGAAACGGGCCCTTATCAGCTCCTCTGTAAAAAACGGGGCTCAGTGAACAAGCCTTGAGTCTTGAGGTGAGAGGACATGTGTAACCGAGGCACCCGCCGTCACTCAAGAGGAACGAAATGCAGTAATGCGTAATGCGACACACTCAGGCGCGTGTGCCGCGTGAACAAAAAAATTTGCGGTAGCGCCTTCCCTTTGCTGGTGACACTAGTGAAAAAAAAAATGAAAGCCGTTTACAACTCCCTGCAACGCCGAATTAGAGCGCAGCTCTTGAGGAGGAGGAGGGAAGGGTACTGAGGGGAGGGTATACTCCTCCTCCCTCCTCCTCACCTCCTCATCCTGTCTGCTACTCCTCCCTCCGAGCGGCGTCGCCGTCGCCTCACGAGGGTCACCTGACCTCACGGGAGTCACGTGACCCCTGTGAGGTCGCGTGACGATGACGTAATCACGATGACGTCATCGCCAGTAACGTTACCAGTGACGTCACGTGTAACGTCATCGTGATGACGTCATTGTCATCGTCACGAATGATGTCATCAGTGACATCACCAGTGACACCACTGATGACGTCATGATCACTGCTGACGTCATCTTCACTGATGACGTCATCGGCATCAGCATCTACATCGTGACTGATGACGTCATCGGCATCGCCACTGATGATGTCATCGGCATCGTCATCGTCACTGATGACGTCATCGTCCCTGATGACGTCATCAGTGGCGTCACCAGTGACGTCACGCGTCCCATAACGCACCGCGCGGTTACGCCTACGGCGACGGCGACGTTGCTCAAGCCGGAAACGGGCGCCTAAGAGCTGCGCTCTGAAAACGCCGTTTACAATTCCCTGTAATGCCGAATTAGAGCGCAGCTCTTGAGGAAGAGGAGGGAAGGGTACTGAGGGTAAGGTATACCCCTCCTCCCTCCTCCTCACCTCCTCATCCCGTCTGCTGCTCCTTCCTCCGAGCGGCGTCGCCGTCGCCTCACGAGGGTCGCGTGACATGACGGGGGTCACGTGACGTCACCGGGGTCACGTAACCTCACGGAGGCCATAGTCATCGTCATCGCGATGACGTCATCAGTGACGGCACAGATGAGGTCATCACTGATGACATCAACAGCATCGGCATCGTCATCGTCACTGGTGACGTCATCAGTATCGGCACTCATGACGTCATTAGTGACGTCACCAGTTACGTGACGCGTCCGATCATGCACCGCGCGGTTACGTCGACGGCGACGCCGCTCAAGCCGAAACGGGGGCCTATGAGCTGCGCTCTAAAAAAAAAAGAAGAACATTTTGGCGGGAAAAAACACATTCCTTAAAGGGCCTCTGACACGCCAAAAAAAAATATTTTTTTTTTTCATGCTAAACGTTGCAATGGCATATCAGGACATTACAAAAAAATTGTTTCACTATAGAGTTGCGTAGGTTTTTTTATAAAAAATAGAAATACGAGGCCCAATTCAAAGTTCCCGCCGTGCACTGTGACGTAACAGTGTACCGCAAGGTGTCGGGGCGGTCAGAAGGGAGGCATCGCCGGAAGTCACGTGAGTTGTATCCCTCCTCGTGCTTACCGCGAGCGCGTGTAATATTTTTATAATATTTTTGTTATTCTCCGCACCTCCACGAGCGATCCAAGCAGACAAGGTTTCTTTTATTTGCTGTTCATCGCTTAATGTTGCTGTAAAGGTAGAAGAAGCGGAGTCAGTGAATTGACGTGATCAACTACAATGCCTAGAAGGTGCTGTGTGAGGGACTGTCCCGGTATTTCAGCAACTGAAGAAGAGATCACATTGCATGCATTTCTGAGACATACATCGGCCGCATGAGCACCCAGTAAAGAAGTTCTACTCATGCTCTAGACAAAATACGTACTTTGTGCTCGACGTTTACTTGTGCTTGGTACACTCACCAGTTCGTATTCTTTAGACGGCAGGCATCTACAGCCTGGAGAGTATCCGATGATTCAACGACCTCGGTGTCTCAACCTTCAGCAATGCGATCGGGCGTGTCGTATGCTAGCAATCCTAATTTCTGCGAGCGTTCTAATTTTTTTTTTTTTTCAAAACTTGATAGCTTGTTTTGCGCCCAGTATAGCCCTGTATTATCGGACTGACGTCCATGCACTCGTACACTGGCTTGTACTCGCAACGCTTTCATCATTGACCTCCATCACGTCGATCCACTGACTCTTCGTGCTCAAAATTTACAGCACGCAAACTAACCAACGGTGCAGGGATAAAGAGATAGTGGAACTGAAACTTCGTTTTCTACGATCGCTTGTACGAAGAGCAGAATAATAAAAAGAAAAAAAGTCTTAGGCACGGTCGCGGAGAGCACGAGGAGTGAAACTCACGCGACTTCCGGTTAACCCACTTTTAGTGACGTAGCTCAATGCCTCCTTTCTGACCGCCCCGACACCTTGCGGTACACCTTACAGTGCATGGCGGGAACTTTGAATTGGGCCTCGTATTTCTATTTTTTATAAAAAAAACTACGCAACTCTATAGTGAAACAATTTTTTTGTAATGTCCTGATATGCCATTGCAACGTTTAGCGTGAAAAAAAAAATATTTTTTTGGCGTGTCAGAGGCCCTTTAAAGGGGCTATGCAACAATTTTTTTACTTTGCGCAAATACCGCTTAGAACGGATCCCTGACGTTAATGACCTATGAAACACGCCTTCGTTTTTCACCCGACGCATTAGAAGTCCCAGAAAAAAATTAAAAAAACAACGAGCAGCGTTCACGCCCTCAACTCGCAGCCAGAACAAGCGGCCACGTGATCTGGAGCCGATTATATGCCGCCAATGTTGATCATAGCCACGCGCTGGGGTTGGCAAAGCACAGGACACGCGCTGAGTTCCAGACATTGTTATGGCTCGGCTATTGTCGTCGTTGCAACGATTGGACACGGGCCACTACTCGAATGCTTCTCGAGCTATCAATTATCACGAGCCTAAATCGAGTGCCCACGCAATGCTCGGGTCCAATCTATGAACCGCATTCAAATATCGTCATACGGGTGTACTGCGATCCCCGCGTTACGTCATCGAATTTTGCAAGGGAGAGATTGAATGAAAATGATCGCTTTTGTCCTTGAAATTACACCGCAACAAAGGAGTTTCTTGGCCAGTGGCATTGCATGCGAGTATCCTTCAGTCCCACTAGTGCCAGTAAGCTCGTGTAAAGTGAAAAACATTCCAATTGAATATCGTTGCACAGCTCCTTTAAAGGAGCTGTGCAACGATATTCAATTGGAATGTTTTTCACTTTACACGAGCTTACTGGCACTAGTGGGACTGAAGGATACTCGCATGCAATGCCACTGGCCAAGAAACTCCTTTGTTGCGGTGTAATTTCAAGGACAAAAGCGATCATTTTCATTCAATCTCTCCCTTGCAAAATTCGATGACGTAACGCGGGGATCGCAGTACACCCGTATGACGATATTTGAATGCGGTTCATAGATTGGACCCGAGCATTGCGTGGGCACTCGATTTAGGCTCGTGATAATTGATAGCTCGAGAAGCATTCGAGTAGTGGCCCGTGTCCAATCGTTGCAACGACGACAATAGCCGAGCCATAACAATGTCTGGAACTCAGCGCGTGTCCTGTGCTTTGCCAACCCCAGCGCGTGGCTATGATCAACATTGGCGGCATATAATCGGCTCCAGATCACGTTGCCGCTTGTTCTGGCTGCGAGTTGAGGGCGTGAACGCTGCTCGTTGTTTTTTAATTTTTTTCTGGGACTTCTAATGCGTCGGGTGAAAAACTGAGGCGTGTTTCATAGGTCATTAACGTCAGGGATCCGTTCTAAGCGGTATTTGCGCAAAGTAAAAAAATTGTTGCATAGCCCCTTTAAAGCCCTTTTGCATTGAGTAAAACCGGGCGACGACAGCAGCACAAGTTCATTTAAAAATGGTAAACTTTCTTGTCGGTCGCCCTGTTTCCTACAAAACCTGTCACATCGCTGGAACATCACCACAATAGACGCGACACTAAAAATGTTGCCTCTGTGCGAGAGCTTTCAGCAACAAAAGTAGCAGCAACTTGTGTTGGACGACGGGCGTTGCCAAGATCGGTGGATAAGGCGAATGTCATGCCTTGAACACAACAACACAGAAATCTTCAACGGTAGATTTCCCTTTTAAGAACGCGTTTATTAAAAGCTTATTCAAATAAATACCTGCAAAACTCTATTTAACAATATTCAAGGCTATGTTGCTGTTAAAATATTTTGATGCATGTTTTTTTTTTGTTTTTTTTACTGCGCGATTACGTCAACTGTTTGTCGAAATGGTGACAGCGACAGTCGTGGACGCTGGGATGGTTGTTGAAGTTAGAATTGCAGAAGGACCAACTAGCATTACTGCTAGTGAAATAAAATGGCATGCCTACTTATCCGTAATAAAATCTAATAAAAACCATCCACGAAAAATTGCGATTAAAAAATCAAATCTTGGAGACGACCGCTCTGATCATGATTGTCGATGCTTGTAACTTGAAAATAGCCGCTCCCAGAAAACTGAATTGTTTCGAAAATCCCCTGGACTTTTTAGGCGAAAGAAGTGATCACATAGCAGGCATAAGCAAACAGACGGCGTTGAAAAAAAAAGTTCTTCATCGTTTGTTTTTACGGCCTATTGTGGCGGTGTTGCATTTTAAGCTCTTATGCCCGTGTCCCACTAGAGCGACATACAGAAACAAACGACAACGACATGCCTCAAACCAGAGTCTTTCGCGATTTGCGAGGCTTTATAGAATAAAGGAGGCTATGCTCAAACACGAGCATCATGCACGCGAGGGTATTTTTGGCAGGCTTGCAATCGCTTGTGCTTACTTCACGAGCACCGAACGACTAAACGCCTGCCAAAGGTACCATCGCGAGCATGCTGCATGGGTGTGAGGCTTGTCGCTGTCTTTTGTTTCTGTCTGTCGCTTTAGTGGGACACGGGCATGACAGTTCAGCTGAACGCCACGCTACCAATACTAGGTTGGTGTACTGCCGGTGCTAACTCAGTTTTACCCTAGAAGTGCAAATTGCAGAAAAACGGAATCGGAAGACACACTTCACCAGCTTGTTTGCGCCCTAACTTTTTATACGCTTCATAGACTGGTGTAAATCACGAACGTAGCAGCGAATAGTTAGTTGGTTGGTAAGGGCTTGCTGCTTCGTCAGCGAATGAAGAACATTCTAATAAATAAAAATGCAAAATACTTCGTTTTTAAAATTTGTTAATCAGGTTCACAGGTCGATGTCATTTCTTTGTAATTCCCGGTTCTCCAAATGCACTTGCGAATCGTAGTCACATTTCCAGCGCCACCGCTCCGCACACGAATGAAGGAAAGCAATCAAGATGCCGGAGTGCTCCCCGTGTTGGCGGTGCCATCAGCGAGGTGTGACAGGGTGTTCTGCCTCTTGGAAACCAAATGGGCGAACAAAATTGTCGGCCAACAAAACATGGTTCCCGACAGATGCTGTTGCCTCAATCTGACAGAGACACCGAAAGTATGTTTCCCTCCTGCTGATGGACAGAGTTGTCCAACTGTTTCTTCAATGTGACAACGCCTTAAACCTTTTCTCCCGTCAACAACCCAGGATTCCAAGCACGCGCTTTCCACATATGACTGCATTCTCACAAAGGACTGTTCCCGCCGATTGAACTAAAATTACGAGGAACAGAAAATAATAATTTTGCCTAATTTTATAGCGCAATTTGGGGAGATGGAGTTATCTCTATCGCCACAACCAGACCACACATTATGTACCCTATTGAAAAATCTAATTTGTATGAAAACTTTTTGTGTCCAATAAACACATTTGAATCATAAAACATATATACGAACATATAAGGACAATATAAGAAACTTGTGAAAAAAATTTTATGATTCCTATATTGTTCTTCTGTGTTTTTATATATCTTGTATGAATCATATATGTTTATTTTACAAAATGGGGTTCTCATACAAATGGCTTTTTCACTAGGGCGGCCTCAAGATAAAATAAAAAATAAAATGCTAAATTGGAAAAAAAAAAAGATCTTAGAACCCAAACGATATGTGATTCCTGAATACTACTTTGCACACCATACTTACTATATTTGATTCACTGATATGTACGCCTTGAGCAAGCAATATGAGAAACACCGACGTTGCGGTATGAAATCCCAGCACATCTTTAGTGATTTAGATTTTGAAATTGGAGCTCCTCCCATTTCCGTTCAAATGAATCCTGCAAAAAAAAAAAAAAAAAAAAGCACAGAGTCAGGGTATAAAGTTAAACCAACTTGGTTATGAAAATTAGGACTATATTTTAGTATATGAGGACTGCTTCTGGAAGAAAACCTTCTGCAAACGGTAATTTAAGTTTATCCGGTACACATCGCGCCGGTCGACCCGCGGTGATAGCTCAAAGTGCGACAGTGCTTGGGCGAGCAACCGATGGCCGGGTGTTTCTGTTGCAGAAATGTTGTAAGTTGGGCGGGTTGGTACCAAGACCTCTCAAGAGAACAGTGCACAAAAAGACAGGGACATAGAGTGCTTGTGTGTTCTGCAATAGCCTCCTCTACACTTACAAAGCGTGGCAGTTCGACGACGGAGCCATAGAGTACCCGGTCGCAGATTAAGAGCGCGAGGATCTGGTAGCACAGAACATTTCTCGGGAGTGCGGTAGTGAGCGCACATATTTTGAGCGGCGAGGACCCCAAACACACTTTTCGCTTAAAAGAAACCGATGCGGTAATGTTTGGAGGTGGGCTAGTCGGGGGTGCATTGTAAACATAGAAATAAAACAGCGCAAACGAACACAAGAACAAGTAGAAGAGGGACACAGACACAGCGCTGTGTCTGTGTCCTTTCTTCTACTTGTTCTTGTGTTCATTTGCGCTGTTTTATTTTTATGTTTACGAACCGATGCGACTGGCTGCTGATGTCGAGGCTACAGCGAATTGCGGCAGCCGAGGCCGGTGGCCTCGGCGGCCGCAATTAAACTGTTCGCTAAAAATATCCTTTGACATATTCTTATTTTCGGATACTCACTCTGGTTTCCTTTTCACTTTCCGGCATGGAAACATTTTGTACTATTGAAAATTGCTCGGGAGAAGACGTTTTTGGTCTTCCTACATTAGGGAACCTAAAAACGTCCTCAAGACGTCTTCAAAAGGACCGGAATGTCCCGACCAGTTCCGGGCGTCCCGACGACGTCTTCGTCGAGACAAAGACGTCTCGACCAGCTGAGGACGTCCTCAGGATCATCTGCGTTGTCTCGGCATTTATGTGCCCGATGGCGCATGAACCGCTGAAAACTCCAAGCAGTGGATAGCCTTTAGTCTTTATTTTTTGGCTCTGGAGAGCCGTGGCCCCGCGGAAAGGCAACAGCCCGTACCATGGAGGCCCGCGGTGCCGCGCCTAGTGAACATGATAATGTGATGAGTATATACATGCAAGATGACGAAGACATGGGTGGTTGGTATGGGGGAGGATAGCAGTCCGATTCGCAGAAGTCCAGATTTCGTGGACGAGGGGTTGGGCAGGTCAGCAGTGAGTCATAGGTATCTGGCACGCCGTGCGATCGGTGCCTGAAGGTCCCCCAGGAACATGATTGCGCTTTTGCTCACGGGGGTCCACTGGGGTCGAAGCATCAGGCTCTAAGGATGTAGCCCAGCCAAAGCAGAAGCGGCCGCCTCCGAGGAACCGAGGCTCCGGGCTCAGATTAAGGCATCGCCGTCACCTATTCTGCCATCCTGTCATTGCTGGTCGTCGTCGACATCTTGCATACAGGCCTTTCGGCGCTGTTCCTGTGTACCAATACCTATAGTCTGTAATCAATCAGCCCCGGCAGTTTGCCGCACAATTTTGAGCGCAAACGAAACCGAACAAACCGAAACGGAGGAACGGGAAAGGGGTGGCGTTTTAAGTATACCCTCGCCAAGAGGAGAAAAAAAGGTGTCGTGCGTTTCGGCGTTTCGGCGTCTCGTCGCAGCGGGGTGCCCGTTACATGGCTCTCCTCTTATCCGTTGTTTGCCGCTCTACCTTTTCACTTTCGCCGGCCGCTTCACGTGACTATCTGCCAGGCTTTATCAGCATAGAGGAGGCTATGGTTGTGCATGTTCCTTCTCTCTTTCCTTGTCTTACAAGGTGTCCCTGTTATTCGTTTACATCTGAGAGGCTGTCGCCAATCTGGTAGCGTGGTTTAATATGCGCGACTGGGGAACTGAGGTAGGCACAATGGTTTTTATAGCGCAGCTCTTAGGCGCCCTGTCCCGTCTTGAGCCGCGTCGCCGTCGCCGTCGGCGTAGCTGTGCGTTGCATTATGGGACGTTTCCCATAATGACGTCACACGTGACGTCACGAGGGCAAAGTTTTCCTGCTAAATCTGGTGGAAATTTTCCGCTTAGTTTAGAGAGAAATTTTTCCCGCTAAATCCAGCGGAAAATTTTCCCGCTAAATTTAGGGGAAAAATGTTTCCGCTAAGTTTAGCAGAAAACTTTAGCAACAAAATTTAGCAAAAACATTTTCGTCAAATTTAGCGAGAATTTTTTACCCTCGTGACGTCACGCTTGGCGTCACGTCTGATATGTGACGTGAAGTCACGCCACGTGCGACGTCACGAGGGTAAAATTTTCCCGCTGAATTGGCGGGAACTTTTTCCGACAAATTTAGCGGGAAAACTTTGCCGCTGAGTTAGGGGAAACATTATTTGGTAGCGGGAAACGTTTACTCTCGTAAGGTCACACGTGACCCTCCCCTCCTCCTCCTCAAGAGCTGCTCTCTAATTCGGCATTACAAAGTACTGTAAATGTCTTTCATTTTTTTCCGCACAAGTATATTTTCTGAGCAAAATTAGGAGCACTATTGTCCTACTCGCGGTAACAGTACCGCAAAATGTTCATTAAAAATCCCCATCGAAGTAGCTACTAGAGCGCTTAATCGAAGAAACAACGGAAAATCCCAGTGAATTTGGAACACACGGAACATATTCCAGTTCAAATTTTGAAAACGTCTGGCACAATAATCACCCATCTGGCTCTTTAGCATAAATAGATGTTCGTTTTCCGTAGAACAAATATCTGCGGTTTTCGAAAGATAGACACCTGGTTCGCACAGTCAACATAGTCAACATTTCCCAAAGATTGTCTGCTAAACGACGAACCGGGACGCCCTCCAATTTCCCGACATCTGTTAATGTCATTGCGTAGACGGCACGCGTAGCCTGCGGATGCCACCGTCGATTGCACAAAATAGCCTTTTTTTACACGAGGTCAGTTAATCCGTTGATATTTTTACTCCGACCTTCCACTACGTAGTCGCACCTCTGTATTAAATTGCAAAGTCATACGTCGGCAAAACGATCTTTACGGAGCATCAAAAGTGAGTCCGAAGCCTTAGTCTGCATGCTGTAAAACAGTCGGGCTAGAAAGGAACATTGTTTACTGCCTTGGATGTGCCTTAAAAGTAATAGGTGTTTTTCTTCCGCTTGGGGGCGTGAACAACGCCGTCCCCTTGAGTACCACCTGAACAACCCTAATCAACTATTCCGGCCACCGTGATTGAATTTGTCTGCCAATGCAGTCGTGTAAAACAACTGTAGTGGTCGAGTGAAATACCTTTGGCTTAGGATAAATGAACAATAGTTTTTTTGGGGAAAAAACATTTTTGAGAACACGAATAAGGTGACGTGTTCTGCATAAGATCCTGCTGGCAGACAATATCAAGGCCTGCAGACCTTACCATTTTGCTAATTCCTTCAGTTCCGCCAGGAGCAAAGAGGCCAACAGGCTGAGATTGGGGTGTCTCCTGAGACTAAAGTCATAATACCTAGAACGAGAAGAAGCGCTGTATGAGGGGTAAGGTAACGGCGACCTCCCCGAGTCATGCTGCGAGGGGGAAACTTAAGCCCACGTTGAGGCAAAAAAAACAAAAAACACAAAAGTTTATTTTAGTTCGGCCGAGCCTGTGGATATAAAAAATGTCAATTGGCGGTGTTAGCTAGGCCGCCATGTAGGCAGTGTTATAAACATTCGTTTAAAAGAGGAACTAATGGAAACTCGTTCATCGATCCATCTCAGTCTCAAAATGATTTCACTTTACGAGTTCCACTGGTGCCAAAAGAATGTGTCCCGTTACATATCTAAGATCAAAACGCGTGGTTACGGTGTCATAATATTTGCTTATTTTAATCAGATATAGCGCAGAAGACGCAGATTAAATAAAGTGAGCGAGGTAAAATTTTATGATTGAACAACATTTTATTCATTTTGCGACTCCCATCAACGTAATCACATTTGTTCCAGTTCATTATTTCGACTTTTCTTTGAGTACTTCCCCATTCCATGAAGACGTGATTACGCACGGTGACATGCGCGCAGGTAAAGGTTATAAACGCCTCATACATACGGGATAAATGTTAAGATGAATACACAAAAAAACGCGGTTCCATTTGCCTATCCCTTGAAATTGTTGTTTCATGTTCTACGGAGTAATGCAACTGCTTCGCTGCTTTGTTCCCATAAAAGAATGGCGTTCCAGTAACGTCGTTCCTTGGAACGCCTTGTTATGCAAAGCTGCATCATGTGCTGTTTCATGGGCTTTGAGGATAACAACGTGGTTCCTAATAAAAGTTCGTTGCTGCAGGAAGCGAGTTTGTCTCGCATAATTCGCAACTTTCAGCGATGGCGGTACCGCGGGGAAAGAAATGCGATCCCTGCCTCCTGGATGGATAAAGGATGGACGGGTCAGGATAAAGGTGTTTGTCTACACCTTCCTTTGTGGACAAATAATATAAGACTCCTATATTGCTCGTACAGTTGAAGAAACTATAATCACTTAGGCGTCGCAGACAGAACCTCGTAGTGCTGCTCTATGAGAAACAGCCAGATGACAGCCATTTTGGTAGGAACTGCAGCCTGTACACTAACGCTTCGATCCCGATTTGGACGGTTCGCTAAATTCGGTTTCTCAATGTATCGCACTGGGATTTCCTACGGAGTTGCCCGAAGGTGGTGCATTCAATAATTGCGCGTATGAATACATAAAACGTTTGGAGAAGTAAAAATAAAAAAAAATCTGGTTTTGTCTATGCAACAATTATGGCTAAGCCTTTTTTTTTTTCGAAAATCATAAAAAAAACGTTTTTGGTTATTTTAGCGTTTTTTTAAGACTAATAAATCAGTGAAATTGAATTAAAATACAATTGGCTTACGTACGTTTCACTTCATGTGGCCCAATTTAACGCCACAGTGACATAAAATATCATTTAAGTTTACCTGCAAATATAGGAAAAGTGTTTATTTTTATTTACGTGATTTACTCAAGCGAACATATATTTTCACGATTTTAGTGAATGCTTCGACCACCTTCGAAAACCTCTTTGATAAAGCCTAGAGTGCTACGATACCTTAAGAACCTGATCAATGCGGACCGTCAAAAGTGGGATCGAAGCGTTAATCTACACGCTGTAGTGCGCTCCTCATGGGCTGTGGAAGTTGCGAATTCTCCGTGACAAGATTTATGCAGCCTTCAACTACCACCCATAAGAAAAAAACGTTTTTATGATGCTCTGTACTTACATGGCTTGAATATGAACACCCAAGATTAAGTAACAGCCTTGTTGCCTTCTGGCCTGTTTAGGCCTTGCTGAAAACTTGACGTCCATATCCGTCGAGCACCGCCCAGCGAAGAACAAGGCGAATACCTTCTTTCTCCTCGATAGGAAGCTGGGAATGAATTCGAATCTTAACACTTTGCATCGTTCTCGCCAGCACCAGCTTTCATTTCACGCGCTGCTGAGCTAGCCCACCTGAGTCTGAATATTGAAACCGCTAAATTACAAAATTACAAAACATAATAATGCGGACAGGAAAACACCCTATCTTTGCACGAAGCATTTTCGCAAGTTTGGATACTCAGTAGGTTCATTAGGTGTATTAGTTGTATATTTCACTCCTCCGTAGACCTCCCGGCGTGCAGGCGACGAGCAAGGGCAGATAGCCCACGCGCCTCCTGCACGGTGTATAAAACGGTGTGTGCCCACGTCGCCCACCTGGCTGCCAAACTCGTCAAACACAAATATTATTTGTGTTATGATATATACTCTGTTTCACCTTATGATGTACCGCAGGAAAAGCTACAAGTGCGTGCTCCTTGCTCTGGGGCACATGTCGGCAGCACAAGCTCTCTGGACTTAAAGGACCCATGAAACGATTTTCGGACTTCCGGCCAAATAAGATGGCGTTCGGGGATGCCTCTCAACTCATACAATGTTTCACGGGTCACGTGCGCATGACGCGCCGCAGGGTACGTCGCTTCCGGTCTTGTTCTGTCCTTAGCACTGTGGACGTTGCTACAGCGAGAGCACTCTCTCCCCTCTCTCCCCATTAATAGGCTGCTAAGACGGGCCATTTCGACGGTGTGGAATGCACTTTGCAAAAGAAACCCTGGAAGCTAGCCATCAGCACGCGCTCAGCAATCGCGCACACAGCTGTGGCCGCCAATGAATACTTCCCATACTCTGTTTCTCCTTGTGTTGTACCGCAGGAAAGCCTACAAGCGCGAGCTCCTTGCTCTATGGCACACCTCGGCGGCACAAGCTCTCGTGCACCAAGGGCCGCTGCCAACGCTATGAGCTCGCGCTTCTAGCCTTCTCTGCGGTACAACATAAGGTGAAACGGGGTATATTGCAGGCAGGAGAACCAGGCGCACGAGAAAGAAAACGAACTACGCAGCTGCCGAAACGTGTATTTTATATCGCGTTGATCACACCGCTCGTCCGGTAGCAGCCAGCCAACGTTGCTAGGCAGTGGAGCAGCGGGAAAGGGGACGCTTTGACTTACTCCGGAGAGATGGCGATGCGAAAACTTCGTGTACTGAACAAGAATATAAAACTTTCAATTCATTTGTTTATGTTGGAACAAAATCATTTCTAAACGTTACCATTAAACTGAGAATATACTTGTTCAAAAGCGATTTAAATAACCGCTCCCGCCGTGACGTCACAAAGTTAGTTCCTATGGCCGCCGTACGTGAAGTCAAGTCGAGAAATAGTTCCTTTTTGTTTTTGCGGTTACGCAGCGCATTCGCGACATTTCGAGAGAAGTGGTCGTGTTTTATGGTCCTTGTGCTAAAGTAAACAAAAAAGGGTAATAAGGTGCACGTTCTCTCGATGTTAAAGGGGCGTTGCAACGATATTCAATTGGAATGTTTTTCACTTTACACGAGCTTACTGGCACTAGTGGGACTCAAGGATACTCGCACGCAACACCACTGACCAAGAATCTCCTTTGTTGCGCTGTAATTTCGAGGACAAAACCGAGTGTTTTCATTCAATCTCCTTCGCAAAACCTGATGACGTAGCTGGGCCGTAGCAGTACCGCCCAGTGACGATATTTGAATGCGGCTCATAGATTGGACCCGAGCATGGCGTGGACACTCAATTTAGGCTCGTGATAATTGATAGCTCGAAAAGCATTCGGGTAGTGTCCTGTGGCCAATCGCTGCAATGACGACAACAGCCGAACCATAACAATGTCTGGAACTCAGCGCGTGTCCTGTGCCTTGCCAACCCCAGCGCATGGCTATGATCAACATTGGCGGCATATAATCGGCTACAGATCACGTGGCCGCTTGTTTTGGCTGCGAGTTGAGGGGGCGAACTCTGCTCGTTTTTCATTATTTTTTTCTGCGACTTCGATTGCGTCTGGTGAAAAACGAACGGGTATTTAACAGGTCATTAACGTCAGGGATCCGTTCTAAGCGGTATTTGCAAAAAATACAAAAATCATTGCATCGCCCCTTTAAAATCGTTTCATGGGCCCTTTAAGGGGGATTCAACCGCTATTTATTTGTACCCTTTTCCTCATAGATGGAGCAGAATTTTTCCGGAACAAACGAGTTGCATGTTTGCAGCTGCGCATGCAGATCGGGCGCTCGTGGTGGGCTCGGGCCACGGGCTGTTCGCCGCCGACCTCGAGCTAGATCTTCTTCGCTCTGCGTCCGCCGCTGGAGGAAGTGGCCAACAGGCGGCGCGATATACGAGCCAGTACATACGTAGATTGCAGTGGCTTACAAAACGTAGAATAAGCTTTGATTTCCGAAGAAATTCGAAGTTCCATCCACGTACGAAATTATCGAAAGCACAAGGAGCGGCGTTGCGGCCGTTTGGACCACCACATTTAACACGCAAACGTTGTTTTGCAAAAACAAATGAGCTTAATTTAAAGCTAGAAAAAAAAATAAAGTGGTAGTTTTGCACTTACTATGTCGTATATCAGCCTGCTCTTCGTCTGAATAGTGGTTTGCAAACCCGCTCTCAGCTTGTGTGGAGTAAAGCCCATCTATCCTGGGAAAAGTGGCGCCAATCATTTTTGTAAAAATGCTGGAGACACTAATTGAGCTGCGCTTAGAGTATCGGCACTCTGTTCCCCAACATTGTTGTTGGCGCCGGCATTTTGGAGCTTGTGCATAGTAGACGCAACTGCCGATCGAAATGATTCAAAAATGCGACTTCCTCAGCATTAGATTCGGTGTTAGGATGATCATATAATATAGCTTTGCTCTGTCGCGATCTGTTTAAACATTCGTGGACGATGGAAAAGCGTTTCCTACGATTTCAGTTAATTTGTCAGATAACTGGCAACCATAATTTTAAGCCCCAATATGAACAAGTTGAGTTACTCTGAAGCGTAGCCTATTTAGTGGCAGTATATATAGAAGAACATGGGGTCTGAAATCTAGCTCAGTGCTGCGCTGTTCCGCCATGATCTTCCCTAGTGCCACTAAATAAGCTACGCGTCAGGGTAACGACACTTGTCCATATTGTGGCTTAAAATCATGGCTGCCAGTTATCTGAAAATTTATCTGAAATCCCAGGAAACGCTTTTACGTCCTCCACAAATGTTTAAACGCTTCGCGACAGGGCAAAGCAATATTACATGAGCTTCCTAGCACCGAATAAAATGCCGAGGAAGTTGCACTTTTAAATCATGACGATTGGCAGTGGCGTCTGCTCTGTACAAGCACCAAGATGGCGGCGCCCACAGCAATATTGGGAAACAGAGTGCCGACCCTAAGCATCGCTCATTTAGTGGCGAGGTCCACACTTCTGCACGTCCAGAGTTGTGGACCTCGTCGAAGAGGTCTTCACTTCTGCGCTTCGAGTCAAAAGCAACAAGAAGCAACCGTTTCCCACCCGTAAACCTTACCAAGGAGTTCTCTGTCCAAGCAAGTGGCGCGGCTCTACTACTCGTCCACAATCGCGCGCCAAGTGCACAGCTGCTGACAAGATTGGCAACGGGTATGGCAAGAAAGGACACTTTCCGTCTGTCTACCTGTCAGCGAGAAAGAACCACCCAAATACACAAAGCCATGTTGCACTCGAGTTATCCTCGTAAATTCCATAAGTTGAAGGCGCTGCCGGCAAGTGCAGACTAAATTCATTTGATAAAAATCACGCTTTCAAGTACCGCCAACCATTGTTGCGGAAACGCGCAAGACACGTGCGAGGAGCGGGTGCTCCGCTGCCATTCGCTTCCAAAGGCCGCTCATTTCAGTACTGCGCCCACAACTGCTTCCAAGAGCCGCTCGAGAAACGGGCCTCGTGCACTGGCGCATTTGACGCCACTTGCAATACAAACGCAAACACATCGAAAGGCTGGAGTCCAGACAGATAAGGAGGGATCGGTGGCCAAGTGCAATAAAGAAAAAAAAAAGGATCGGTGGCCAAGTGGGCTAGAGCCGTTGGCTAGAGCACACCAGCTAGGAGAACGTGGAGCGAAAGCTCGCGCTGCATAACCAAGGGATCATGGGTTCAATCCCCACCCCTGCCCGTTTCGATCTAGAAGAGCATCGTACCGGCATGCGGTCGTGTATTATTACTATTGCGTGATGCACGTTAAAGACCCCAGGCTACCGTTGTACTGCACTGGCTAAATTGATCAACTACAGCTGGGAGACAAGTCGCCCGTTGAGGCAGACTATGTTCTAGGCTGTATAAACATACACACACCCCAATTTGTTTCCAGACAGGTAAGGTAGCACCGCTTAGTTCCACCGTAACATAGTAAGATCACTAATAATTGGGGTTGTGGGGATATTTATTCACCGATGTTTGTTTGCAAACAAGCTCGCTGCCGCCCACTATCGGCGGACCCCTGCGCGCTTCCGGTTTTCCTGTTCTTTTCCTCTTGTCACACATCCTTTTGTTATTTGTACTACGTTCTACAAAGCGCGCAGGTTTTTACAAACCTATTACAGGTACCTCTCCGAAGAAAAATCTTCTTTTCCGATCGCTGTGTGTTACTGAAGAAGAAATAAATACACTACCGGAAGTCTACTGGGGCACCAAATACTGTGGCGCCCTCGTGGTACCAACTCCCACCGAATGCGGTGAATACAGCGTGTTGTTGGTCATTCATTTAAAGTTGTGACGAGTCACTCGCTGTAGAAGAGCAATTTAGCCAGTGCAGTACAACTGTTAGCCTGGGGTCGTTCACGTGCATCACGCAGCAGTGATACACGACCGCACGCCAGTACGATGCTCATCCAGATCGAAACGGGCAGGGGTGGGGATTGAACCCAGGATTCCTGGGTTCTGCAGCGCGAGCTTTCGCTCCACGTGCTCCGAGCTGGTGTGCGCTAGCCCACTCGGCCACCGATCCCTCAGTAAGATCACTCTTGAAAGAGGTGTTCGTAACAAACAATAGCATAGTGAACTCCCGAGGTTACTTATGAAGACACTAAAGTTATTGAGAGGTTCATTTGATTTTGCCTAAAAATTAGAAAGGTAAAGAAAAAAAAAAGAAACGTACGCCTCACCTTATGTACAAACGTATTTTCTACTTATTGATTGCCCGTTTGGTTTTCTTAGTAATCCGCAAGACGGGAAGTGTTAAATTTACAAAAAAAAAAATTGTTTTGGGCGCCAAAACGTTAACGTCAAAATTCAATTTGCATCTCAAAGTAAGCACTTGTTTGCTGGTAAAGAAAATATAATGTAATTGTTCAAAATAATAGACTTCATGCTTCTTTTTTGTTTTTCATATCAACTAGCCACCAAACAAGGTCTACAAAGAATGAAAAAAATCTGAAATAATGTTTCATAATATAAATGTTGTTCGGAATAAGTATTTTAGCCTTCTTTGCAACTCATTCAACTATTTTTTTTTTATTTCCAAATACATATTAGTACGGTGCCTTCATGTGCGCTTTGCTTAGGGTGGAGACCTCTGGCCGATTTGTCCCACACTTTTCTTTTTCTTTTTTTTTTTGTTCAGAAGCGCGTGAAAGAGCGTGTCCCGGCACGGGTTTGTGGCGCTGACTTTATTATGGCGACATTTTGTTTGCGTCAATTTATCTGTATTTTACCCGTGAGCGCGTTCTGTCGGCATCAGGTACACAAAGGGTGGCAACTCCCTAAGCAGAAGGACATTGAGGCACTCTACATATTAGGATATCTCTGTTCAATCCTGCACGATCTTAGGGTGCTTACGAGCCACGCTTTTAGCTTATGGAAGCGTTTGACCACGCGCGCTAACATAGCACACACAAAAAAAAACTATCAACAAAAGTATCGCCTTCACAGCCTTATCAGGCCTTTGACTATACTCTGTTTCACCTTGTGTCGTACCGCAGGAAAGGCTACAAGCGCGAGCTCCTTGCTCTAGGGCACATCTCGGCGGCACAAGCTCTCGTGTACCAAGGGCAGCTGCCAACGCTATGAGCTCGCGCTTCTAGCCTTCGCTGCGGTACAACTAAAGGCTGGTTCACACATCTGCGTTGGTTGCGTTCGCATGCAACCGAAACGACCGTAACGACAAAGTCACCGGGACAAGTGTTCGCCGTACACAGCATGGCAAGCGATGCAAGGGGTAGCTTCGCGAGGCGATTCATGAGTCAGGGTTATTGCGGTGTTTTGGTCGTTACGGTC
Source organism: Ixodes persulcatus (assembly GCA_013358835.2). Classification (NCBI taxonomy): domain Eukaryota; kingdom Metazoa; phylum Arthropoda; class Arachnida; order Ixodida; family Ixodidae; genus Ixodes; species Ixodes persulcatus. Next base: position 46,498 of record JABSTQ010009445.1, on the reverse strand, counting down.
GTTTCGGTTGCATGCGAACACAACCGTTGCAAATGTGTGAACCAGGCTATAAGGTGAAACGGAGTATAGGAGTCTGCTGATGACTATACTCTGTTTCACCTTGTGTTGTACCGCAGGAAAGGCTACAAGCGCAAGCTCCTTGCTCTAGGGCACATCTCGGCGGCACAAGCTCTCGTGCACCAAGGGCAGCTGCCAACGCTATGAGCTCGCGCTTCTAGCCTTCGCTGCGGTACAACATAAGGTGAAAGGGAGCATAGTTACACTTTTTTCTGCAACGTTCAAAATGTGCCGACCAACGGAGCCATCAATTGTAATTCTGTTGTGTGTATGATTATACAGCGGGAAGTTAGTCAGCTCTGAGGGCATCTGGTGTCTTCGTTGTAGATGAAAGACAGTGCAGTATACCACTGCTTGTCTGACATCTTAAACGTGCATCACGCATTAGTGATACGTGCAGACTTGTACCGTACGCATTACAAGTAATCAAATTACTTGTAATCGAATACTTTTTGAAGTAATTTTGTAATCAGTTGATTACTTATATTAGGCAGTAATGACAAGACTGATCTGATTCCTTTTTGAAGTAATAAAAATGACTTCTAACCCCCTGCACCCACCTTCTTTTTTTAAATGGAAAAATAAAATTTACTTCTTTTTTCGAACAGAAAAAAGAATGATTTTTTGCGGAGCTGTAGAAAAGAATGTCAACCCCTTTGTATGTACAATTTTTGTGGAATGTTCGTTTTTTTTTTCGCGCTGGGACTGGGGCTGGGAAGCCCCAGGGAAGCCCCAGTGCGTGACAAAGGCCATTCAGGGCGAAGTTTGAGGGAGCAGAATGGAACTTTGTAAGTCCTTCGTTCAAACTGGCCCCCTCACGCGCGCACACACAGAAATAATATAAAAAAAAACAATCCTGCTTACGGTACCTACACGCAGCCCGTAGGAGAACCAGAACCGAAAAATGTCTAAAGCGGATGCAAAATATAACAAAGCCAGTTCAAATATTTTCCCATTTCCCCTACGTAGCCTTTGTGACAAGCAAGGTTTCGAGTTGAGAACTGGTCGGGGCGATCTCTTCCGCTAATTGATACTACACATGATCCGTTTCAAATCCTGGAGCTGCTGCTCTTTTGTATAACATGCGAGTTCATCCACATGTGAATAGTAAAATGAGCGACAATCAAGATCTAGAACCCCCTCCGCCCCCCCCCCCCGCCCCCAAACTGGCGAACGCCCAAACCATTAAACTTCTTCAAACGATTTCTATGCTTGTGTCGGCATTGTGAAGGTGCAACGACCACGAAGAGGGAATCCGTTTTTTCCTCTTCAATACTTGTGAAAATGAGAAATATAGGTTCGAAGTAGTTCATTGTTATGAGCGCTAAACATGTAAGCCTTCACACAATAAAGTAATCAGAAAAGTAACGGTTACTTCTTCAAGTAATGTCCAATTAACTTTGCTGTCGAGTAATCAAGTAATCCAATCGAATACTTTTTAGCCAAGAGTAATAGTAATTGTTATCGATTACGGTTTTTTAGTAACGTGTACAAGACTGGATACATGACAGCACGCCGGTACGATGCTCATCAAGATTGAAACGGGCAGAGGCGGTGGATTGAATCCACGATCAGTGAGCTTTACAGCGCGAGCTTTCGCTACACGTGCTACCGATCCACGAGCAACGAGACATCGCGGTCGAATTCGAGCTCGAGAGAAAAACAGCAACAGCAAGAAAATCTCCGGTTTGAGGCATTTAGTACTAGTGTCGCCATCTCGTTTATCAAGTTGGACATAAAATTAACAGGGTGATTTTATTTACACAAATACGCAAATACAACAATATTTTGCTGTCTCGTCATGGTCTTAAAATTGAGATTAGAGGCACCCCTAGTACGTACGGCCAAGCGTTTTGTCATGTTTCTCTTTTAAATAATTGTATTTTGAAAAATGCCTCAAAACGCTTTAAAAACAGTCAAAACTGTCATATTTCTGGATTTTATTAAAAATCTCCAACTCTCTAAAAGAAAAATCCAAGGGCCGCACAACCTTCATTACGTTATCACAACAAAACTTAAATCCACTAATTGTTTTTTGGCAAACTTTTTTGCATTTGTTTTCTAGGGCATACGCGGCCTGCGTGTTTTTTTGATAATAAGTAACCCCCAAAAGAATGAATACTATTGTGCATTCCTGAAACTCAGGTTTGTGTAGCGAAATTTGCCCATTGAGTGACGAGCGGTTGAATCCCCCTTAAGAGCGGCTGCAACGCTATGAGCTCGCGCTTCTAGACTTCTCTGCGGTACAACATAAGGTGAAACGAAGTATAGTGGGGGAGGAACCGAATGCTTCCCGCAAAATATTTTTTCTCGAAAACCCGCAGATTCGTTTGTCTTCATGACGTAATTTCATTGAAGGGGCAAGAAATCCTTACAACTCAATGGGCGCCAAACAAGAGCAGCATAAGAGCACGTGCGGAGACGACCCCGGTTTATTAGCGGCGAGATGTTACAGTGGCGCCCTCGTATGCTTCCTTCTCGTAACGTCAAGACTGTGCCACGGCCGGACTGGAAGCGCGCGCTCTCTTTCTCTTTCCCGACCACGTTCCGTGTTTAATGTCAGGTCCCCCCCCCCCCCCCCCTTCGCAGTTAGGAGTCTTACGAGAGGCAGTGGCCTCAATGCTCCAAGCGGGAGTCATTGAGCCCCAGGACCATTACCACGCGCTTCGTCCCCTTCACGTCGCGGCGGCAACCGGCCGTCCGGTGGATCCCCAGTGGGTCGACCTTTTTTCTTTTCTACTTTTGCACCTTCCCGCGAGTGTTCCTTTCAAGACCGTGACCGTCACCTCGACTGTCTACGCCGACGCCAGTGGAACTGGCCTCGGACTCTGCCTTCCTGACGGTAACGTAGCGGTGCTGACGTCATCCCCGCGTGGCATCTACCGGCGAGAGCTTTGGGCTGTGCTCCTGGCAGTTCTCCTCTCGCCACCCCGGACCCTCGTTCTTTCGGATAATCAAGCAGTGGTGGCGGCGCTTACCCACGGCCACGGTCGAACCTTCAATGTGTGTGAGGCCCTCGCGGCTACAATTTTGTTCTGTAATAAAGATTCTTGGGTGGCATGGCTGCCCACCGACTCCAACCTGGCCGACGCCCCCTCTCGACTCAACCGCACACTTTTCCGTGGGCACGAGAGGAGGCGCCGCTAGGGGGCCGCGCCTATATATAGGCCGACCCCCTGGTCGCCGGGTCAGTCGGTGGAACGCTTGGCACACCGAGACAGGGTTTGAAACCCTGTCTCGGGGAAGGCCCTGTTGTCGTCGTCCGTTGCGAGTTCGTCTTTACTTCTTAGGCTTCTTGGGGGACTTGGCCTGCTTCCCGGAACGGGTGTTGGGTCGGCTGGTCCTGGGTGTACTGGTTCCTCTGTCCGGGGAGGCGGCACGAGTGGCTGCAGGTCGTCGAGGGGGGACTGGTGGTCCCAGGAGGAGCGATGCGGAGGGGTCGGCGTAGCCCTCAAGGGCGGCTCCCCACCCGGACTGCACGACGTGGTACAGTAGACGGACTCGGTCAAAAATGCGCAGCTTGTCCCGGGCGGGGAGCCCGATACAGCGACAGTCCCACAGTTGGACGTGGCATTCAAGGAGCTGAAGCTCGGCAATCTCTCGCTTGCCGATGTGGGGTGAATTTCGGGCGACCTGCTGGATATGTACAAACGCCTCCGCGATGTCACGTTTCGCGGGGGGGTCGCTGATGGTGAACACGCGTTGTCGCCCAGCGACCTGCGGGTTGTACTGTCCATACGGGTTGTACGTGAACTCAGGTGGTACAAAAAAGCGCCCGGTGTCGGGGGCCGCAGGGAAGGGGGCGAAGATCCTGGGCTCTCCAAGGACGGGAGCAGCCGCTGCTGCGGCGTGGGTGGCCGGGTTTGGTTGGTACTCCTGACTTGATCCCAGTTGCCAGGCGTCGGAGGTCGTGGCGGGGTAGGTGGGCTGGGTGTCAGGGGCAGCATGGAGGCGGAGTCCTCCGAAAGCGGCCACGGGTGGGGCCTGGCCGGACGTTCCGGACTGGGTCGCGGCGACTCCTTGGAAATTTTGGGCGATTGCTTTTCCCACCGCTGTGGCGAGTGCATCGGCCAAAGCCGTTTGTGACTCTGCAGAAATTCTTTGATTTTCTTGGATGAGGGTCCGGAACTGTTGGGTGGCCAGCTCCTTGTCCTGGGCGACCAGCTGCTCGACACGAGCAGCGTGGTCGTGCAAAGCGCGGACAAAGCCGCCCGTATCCTGAGAGTCATCCTCGTCCGAGTTGTCGTGTGGGTCGCTGGTAGGCTTCGGTGGCATTCCGAAACCGTGGTGAGGAGGCCGAGAAAAAGGCCTAGCAGGGAAACACACAGCACAGACGTCACTGCCACACTGGTAGGTTGGGTCTATCTGGCTGTTTAGTGGTGAAACCCTGTCTCGGTGTGCCAAGCGTTCCACCGACTGACCCGGCGACCAGGGGGTCGGCCTATATATAGGCGCGGCCCCCTAGCGGCGCCTCCTCTCGTGCCCACGGAAAAGTGTGCGGTTGAGTCGAGAGGGGGCGTCGGCCAGGTTGGAGTCGGTGGGCAGCCATGCCACCCAAGAGTCTTTATTACAGAACAAAATTGTAGCCGCGAGGGCCTCACACACATTGAAGGTTTGACCGTGGCCGTGGGTAAGCGCCGCCACCACTGCTTGATTGTCCGAAAGAACGAGGGTCCGGGGTGGCGAGAGGAGAACTGCCAGGAGCACAGCCCAAAGCTCTCGCCGGTAGATGCCACGCGGGGATGACGTCAGCACCGCTACGTTACCGTCAGGCAGGCAGAGTCCGAGGCCAGTTCCACTGGCGTCGGCGTAGACAGTCGAGGTGACGGTCACGGTCTTGAAAGGAACACTCGCGGGAAGGTGCAAAAGTAGAAAAGAAAAAAGGTCGACCCACTGGGGATCCACCGGACGGCCGGTTGCCGCCGCGACGTGAAGCCCATCCGCCACGGACGGGCGGATGGGGCGCAGGGTGGAGGCGCCAGCAGATATGGGAAGGGATAACGGAAGAAGAACAAAAGGCTAAAACCAGGAAAAAAAATGTTTTTATTTTTTTTATTTTTTTTATTTTTAATAAAAAAATAAACTGCAAAGATACGACAAACAGAAAGGTGTACCAAAGGTAGAAACAAATGAAAAACAAAGGTCGATAGCAAACACGAGAGTTCTAAATGACAAATTACATTGCAGTATGAATGCTAATGTCTGTTGAACTCTGCTCAAACGACCCAATCAAAACCCATCTACCGATTCTAACACCTACAGTCCAACAAATTTACTGGCATAAATGGAAGACCAAACATTATAATGGATCACAAACTAAATCTGCATCCATGGCTTCCACAATTTCAAAATACAATGCATGTAAAGGAGGACCCACACAACTCTAGGAGGGCAAGGATAACCTCCACAGCCCTGGGCCTCTATTAGCGGATTAGGTCAGACAAATCGTCTTGTTATTTTTGATAGGGTGCCTTACATGTTCTCTGGACCCTCTCGGCTACAGGACGTGAAACCGATGTGACCTGTCCGTCGTCAAAGCTAGGAGAGAAAAAAAAAGGGGGGGGGGGTTTAAAAGAGGGCAGAAAAAAAAGCAAAAAGAACAGGGGAAAAAAAGGAGGAGGAAACGGAGGGGGAAAAAAAAAAGAAAAGAAAGGAAATGTCACATTGAAAATTATATCTCTTACCACAACATCATAAGAACTTTCAGCATATACGAAGAGATCTTTAAAACATAATTACAACGATTCATTGATTATCAAAAATTATTATGCATAATACAGGCAACTAGTTAATGATAGTCACAAGCCCACAAAGTATTAGTTTAAAATTAATACTTTAAATATGCAACACTAAAATTATAAATGTGTTCATTTATAATGTACAACATATAACATGCAATTTTCTTTTTAAGAATGAATGATGTCTTGCCGAATAGAACGAAAACATAAAAATCAAGTAAGAAAAAGGGAAAAAAAAAAAACTTAAAAAATGTAACTTACCCAATTTACTTAGATTCATTTGTCCATATGTGTAGAGGGTATATCCGTAAAGAGAACGATAAGAAACAAGTCATTGATAGAAAAGAAAAAAAATATTCATTTGCTTAGGTGAGCCGCGGAGCTCGGGCTACTGTCCCGTTGCCTTGCCTCGCTCCTGGTTTACGCAATAGAGCGTGCGAACGGGGGGTGGGGTTATGCTGTGCAACTCGCGGCAGCCGCGTCGGTGGCACGGGGTGCTGGGTGCATAGCGGAAAATAGATAGCACTAAAATTATGATCCTTCCTAGGCCCGTCTATTTAAGAAAAAAAAAAGAAAAAAGGGGAGGGGGGAGGGAGGGAGAGAGAGAGAGGAAAAAGGGAAAAAAAAGAGGAGAAAAAGAAAAAAAAACATTTTGGATCAGTAATTTTGATTAAGCCTAAAGTACTAAAATAAAGGAACATTCGTTTTATAAGAAACCCAACATCATATATTTGTTCTCTTATATGTTACAGTTAAAAGAAGAAGAAAAAACAAGCAGAAGAAGCCAGTAAACAACGTTACTAAAACACTCAGTTGGGAAACTCGCCGTCGAAACCTGGGCCGCTAGCGTCCACCGAGACCGAGCTAAATGCGACAACAGCGCCACTCTTTGTCATTTGTCTGTACTGTGGTCACCTTGAGCTTTTAGAAAGCATGTTTTTGCGAAAAAACAAACAGAAAAGACTCTTTTTGTAGTAACTTTTATTGGAGATCAGTACAAAATGAGGAGCGAGTGATGTTTTTAAAATCTTTAGTTTGCAAGGTTTTGTGGCACAATTAATATTGTTTTTATACAACCATGCCTCACCGGTCCTTTCAGGTGGCGCGTCCCGACCTAGGTGCATTTTAACTTGGGGTAGCAAGATGCGGCGCGTCCGCAGGGGAGACGGGGGTGGCGCTCCTGTTACCTCTTGCACAGTATCTGTTCTGGCCCCAAAATGGCCGATTAAAGCCAAAATAGAAGTGACGTGCGGTTCCTCGAATGGCCGCTGCGGGAAAAGTGGTGGCGTTGTGTACGTCATTAGCTCGGTGCTGGTGGACAGATCGGAGACGGTTTTTGGAGGCGGTCTCTATGGCAGTTTCCCAACTGAGTGTTTTAGTAACGTTGCCAGTAAAGGAACCTCGTCGTCGTCTGAACTAAGAAGCATTATTAAGAGGCACAAAACTAAATGGACATTATTTTAAGCTACATAATTATTACCCTAATCTTTTACCCGATCAAAGCCTGCTGACAAAGCATAAGCCCGTTCCCGAACTAGTAGTTTCGCTGCCTCCCTGTTTTTCTTTGCTGATTGGCTTTTTAATAAAAATTTCGTTTTTGGTCATATTAGCGGCGAGATGTTTTGGTGGCGCCCTCCTGTGGTTCCCCCTTGTGACGTCATTACCTTGCAAACAACAAGTTCAATGGTGTTTGTTATTAGCATGGTGGAAGCTTGAAATCATTGCGCTCTCAAAGGAACACTGCCAACACCGTCAAAATTAAAGTTCTTTCATTCCTTTTATTTCCGTCGATGATAAATCCCCTTTCGGACGTCATAGTCAGCGTTCGGCCAATCGTGGAAGGCCGACCACAGCGACGCTTTCGGTCGCGCACGGGGCTAATAGGGGTGTTCACGCCGGGGGGGTCCCGGGGGTTTCTTTCCGGCGCGCGCGCGTCGCGGGGTGGGGGCGCGGGGCTTTTGCACATCGCGGAGCCTGGCGTTTTCGTCGCGGGGTGCGCGTGCCGGTTGGGTGTCCCTGGGGTCTCTCCCTCGTGTGAATGCCCCTTATCAGACCTTAGTTATTTATTTTTAATTGGTTTAAACCTGTTATACCGTTTGGTGGTGCAGGTAGAGAGACAAATTTTATTTTTATTTATTTTTGCTCTCACTTAGAAATTCACGAAATTCACGAAATTCTCTTCTTACGACCTTTGCAATTGGGGCAATCGCCACCTCCCGCCGGAATTCGCTGGGGGCGCTGTCACCTCACCCCTGGGCTACCCTTTGCCGTTTGCACAGAGCGCTTCTGACGGTGTATCTCAGCGCTGTCACAACTTGCGGCCGAGATTTTTATAGCCTTTGACATCTGATCCTTACGTTTAGACCCTCAGCCATTATCTAATACGCTTTTGATGAGCCAAAACGGTGAATATTTGACGCACATCTCCGAGCGATTCGGGAGTAAAAAGTAGTAAGTAGAGACAGCGAATGCAATTGCGGGAAAACTATACTCGTCTTTACCTCCTGGACTTCTGTTGCAACTCAAGAACAGGAGGAGACGGACCCCTTCTACGTGGAGGAACTTTAAATGATAAATAATTCGTACACTCTTGTGAAATGTAAGCAGGCCAATCTATCTCTTGCCGTGGTCTGCATCATCATTTCATAGGCCGCACATGAAGTCGGTCAGCTGCTCTAGACGAGGGTGTAGTAGTCTGTACAATTTTCGCACAGTGCATATTACAAAGTGCTTCCTCGAGGGCTTGTGCACATATCCAGCTGATTTTTCGTTTCTGTCCGTGACCGTCTTTGCATGGCTAATCAGAAGTATTCTGAGGAACTTGTTGCAAATTAAACCAGCCAAGCTCTTTGAGTGACACATTTGTACGCGGAAGGTGCTTAACAGCCTTTAAAAAAACAAGCAACAATGTTGTCCAGAAGTGCGAGGAACCTAGTATTTAGATAATGAAGTCCGCTTTTATCCTGGCCTTGCAATAAGACGAACAGAGGATCCCCTCTGTAACTCGTAGTCAACAGCATAACACAGGCGTCGCACCCAAACTCACTAATGAGCTCAATAAACCGTTGTCAAAACAACAACCTACGAAGCTCGAACGCCAGCGCAAAGCAGCTCGAAAGGACTCTCCGAGTGGGGTGAAGTGGGGTGAGGTGGTTGCACCCCTGGCGGCAAGCAAGTGAACTACATGTGGAGAAAAAATGCCATTGACTCCCGAGCGATTGCAAAGGCCGTAAGAAGAGAAAGAGAGCGCGCGCTTCCAGACCGGCCGTGACCTTGCGAACAACAAGTTCGATAGAGTTTGTAATGAGCATGTTGGAAGCTTGAAATCATTGCGCTCTGAAACATCTTCGCCAACACCGTCAAGATTGAAGTTCATACATTGCTTTTATTTCCGTCGATGAGAAATCCTTTGCTGACGTCATAGTCAGCATTCGGCCAATCGTGGCAGGCCGACCACAGCGACGCTTTCGGCGCTCACGTCGCCAATACGTGTGGCGTAACGACATCGATTATCAGCTGCGACAAACGTGTTTGATGGTCTCTACTAGGGTGCCTCAATGTCCTTCTGTTTAGGGTGATGCCACCCTTTGTAGTACCCGATGCCGACAGCACGCGCTCACGGGGAAAATAAAAAGAAATCGACGAAAACAAAATGTCGCCATAGCACAGTCAGCGCCTCAAACGCGTGCAGGGGCACGCCCTTTCACGTGCTTCTGAACAAAAAATAAAAATAAAAGTGTGGGACAAAATGGCCAGATGTCTCCACCCTAAGCAAAGCGCACATGAAGGCACCCTAGTCTCTACGAACAGGGCGGAGGCTTGGGATAATTGCAAACAAATATCAACACCGTCCGATTCGGCTGTCAGATATCGTTCTTATTTCCAACGATAAACCTGAATCTCCGCTCGAGCGCCATCGTGTTCAGCGCATGTCGGCCTACTCGTCGCAAGCCTGGCAGGCGGGATCAGCGTTTCACCCCATGCGCACCAGGATCATGGCACTGTGGGTCCTGAGACGGTGGATGACGGCCGCTGTCCCGCCTTGTTCCTTGCGCCTCTTCGTCCGTCCGGCTTCAGAAGCATCCAGCAAGCGAACAATACGCCGAAGACGCCGCCCCGACGGCATCATGGACGAAACCGTGACTGTGCTCAGGATTTCTCAGCGGTGACGGGTGCTGCTTGCGAGTTCGTGGTTTTCGCTACACGTGCTTACTGAGACTGTGTATGTGTCCATGAGGTGCACCTGCTAGGTTTTATTAGCTGAACTACTGTGCATCAGGAATTTACCCAGTGGCATTATGAGTACTTCGAAAGATATTTTTGTTGTGATAAAGAAGACAGTTTTTCCTATTTGATATGATCTCGTTCGTCTACAACTGCTTGTGCCCGGGTTTGAACAAGCGTTGGTTTTTATCATCTTTTTGAGTTTTAATATGCATGTAAAACTCAATGTCCGTAATAAATTTCCAATAACGTTTTGAACTGTATTTTTGTCTATGGTTCACAGTCATTTGGGCGTCTTAAGGGTTGATGGGCTAAGGGGTTTGGGATGACGGCTTGAAGGGCTGGAGGGTTTTTCTGCGGGGTATACCTAAAGGGTTTTCCTGTAGGGTATTTTTGAAGGGTTTTGAAGGTCTGCGAGGTCCCATAATCCTTCAAGGCAGATGGGCCCTTTAGAATTATATTCTATAGGGGTAAGACAAAAACATTGAGGGAAGTGAAAAAAAAACATTTACAAAGAAAAGCTTTTGTCCAAGACAATTTCTAGCGTATATTCTCAGTTTCACATCCTCAACGGCATGCTATGAGGGAAAAAAATGAAAGACGTTTACAATTCTTTGTAATGCCGAATTAGAGCGCAGCTCTTGAGGAGGAGGAGGGAAAGGTACGGAGAGAAACTTACAGGAAAATTGTGAGGCAATTTCCTGGTAAATTCCCCCGCTAAATTTAGCCGAGAAACTTCCCCGCTAAATTTGACAGAAAAATTTCCCCGCTCAGTTTCGCGTGAAAAGTTGCCCGATAAATTTATCTGAAAAAGTACCTGCTAAATTTGGCGCGAAAATTTCACCGCTAAACTTAGCAGAACAAATTCTCCACTAAAATTGGTAGAAAAACACCCCACTAAAATTAGCGAAACAATTTCCCCGCTAAATTTAGCGGGGAAATATTTTTCCATCCTATTTAGCGGGCAATTTTTTCCCGCGTATTTCAGCGGAGAAATTTTCCCGCTTAATTTAGCGGGAAAATCGTGACATCAGTTGTGACGTCACCTTCGTTACGTCACACGTGACGTCATTCTCGTGACGCCACTCGTGACCCTTGTGACCCTCGTTACGTCACAACTGACATCCCGTGTGACGTCATTAGAAGAAATGTCGCAAATTGGGCTTTGCTTGAACAAACGGTTAAGAGAACATTACTATAGCACACACAAAGTTATATCCGGATATTTATGTTTACACTGTCGCGATTGCGGGTGTGAGGCTGGATTTACGCCTTGTTCTCTTATAGGTAAAAGTAGCCAGAAGCTTACTAGAGAGAGTATTCAGGCAGAAAGAATTGCACGGCTTAAAAATGCATGTTTGTGAATGGGGCCAGATGAACATAAAAAAACACACAGAGAAAAAACTATTACATTCGCACCGCTGAACTAGCAACATTTAATAATGCCTGTTATTTTTTTCTTTTCAGCTAATCCTTTGTTCCGGTTTTCTTTTTCTTTAGACTAAATTAATTTTTTTTTAATTCTTTACACTTGATTTAGGTTTTCTTTTTCTCTACACTTAATTCCTGATTTCTTTTCCTTTAACGAATTGACATTTCTGCTGCCGGAATGTTCTCATTTCTTCCCCTCTGTCTCCTTTGAGCGGTCGTCCTCTTCTTCTACCTTTGCCTGGAACTCATATAACTCTGCAGGAAAACCTTCTCAGAATTGTGTAGTGCAACGGAAGGGGCCCTAACACAGTCCTCGCCTTTTTCTTCGGTGGCTAGGGCTTCCAGCAGTTCACGGGCGATGCGAGGCAACATTGTGCAACGTAAATATCGTGGGGCGACATTAAATCAATTCGCCCGTGAACTGCTGGAAGTCCTAGCCACCGAAGAAAAAGGCGATGACTGTGTTAGGACCTCTTCCGTTGCACTACACAACTCAGAGAAGATTTTCCTGCGGAGTGACATGAGTTCCAGGGAGAGCTAGAAGAAGAAGAGGTTAGCTTAAAGAAGACAGAAGAGAAGGAATGAAAACATTCCTAGAGCAGAAAGGTCAATGCGGTACAGGAAAAGAAATCCGGAATTAAGTGTAAAGAAAAAGAAAACCTAAATCAAGTGTAAAGAATTGAAAAGTCTAATTTAGTGTAAAGAAAAAAAAAACCGGAATCAAGGATTACGAAAAAAGGAAAAAGAGGTATTAATAAATGTTGCTAGTTCAGTGGTGCAAATGTTATATTTTTTCTCTGTGTTTTTCATGTTCAGCTGGCCCCATTCACAAGCAATGAACCAACCTGCTCGACTTAATCCTTTAAAAATGCATGTGTCAGTGCCCCATTCTTGCTATCAAACAAAGAGTCGACATTTTTGGCACATGAAGAGAGGTTAGCAGTCGTACTGCACTGGCAAAATTGCTCATCTACAGTGTAAACCAGTGTCGCCCCTACTGGCAGACCAACCTTACGCTGTATAAATCACTAAAACGTCCAATTTTTTTGAAGAGAGGAGAGGCCAGTGAGATACAGGCAATATATTTGCGTGTCTCGCAAAGACGAAGAAAACGAAGCAGTTTGCAATCCTCGTTCCTCTCGCAGAAGAACACCAAATACAATTGAGGTAAGTCAGCGCTGTGTGTCTCTTGGGTGTCTGTCAGTTATGTGTGTTGTTTTCTTTGCAGTCTCGTTATTATTATCGTACTCTTTAAGCCTCAGTTTTGTTAAGTTTAAAGAAAAGCAAAACACTAGCGTCTAAATGCGCGTCTTTAATAGAACAGACAATGTAATCATTATAGATTGCTTAGAGATATCATTAGACAAACTTGCGGACGGAAAGACGTCGAATTCTCAAGGCAACAATTCAAGACTGATTCACAACTGTATAACAAAGTTTGTTCATGAAGAGACCAAGCGGGTGACAAAGCAATGCCCTGGGGTAGCACACGAAATAATCCAACTCTACCGCTAAATCGCTGGAAGGAGAAACAAAAGTTGGCTAATTATAGTGTTTTGTCAAAATTGACGCACGCACTACAATATAAACTTTGAAACGCAAAAAAATTAAAGTTTTTTTTTTTTTTTTTTCAGAATTACCCAGGTACACACCGCGTCGGCCGGTATCGGGACTACGCCGGCCGGTCCTGGTAGCTGGATGGCGGTGCCCGGCCATGGGCGCCGGTGAGCTACCGGTCCCGCCTGCCGTTGGAGTTTCGTCTTGCTCACTGGCCAGTTCAGCCGTTGAAGTTACAGTGACTGGCCGACATCGGGTTTTTCCTGTCTTTGCTAGCCAGTCTTTCCGTGGAGGTTCCACTAACTGGCCAGCATCGGTATTTTGCTGCCTTTGGTGGCCAGTATTTACATGGAAGTTCAGTGACTGGCCGGCGTCGGCGCTTTGCTGTTCAGGCTGGCGAGCCCTTCCATGGAAGTTGCGTTTACTGACCGTCATCGTTTTATTTTGTTCCCTTTTTCACTATGCAGTCAAGTCATTGCGATTCTGACGAACTGCGGCAATTCATGAATAGCGAGTGGAACTGTTTGCGTTGATCAATCCTTCGTAAATGAATGCCGAGGCTGGCGTATTTGACCTCAGCATGGCAAGGCTGACAAGTTTTATCGCGAAAACTCGAGAAAAAACAATGCGGTGAGGAAAATTTACAGTCCAGGATTGGAGAATCTGACCGCCAACGCCACGAAAAATATATTTTACAACGGCGAACGACACTTTTTTCAGGAAGGTAGTTTAAGTGTATATACTATACGTAAGGTTCGGCGGTATACGCACGTTTGTGGCTATTATAAAAAATAAAAATGGCATAACAGATCCTCCAAATGAAAAAAAAATAACAAAAAAAAAAAACACGTGGCATGATTGAGCACGCGTTTGAGTTACAAAAACAATAATAAACATTACTTTCCACAAAGTAGAAAAGTAAGAGACATGGGCGTACCAACCGGGGGGGCAAGGGGCAAGGCTCGTGTTTTGCCCCCCCCCCCCCCTAAGAAAAAAAAAAAAGCCGCTGCTGGGCAGGACAAACACTGCCCGGCGAGGCCCAAGAGATACCAAGGGCACCGCCACCCGGCGCTGGAGGGGGGGTCTGGATTGCTCTCCCACTCAAAAACAAGTTGGTACGCCACTGGTAAGAGATGTGTTTATTGCATATGAAGCTACGACGGGTACATAACTCTCCTGAGATCATTTTATTGGTGATTTTAATCGAGTGTTAAAATATGCTATTTTAGGCAGGAATCGACTGTTTTCTGAGGTAGTTACGATCATCTAACAGAAATATTTTAAATGTTCACATAGCCAAACGATATCTGCCTCTTTGATAACTTATGTTATACGACATACAGTACCAGAGAAACGCGAATATAATTTTTTTTTACGCAAAAAAACGAGAAACACCAATGCGTTGTGGATGTTCACACCGACGGGTTTGTGAACGTGACCCCTTGACGCAACGAAAAATAGATGTTACAACACCCAACGATACCGTTTCTGAAAGCTATAGTTTAATTATCCGCACTGTACTTGCATGTCAGGAATAAAATCGTGTTTAGGCCTGATGAAAAAGTAAAACTGCGCAGCGCAACCGGCGATAAGTAAAACCAGGCGGCACGTGGGGGATAGCACTGATCTACCAGAACAAAATTAAATACTACTTTCCGGAAGTGAGCAAATTAAGAGATGTGCTTAATACGTAGCGCTCTGTGAGCTCAGCTAAATAACTGCCTTAAAATAGCGGTATTTTTGTTTCAATTTCGGGTGAAGGTGACCGCTTTCAGAAAAACTACGGCTGCATCACTGTGGCAGTTTTACTACTTACACATTTTCCCATTTCGCTTGCAATATGCCCTTTATTATTACATTGTTTTCTTCGTTAAAAGGACTTGCGCTGTTTTCCTACTACACTGACTCACATATTAGCACGGATGCAGTAAATAATCCCGGAAAAACAAGTGGGCCACTGTTTGTGCATCGCACGAATTCAACCTTGGGCTCGCACTTTTTATTTTCACTGTCTGCGTGAGTGTTATCCTAAATCACGGTGCCGACGACTGCAAAAACATAAAACATATTTTAAATATTAAAAACTATTAAAAAAAGGTAAAACGAAAGTATCTGCTTCACGGTGAAACGAACCGACGGCCACACGATCAGCAAGACGCCGCTCCAACAAACTAGACTACGGTCACAACCTCGGATATCGCGCCATTACAAGGAGCTTACATGTGTGCTAAATTCGTTTGCGGCCATTGCACCATTAGTTTCGTATTTAAGATTTTGCTTCGTGTTCAGCACTTATTTATAATATTGTGGAAATGTATACGTGCGCAATAATTTATTAATATTATGTTTTTTATGAGTTTTATAAAGCGGGTTGCTGATCGCTTTATTTCAAGCGTGATGAAGATACGAACACAACCCTTTCGAATCAACAGCCAACGTTGTCAACAGCCTATGTTTCGCACGTTTTTCCAGCTGTGTGTGTATGCCTGTGTCTTGTGGTCATTTTCTCAATTAGTCGTGATGCGTGGAGTTTGCCTTAGTTGCAAATGTGTCCGTTAAAGACGGAAGCGACTGTGAGATGTGGAACTACGTCAAATCTGCTCAATAGCCAAGATCACAGCACGGGACCCGAAGTAAATTCGTTTCTTTGTCCGTTAAGGCTATATTATTCTTTCCTGCGTTCAAAAGGCTTGTTATTGTCGGTAGATTGCTTGCTTTTACCAGTATTACTAATTGTGTGCGAATGGTGTCATGCGAGGCTGTTTTTATTCTTTTTTCCCCGATGCAGAGGCTGCGTACTCATTCAAGGTCCATCGGCAGCGGCGGAACTCTTTGGGAGACGGAGGAGGGGGTGGGAGGGAGGAAGGGGGGGAGGGAAGGTGATTGCTTTTTTTCCCCGTATTGTTTACTGGTTAACTAGAATGTCTGGAAGAGCGCGGTGCCCCTTGTTAAGAATGGAATTTTCGGCGACCTTCTTCCGATGCTCAACCCTTCGGAAACGAGTCACGATCTGTCCGGGACCGTCGCCCGCCTGTCGGGGCCTGCCCAAGACGAGTCTCAACGCGTCCGTGACGTCCACGGGACGTGTGTGTGTGCGTGTGGGTTCGTGCGCTCAGGAAGGGAAGAGAGGCATGGCCTAACTGCGGAGGACCTTGGCTGCGTCGCACATTGCGGCGGACTTTGCTGCAACGCACTTGGCGGCGGTTTGCTACGTCGCACCTGCTGCCCTTGTGGGGAGTCAGGAAGAAACGGACCCTATATAAGGCGGAGCGTGAGGCTGCTTCGTTGTTCTCTCTGATTTGGACGACTGTATCGCAACCATGTAATTAAACCGTTCGTTACGTTACCAATTCTCCCACCTCCTCTGGACCCCTGGGTTCTTCACTTCGGGGAATGGTCGTCGTCACGAGCCAGGAGGCCTCCGGACGTGCGGCTTAAACCCCGCCTCGAACACCCTCCATCGCCGAAGCCACTCTCCGTACTTGCGTGCGGAGGGCTGGATCCGACAAAAGGCAGCGATTGATTGATCGAGAAGCTCACAGCTTCCGCCGGCCAGTCGTCTGCAAACGACTTCATATTCGCGATTCGTAATCAGAAAAGAATTGCCAAAAATTGGTGCCGCGATCAATTCACCCCATGGTGATTGATGCATAGCATACCGCTCCGGATCGCAAAAATTTGTGCCCGCGAAATAACTTTTGACGCCGGAACTTAAGTAGTTTTTCGCGAACTGTCGAGCTCTAAAACATCATTTGCTGTACACATGTTTCGTATGATCCAACGCACGTGCAACAAATTTCACACCTCCAGAAACACTCAGGCTGCTTTAAATGGTGAAGTATTTATTCTCCTCCTACTCGTGTTTTTTTTAGAGGCTATCAAATATTAATTACAAGCTTCTCGGGAAATTTACAAGCATGTCCTGAATTAAGGTAGTGTCTCGACAGTTTTTGGTATCTATATTTGTTCAGTGTAAGTATATAGTGTTAGACATACCTCACCCAATCCCTGTTTTTTTTTCGTTTGGTACTGCCTTCAGCGAATGATGTAAGTTGTAATTGCTTTTAGTTGTTGCATGATTGTAGTTAGGGGGTGAGCTGGTACTAATTGAGCACCTTGAAAAATTGTTCGCCAAAAGTCAAGGTTAGTAAAACGTAGACCTCACGCAAGCGCAGATTCAACTCGCATGAATCAGAAAAGAAGGAACAAATAAAGAATGCGGAAGGAGCTCGAGCACAGGCCGAAGTGGAATGCACTGATTTACCTGTTAGCAAGAGCAGATTTAAAAAAAAAACAAATTCATGTCAGTTAAGGTAACAGATGGATGGCTTATACATAAAGACAGCTCAATCTCTCTCTAAAGTCTACGATAGATTGTCACCTACCTATGCACTGTTTACACTGCTCGTGTATGTCATCCTTGGGAAAAACGTGTATAATTAGCGGATACTATGAAGAGCATACAAGAGGATAATTTTAGGCCTTTATTATTCGTAGTATGGGCGACCATTGTTTCCGCACATCAATCTCTTACCTGAGCTGCCGAGGAAATCATTTTTTACAGTCTTATGCATATGAGCGAATTAGCACGTTTCACTTGGACCTGTTTGAACTTTTGCTAAAGCTCCTTCTGCGTTTTTTTTTTATTTTTTTGTTTTTCTAATTTATGTCAGTTGGGTGTCTGCACTCATATGTAGTGTATGTATTCCTCTCCTTATATCCCTTGTTTTTTGTGTGCTATTTTTAAGATGTTCAATAAAAAATGAAAGCCGTTTACAACTCCCTGTAACGCCGAATTGGAGCGCAGCTCTTGAGGAGGAGGAGGGAAGGGTAATCAGGGGAGGGTATACCCCTCCTCCTCCTCCTCCCCTCATTCTTCAATCTCCTCCGGGGGGTCACGTGACCTCGGGGGGAGGGGGGTCACGTGATCTGGGGGGTCACGTGACCCCTCTCCCCCTCCCCCTCCTCCCCCCAGCTCACGTCACCCCCCTCCCCCTCCTCCCCCGAGGTCACGTGATACCCCCTTCCCCCTCCTCCACGCAGGTCACGTGACCCCCCCTCCCCCTCCTCCCCCGAGGTCACGTGACCTGGGGGGAGGAGGGGGAGGGGGGTCACGTGATCTGGGGGTCACGTGACCCCCTCCCCCTCCTCCCCCGAGGTCACGTGACCCGGGGGTCATGTGACCTTCCCCTCCTCCCCGAGGTCACGTGACCCCGGGGGGGGCTCGCGCGGTGCATTATGAGATATTTCCCATAATGCACCTCGCGGTTACGCCGACGGCGACGGCGACGGCGACGCCGCTCAAGCCGGAAACGGGCGCCTAAGAGCTGCGCTTTAAGAAAAACTCACCACCTTACTGCATGGGAAAGCTGTTGGTAATTCTAGAGTGTCTGTAAAACAATCTACCTGACATCTTTGCCTCATGCCCCGGTTCTTGAAGCTCACGTTTTCCGAGTACAGCTTTCTGATTTCTCTCATCCTGTTCTTTTATTTTGTGTTCAATAGATCGAGTTGCGAATGTGCACCAGTCTACTTCTTACGTGTTCCTGTCCTTTTGTCCTTGTCTTTTTGTGCATATTTTTTCAAGTTGGTCCATGATATGTTTTTACCATATATTGTACTCTGTGTTTTCATCTTTATACTTACTGCAGCCATTCCCAAGTAGAAGTTGGCATGACTTTCACCATCCTCATGCGAGTGTCCTGAGACGACACAGGATGGCAGTCTCCTCTGCTGAAGTCCTGGATTCACGGAAGACTGCCAAGGCTGTTCATGGTAAGGTGATATATATATTGAGCAATATAATAGCAACTTATTTCTGCTAGGATTGTTTTTAACACAGACTGTGTTTATGGGCTGGCCTTTACCAATTCCGATGCCACTGGCATGGAATGAAAGCGTAGGGGAATCGTGCACTTAATTCGTAAGCGGAATGCTGAGTTTACAACAGAAGTGTGTTGCGTTGCCTTGCGTTGGGGGATTGGTGGCCGAGGATAGCGCAAACTAGCTCGGAGCACCTGAAGCGAAAGCTTGCGCTGCAGAACCTAGGGTCCTGGGTCCAATCCCCACCCCTGCTCATTTCCATCTGGATGAGCATCGTACCGGCCTGCGGTCTCATATCACTACTGCGTGGTGCAGGTTAAAGACCCCAGGCTAGCAGTCGTACTGCACTGGCTAAATTGCTCATCTACAGCGAGCGACTCGTCGCAACTTTGAAATGGCTGACCAACTACACGCTCTATAAAAATCCACACAACCCCAACAGAAGTGCGTCACTCTTGCATCCAGTATTGCTGTATGTGTTGTTGTATTTGTATTTGGTAGTTGTTTATTTAGTGTTCTCAATAATGGCTGAAGCCTTCCCATTTATGCGCTTGTTAGTAGCAACACACAAACACAAACAAATGGCGAAAGTGGTGAACAGCGCCACTCTTGTCGTTTGCCACCACGCCCATTGGTTTTCGGAGAAGTTTGCAGTATTGGTCTCTATGATATTTGGTCATGCATCACTCATGGACACACCCAGAGTGCTGTACCTACAATTCAACACTCGCAAGACTTGCGTGAATACACCCTGTAGCTGGTCGCACATTCAGAGTCATTTCAATGTTGCAAAAAAGATAGAATGGATGCTTGGGCAAGTTGGTGAACCATATTCTACGGTGACAGCGCAGAGAAACAATCATAAAGCAGATACTCAGGAAGACAAGCACACGCGCTAAACTTACAACTCTTGTGTATTCGACTACTTCGTTCTTCTCTTCAACGTCAGGATTGACTTTCCAGAACGTGATAAGCAGAAGAAATAACACAAAATACAAGAAAAAAAGCGAAAGACAAGACAAAAAGAAAAAAAGAAACGAAAAACAAAATGAAAAAGGAAGCTTTTACAAGTCATCCCTCTCCCTCGCTGCTATCCTTTAGATAGAAATTGGAGCTCTTTGGTCCACAGCGCTATAGAAGGACTACTTACACACTTGTCCTTCAGATGCTTTATTTTTTGCACTTCCATTATTTCTCTTGTCAGTGGGTCTCGACGCTTACCTAATACGGAACAATTTCAAAAATGTGCTACACAACCACAATCCGGAGAGTGGATTCCCAAATGTCCAGCGACGACTCGGTGGGTGTTATAAAAATGCTCTTTGAAACGATCATTCAAACACTTGACAGTCTGGCCTACATAAGTAGTGTGGCAAGGAGTATGTAGGCGAGACTGGGAGGTGTTTGAATGATTGTTTAAGGGAGCATTTTTATAACACCCACCGAGTCGTTGCTGGACATTTGGGAATCCACTGTCGGGATTGGTTGCGTAGCACACTTTCAAAATTGTTTCGTAATAAGTAGGATTTGAGACCCACAGACAAGATAAATAATGAAAGCGCAAAGAATAAAGCATCTGAAGGACAAGTGTGTCAGTAGTCCTTCTATAGCGCTGTCGACGAAAGAGCTCCAATCTCTATCTAAACGTAAGTGGTGAGGGAGAGGAATGTATTGTAAGAGTTTCCTTTTTTTCGTTTTTTTTTACTTTTTTCTTTTTGTCTTTGTTTTGTCTTTTGCTTTTTTCCTTGTATTTTGTGCTATTTCTTCTGCTTATCACGTTCTGGAAAGTCAATCCAGACGTTGAAGAGAAGAATGAAGTCGTCGAATACACAAGAGTTGTAAGTTCAGCGCATGTGCTTGTCTTTCTGAGTATTTGATGTGTGACTGTTTCTCTGCACTGTCACCGTAGAATATGCAAAACCGAATAATGACATTAGCATATTTGTCGTGCCAAACCCTGTCACACTTGTTCCGAACTCTGATCTCCACGAGATCCCAATACCATCGTGTCTGGTGTAGTGGCACGGCAGACTCAGTTGTTTTGCTTTAGTCTTTGTAAGAGAGACACTGTAATTCGATTAGGCTCATCTATGGTGTAATAGATAGCACCATATTTGCAGAGTTAGACTCTGGTTTTCGTAGTTCCATCAAAATATATTTTAGCTTTTAAGTTATTTGTTATTGGGCTTGTAAATTTACAAGCTTTTCTAGATTGAAGGCAGCAAACACATTTTTCACCTTTCTACTCAGTGCAGCCCCGCCATGCAGAAGCTAGCATCGACTAGGCCGAGTTGTTCCTCATCACCAGCTTAGCCGAGGTTCAGGTCCATGGCAGTCTGCAAAGGTTGTTGATGGTAAGCTGCCTTGTATATACAGCTGTGTAAGAGCAGCTTGTCCTGGGTGACAATTTGAAATGCATTTTTATGTTTGAGAAAGTGAAATTTGCATGAGCATACTTGCAATGTGAAACATTACCAAGTCTGTTCTGAAGTCATCCTCTTCAGATTTCAATACAGCCGTTTCTGCTGCACACACACTGACTACTTTAGCCAGATAGAGACTAGATCCATATGAAGGTAAACAGGTGATTATCAGCTGCTCAGTGCTGTCCGTGGTGACGTCCTCTCCTTATCAGATGACTTACCTTACTTTGTTCGCAAGGCATTTGAAAAGGAGAGCAAGTCAGATGCAGCATGATGCTCCCAGTACTCGGCAGTCGACGATTGCATGTTCACCCTCATATAGATCACGACTGTACTTCAAGCTCAGCAAATGTGACACTAATCTGATTCAGGCAAGCTGTGGTGTGCTGAGCGGTATGTGTAGAGCTAGTTGTGTACACACAGTGGCTGTGCGGTATAAAACACGCCCAATTGGGAGCTTTAGTGCAGTCTTGTGTAGTCCCATTCACGTTTTGTTTTGGTGTGCATGTTTTGTGTCCACACTTTTTTTTCCTCGATTACCGACAGTCCTAGCTGTCTGCATGGAGTGAGTGTGAAACATGCCAGCAAGTCTCTAAAGCAGTATGCAGTGCAATGTTGGTGTATTGTACAAGCAAGGAAGAAGAGACTGTACGTTTTGGAATTGTGGTTGCGACATAGACATTAGATAGTTTTAGCTGAGCATCTTTACGGCCCGCTCTGCTCAGCAGGAAACCACGTGCGTGCGCACAACGCTCAGTCAGCAACGACCAATCGGAGCGAAGATGCCGCTGGAGCAGACAATTCCTGCACCCCAAAGGCCACTGCCGGCTGAGTGTTATGCGCATGCCTGGTGGCTTTCTCGCTCAGCGGTTGAGCGGAGCGTGCCGTAAAAAGCGTTCAGCTAAACCTTTTTCGGATAGGGGATGTCTTACGCAAAGATATTTCAGGCAGAGGGATGGCCAACATTGCTCAGATCAATTCTCGGTATGAGCAGCTGCTCATCGTAATACGGAAATTATTATTCAAACTTCCTCTACTCCTTTCTGACAGGTTTTGAGACATGTGCTCCTGGCAGTATTGTCGGACTAGACATTATTATACCCAGATACACTTCAATAAATTCTAAGAGGATGAAGGCAGTTGCCACATAGCTTGTGCAAAACTAAATCTGGATCACGCTCCTCCTTCCTGTTTTCCACTGTATTTAGAACCTTTTCTCAGTTTGGGATGGAAGAAAATTGACCAGATAAACAATATTACTTAGAAAATACATGTCCCATACATATAACCTGCATCTACCAACCACTGTACACTCCCATCCCCGTTCTACACTGAATGTAGAAAGGGGATGGGAGGGAGGCTTTATCGCAACTGAAAGGTTAGGCTATGATTTATTTTCAACCATTTTTAGTACCCGTTTTAAATGGACCCCGCTCAGACCACAGCCTTTCTTCAAATAAAGAAGGCTATCTGTTCCTTTCGCATCCTATTTATTTTTAGCACAAAATGCGATAAGTAATATGCTCCAGTATCAAAGAGGAACTGGCAATTATTATCACAGACAAACTCATTTAAATATGCCATCACTTTTTTTTTCATTTGCATCTGTTCTAAAAGCGTTATCGGCTGCTCCATACCAGTATTTTGAATGCTACAGAACCTGCTACAAAAGGTTCAAATGCTGCTTCCATCACTCTGAGCTGTATATGTCAAGAATATGATTTGTCATTGTCTCAGTAAGACTAATGAATCGCTAATTTACCTAAAAATGCTGGATGTGAATATTACGGACTGTGCACCTATCGTGACGAACGACAATGTTAAACTACATGCCAACTACTCCACCAAGCTCGCTTGTCTCTCGACATGCCCTTTTGAATTAAAAGAGATGATTTTGATTATGAGATAACTGGACAATTTATGCCCCTTGGTCATACAGTGTGTTGTTACAGGTGTGTCTCTTAGGGCAATCAAAGTATTTCTGTTATGATATAGTTTCCAGATAGAAGATAAAATAAAGACAATTAGTGCATTAGCAACAAAAAGTTTTCCTTTTACATGGGCTGCTTGTCTTATGCCCCTCACCCCAGTTTGGAATTTCTGGATTATCACGTGCAGCTGGTATTGATTTACCCTGTCATTCTACTGTGGTGTCAATTCTCTTTACAGGTGCTGTAATGAAGGACTCGCCTTCCCGGGTGCATGGTCGACTTGCACCATCAGCTGCCTGAGAAGTGTGAAGAAAATTTCCTGGGCCCGTGACATGCAGCCTCTTTCATCCAGCGCACTCCTATGGCGCCCATGATTACCAGCCGAGATGTAGCTTCACTGCAACTAGAAATAAATAATTACGGTAACAAATTTGTGTGTTTCATTTACTACCCATGTATGAGTGACAGGTGGATGTGGCAGCTGCTTTACCAAAAAAAGTGCATACCTATGCAAGAAATGTAGTTTCATGCGCAGTTCAAAATAATTGTTTACACCCATTATTTGTTAAAACTGCCGTTGTTATGAACATCATTTCTATTCAGGTGTGAATTGCACACAAAACCAAATGTTAGCCCGTAAAACAAGACCGGAAGCTGTACGGTTTTAGCCTGCTAGCCTTGGGTCTTGCTGGTATCTTGCGGTACTGCTGGTACTACGCCGGGGATTTGTACTTGCAGCAGCCCGGGAACTCGCTGAGACAAAACAAGACCGGTAACTGTATGGCTTGAGGCCGCTAGGCTGTGGTCTTGCTGGCATCTTACCGTATTTCTGGTACTACGCTGGGGATTTGTGCTGGCAGCATCCCGGGAACCCACTGGGACGCCCAGTGCCGGGCGTCCCAGTCAGTCCGAGTCACTGGCCAGTGACTGGCAATCTCACTGGCCCGTCGTCGCCCCGTGGGGCGTTTCCAGCGTCGCCCCAGTAGGATCTTGCCGGCAGACCGGTACCACCCCAGTCCCAAACCGGCGAGTTGTGCAACTTGGGTTACTGCCTCAATTCATGATAAGTTAGCCACAGAGGTTTTGGTGCCATCTAGCACCGGCCAGAGATAAGATAATTTATATCGCCATCAATTATTAAAACATTGCTGCGCAAGCAGAAACGGCAAGTGTGGTCAATTGATCCGTCCATGCTCTTTTGTCTGACGCAAACAATGCTTCAAGCAATTTAGGTACGACAAAAGCTAACCAACACTTAATAATGTCAAATGCCTGCTCTAAATCTCCTGTAGCAAGGCGTCTTTTCTTTTAATGTGTTAGCATTACCACCTACGTGCCAGGGCAAAGCTAACGGCGTCCGTCTCTGGGCAAAATAGTAGAAAGGGAAGCGGGACGCGCAGAGAGAAGGACAGTGGTGAAGGACAAGGGCGAGAGGGAGGCGACCTCACAGGGTGGAAGCCAATGCGCGCGCGGATGCTGGGGCGAGTCTGAACTGCAGGCCTTGGTGTTCTAAAAAAAAAGATACACAGCATACGTCACTAAACGAACTTCCCAAAGCAGGTTTCCAAAGTAGACCTCACTATCCAGAAAAAATTAAAGGAAGAGTCATCGGTGGATCCTTAGCAGATTCGTTAGCATGACCCATGGCAAACGCCACACAGTTCCTTCTTTGGGAAACGCTTAGTCTGACCAACTAACGAAGCCAAAAAAGGCAGCAAAAATAAAGGAAGCAAAAGAGAAAGCCAATAAACAAAGTAAAGGTGACAGCGTTTGCACTTCAAAAAGGGGGACGCGTGTGCTGTTTCCCACGTGTCGTGCCCTATTGAAAATAAATCTAAAGGGCAAACCAGCCTTGAAGGATTATGGGACCTCACAGGCCTTCACAACCCTTCAAAAATACTCTACAGAAAAACCCTTCTGGTATACCCCGCAGAAAAACCCTCCAGCCTCACAGCCCTTCAACCCGTCGGACCCTTCAGCCCAAACCCGTTAACCCATCAGCCCTTTAGACGCCCAAAATGGCAGTGAACCATAGACAAAAGTGCAGTTCAACATGTTAATGGAAATTTATTTTTGGACATTAAGCTTTACATACATATTAAAAGTCAAAAAGACGATAAAAACCAACGCTTCTTCAAACCCGAGCGGAAGCAGCTGTAGACGAAAGATATCATATCAAATAGGGACAACTGACATCTTTATCACAACGAAAAATATCTTTCAAAGTACTCACAATGCCGCAGGGTAAATTCCTGATGTAAGGTAGTTCAGCTAATGAAACCGAGCAGGTGCACCTCACGGACACATACACAGTCTCAGTAAGCGCGAAACCACGAACCACGTAAACCACGAACTCGCAAGGAGCACCCTTCACCGTTGAGAAATCCTGAGCACAGTCACGGTTTCATCCATGATAGCGTTGGGGCGGCGTCTTCGGCGTATTTTTCGCTCGCTGGATGCTTCTGAAGCCGGACGGACGAAGAGGCGCAAGGAACAAGGCGGGACAGCGGCCGTCATCCACCATCTCAGGACCCACAGTGCCATGATCCCGGTGCGCAGGCACTACATGCGGTGGGACGCTGATGCCGACTGTCACCATATCCTTGAATGCGCTGAACAGGATGGCGCTCGAGCGGTGCTGAAGCCGGCCAACGCCAAACTGGGGTTCAACTGCGGAACCAAGGAAGAAACTGCACGAATGAAAACAGACCGAGTGGCGAGCCCTCAAAGCCATCCCTATTGGAAAACCCCAATATGAACAGCGTGTTATGGATATTGGTAAACAATATCCTTTTATTTTATTACAATACGATATGGATAGTGTATTGGAAAACATTACATTTATTGTATTGTATTACAATAAGGGTTTGTTATGGGATTCCAATATCCATAATACGCTAAAAATATTGGAATCCCATACCGTATAAACCCTTATTGGATCCCCATGTGTCGTATGGGAATCCAATAAGGGTTTACGATTCCAGTGTACTTAGCGTATTATGGATATTGGAATCCAATATATTCTATCGGCTACCAATAAAACTATATACGTGTTGGAATGTCACGTTCAGCACGACATTTCTTTGCAACGCAGTCTCTCCTTGTGTGTATTTCTGAGTGATGTAATAAAAAATGTTTCCGTTGTCAAATTATGAATAAAGAAGTAAAACACTGGGCTTATCCATACCAAATATATTTAACTTATTCCTGAACTGGAGGATCTGGCATTTACTGCAAAAGAAAGTTAATTGTTGAGGACCCTCATTCAAAAACTTGATGTTTGAAAACAGAATGTGAAATCCTCACCTTTTAATGAAAACAGCACCTGCTAGCTGCAGCCACATAGAAACTGCAAGATAAAAATTTGTGATTAGTTCGCGACAAGAAGCAATCCTTCACTTAAGCCGGATAGATTCAAAATTATGTCCTGTGTTGATTGCGGAAAAATAAGCTTCAATACCACTGCCACGGGTCATTCTGAGCTCTGTCAATCAAATATACGTATCTGCTCGTCTGGCTTCACTATTCCTGCTTCGCACCAAACTAGAGTATCCGGAATGCTCACCTTTGAGGAAAAACGAACTGGTGCTTGCTTGCTGTAGGCCGTGGAAACTGGAAGAGAGATTTGTGATTAGTTGCGTCCAAGTAGCAGTTACTTTGAGTAGCCACGTAAACTACACTAGGTCGCAAAGATTCAAAATTACATGCGCGGGACATAGATATCCTCTTGCGACGTAACCGGGAACACGTCAATTTCACCCGCATGTATTACAGAGAAATAAGCTTCAATGCAGGAGCCCCCAGTCCTTCTGAGCTCCGTCGATTAAAAATGCTGTACCGGTCGTCTGGCTTCAGTATTCCTGCTTTGGGAATCTGGAATTCTCACCTTTGAGGAACAACAAACTGGCACCTGCTGGCTACTTAGGCCGTGGAACCTGCCAGAAGGATTTGCGATTAATTGCGTCCAAGTACCAATTTCTTTGACCAGCCACCTACAGCACACTAAGCCGAATAAATTCAAAATTACATTTGCGAGACATAATATGCCTCTTGTGACAAAACTGGGCACACGTTTTGTCGCCTCCAGCAAAGCTTCAGCTTTCACTGAAGCTTGTTTTGCTGCAATACACGTCTGTATTGCAGCAAAACAAGCTTCAGTGAAAGCGTCCCCAGTTGTTCTGAGCTCCGTCAATTAGATATGCTGTACCGCTTGTCTGGCTTCAGTATTGCTGCTTCAGAGCAAACTAGAAAATCTGGAATCCTCACCTTTGAACGAGAATGAACTGGCGTCTGCTGGCTTGTGGGCCGTGGAAACTGCAGGAGAGATTTGCGATTAGTTACATACAAGTAACATTTTTTTTTGAGTAGCCGCCTACAGCACACTCAAAATTACATGCACGGGACATAGATGCCTCATGCCACGGAACCCCCTTCATTCTTGTTTTCCGTTAACTCTGCTCACCTTCGCCGCATGCCTCCAATTTCTGTGCTAGATCTCTAATCTCGATTCCCTGGTTCCTTGTGCCAGGCACAGATCTGTCAGCTCCGCGACCGTCACTATTGTGGCAAGGACGCCACGGCACCTGGGCAGTTGATGTGTTCTTTTAATATTTTGAGCATGGCTGAATGCAGGTGGATGGGTGTCTGGTATGCCCTTTGCTTATTTGCGGATCGTTCCGAAAACAGGGGGTAGGCGCTTCTGCGATCTGGGCGCATGCTCGGCATTTTACAATAGTTGAAATTGAACTCTGCAGAAATCTTGAAACATAACAAACAAAATGTGCATGCCAAAAGGCATAGCAAATGAAACACCCACCCTCTATTTATTTTCACTTCTTGTCAGCAAGAAACTGACGTATATGTAGCCTCCCTTGCTTAAGCCGCTCCTCCCTAGTGTCCCGGTTGGGTCTCGTTCTGATGAATCGTCGGTGGAGACCCGAGGTGCGGTCAACATCAGATTAAACTTTTGAGACATAATCCATATACTCGCTGAGAGAAAGTACACCTAAACGAATTACAGGCATATCATTTATAGTGCGTTTTAAATTGAGAGGCCTGATGTAAAATGAGACTTCAATACTGACGCACCCCTTTTGCTAACATAAAATTTTGAAGGCCTTGTCCCCCTCGCTAGGGGGACAAGGCACATGAATCCGGGGATGTGGATGAAATTTTTACCTTAACATCACGACTCAATGCCCATCCCCGAATATTCGACCACCACACTTTTAGAAAAAAATAATTTTTTTAAGACACCGAGTCATTGATCACCCTTACAAAAGCCTGAACCGAGCATACTCGTACCGTGGCTTGTTTGCTCCGTGCTGAGTTAGCTCGGGCTGACAATGTTTTTTTTTTTTTTTTTTTTTTTTTTTCTAAATGGAACCCACGTTTTTAGTTTCGGTTTCGCTTGTTGAGGCAGGTGGATACGTTTGTAAAGCTTCCTTCCTATGCGCTTCCGAGTCAACATATTTGCAATGGCCGACCTCCGGGCTTTGATTTTGCGCTCCTTGACGAATGCTGAAACTCATATAGGCGGGCAATAGCTCACCTTGAAAACACTTGCTCTTGGTGGCCGAGAACAAACTCGTGTTCCTGATTGGCAGCCATCTGCTGCCGAGAATAGCTGCAAATATCCGAAAGAACCCAGTCTTAGTCTAATACAAATGCTTTGGCCGGACAGAGACACAAAAGCCTGACACAAGACCACTATAAAGACAGGAAATAGAATGTTTGTGAGGAACGAAACACACAACTCAGATAGGCATCAATCACTCACCTTGAAACCACTCACCATGAGCAGCAAAGAGCAAACTTCTGGTCTAGATTGGCTGGTGCTTGCCTCCAAGATCTGCATGTATAAGAAAGAACCCGGTCTTAGTCAAACTTGGGTGTTTTTGCAGAAGAGAGACAACGAAATACTAATGCAAGACCACTACACATAGGAAATGGCATCCGAGAGGAATGGAACACAAAACTCATATAGGCGGGCAATACCTCACCTTGAAAATACTTGTTCTTGGTGGCCGAGAACAAACTCGTGTTCCTGATTGGCAGCCATTTGCTGCGAACCATACCTGCACATACCCTGATGAACCCAGCCTTAGTCTAACACAGATGCTTTGGCCGGACAGAGACAGAAAAGTCTGATACAAACCACAAAAAGCAGGAAATAGTGTCTGCAAGAGATGAAAACAGACCCAGGTGGAGAGGCTCGTTCTGTTTCACCTTAGTCAAATAGTGTAGCTCATTTGGCAAAAACAATGCATATTGCCGCGCGCGCAGCTGGCCGAGTAGACAGCGCGCGCGTGGCCTATCGGTTATCGCGCCTGCCTCCCACGCGAAAAGCCAGGGTTCGATTCCTGGGAGCGACGTGTATTTTGTTTATTCCTGCAATCTAGTTTTCTGGTAAATTCGAGAACCCTGTTGCTTGTTCGAGCTCCGAATGTTCTACGCGTCGAACATTCTACGCCGACTATTCCAGAAGCTCACTCATGTACATAAGGGGCCTCGCATAGCGAGCCAGAGTCAGTTTCGCCCCAGCGTTCGACTCTGCTCTTTCGCCGACTTCGACGCCCGCGACGCTCTGCTGTTATCTTCTGTTTCATTTTTATTTTTTGGGCACAAGTTCGCCCCCATTAAACGTTTCAGTTTACCCAGTTTTTCTTTCTTTCACCTTGTCATTCGTGACATTTTGGTGGAGGTGCGGGGTACCTCATGTCTGTGCAGCGCACCCCTCCAAGTTCCCGCAGTACAAGTCCGAACCCAAGCTCCGGAGGACCCGACGAAGACCAGATCGAGACCCGATCAAGTCGCCGCACCCAAGGTCTACACTCAGAGTACGGACCCTTGCCACCCAAGACCAAGCAAACAAGGAGGACGACGATGGCCGACCAGTCGCAGACCCCGTTCGCTTCTGCCGTCGTATACCTGCCCGTCGCACCCCGGACTCCGACGCCATTCCACGGGGAGATCCACGAGGACGTTGAGGATTGGCTACAACAATACGAACGAGTGGCCCGCCATAACCGATGGACACCGGAGCAGTGCCTTCAGAATGTGTACTTCGCTTTGGAAGGCACGGCACGCACCTGGTTTGAAAACCACGAAGCGTCGATTTCGTCGTGGGAAGAATTCCAGGCCGAGCTGCGACGCACCTTTGCCAACCAACAGCGACGACAGCGTGCCGAAGAACTCCTGCGAGCGAGAAACCAAGGGCAGACCGAGAGCGTCACAAGCTTCGTCGATGACGTTCTCCACCTGATGAATCGCGCCGACCCAAACGCTCCCGAAGAGAAAAAGCTGCGGGTCTTGATGCGCGGTGTAAAAGAAAACATCTTCGGAGGCCTTGTTCGGAGCCCGCCTACCACCGTCGAAGGCTTCATCACGGAAGCCACCAACATCGAACGTGCCCTTCAAGCTCGTGCCGCCCACTATCACCGAGGTCCCGGCGTCGCTGCCTTTTCGACTTCCAGCTGCAACAGCCCGGACCTCCGCGAGATTATACGGGACGTCGTGCGGGAGGAAATCAGGAAGCTGCTACCTGCTGCCACAAGCGCGGTTACGCCCTCAGTCGCCGAGATTGTCCGGGAAGAACTTCAGCAGGCGCTGCAGCCAGAAGTTCTCACCAGCGCCGCTCCTGAACACCGAAGCTGAGCTACGCCGCAGCTACCCGACGACCACCGCCTCCTGCTCACCCGTATACGGCGCCACCTCGACGTGACCTACCAGAGCCGCAGACTTTCCGACGTCGGGTAGGGCAACCCCAGCTCGTCCGCACTGAACAACCGGCGCCCAGGAAGACAGATGTCTGGCGCACGGCCGATCGACGACCGCTGTGTTATCACTGCGGCGAGGCCGATCACGTCTACCGAAGGTGCCCGTACCGACAAATGGGCCTCCCAGTTAAAAATACCCATTGAGACCAATTGGTTTTTCCAGTTGGTACCAGTTGGCGTAACCATCTGTGTTTTCGGACTCCCAACTGGAGAAATACCAATTGGTAATTTCCCAGTTGGAAAAATGCCAGTTGGAAAAATGCCAGTTGGAAAAATGCCAGTTGGAATAATACCAATTGGAACCATAACCATCTGTGTTTTCGGACTCCCAACTGGAAAAACGCCCATTGGTATTTTCCAATGGGTCGACTGTAACCATCTGCGTTTTGGGGTTCCCAATTGGAAAAATACCCATTGGTATTTTCCAATGGAAACCATAACGGCTTGTGTTTCTAGACTTCCAATTATTATTTAATAAATAAATAATAATAAAAATAAATAAATTAAAACAAATTGGTATTTTTAAACCGAGATGCCCCAGATAAGACAAGTAGAGGGTCCAAATGGAATTGGCTTTGTGGGCTGTTAGCGTTTCGCAATACCAAATTCCCAAAACACAGTCTGACATGGTAACTGGATATGTTCCCAGGAAAAAGTTATTTTAAACTGGAGATGAATGAACCGACATTCCTTAATTTAATTCACCCAGTTTTGAATGTTTCTATAGATGAGCCATCAAGAAAAAGATAGAACTGAGTGAAATTTAAGATAAACTTTTATTGAAAACATTAGAAGAAAACATTCACTAGCACAAATTAGAAACAAATTGACAGCAAAAGAAAAATACAATACAAGAAAGAACCGGCTATCTGCTGTCACTCGTACTCCTCGGTGTCTGCGGCTGCAGCAGCCAACCTGGAATGAAATGAGAGTAAATAAAAACTCATTAGAACACCTGAAACTAACCTAATAATTTTTCACTCTGGTGCCATCATTCCTGCATGTGCAGGGTTTGGTTAACCATTCTGTCATGACATCACACCATCATAGAAGAAGTGCATGCACGTGACAAGTATATAAAAATTTAAGCTGTGATGGTTTTTAAATCATAGTACTGGTGAATTTATGTAGCTCATAAAACTGTCTCTTTGAGAACAGTCAGTTCTAAAATGCTTGGATGCCTGCCTTAGCAGTAGCGGTGGATTAGAATAACGAAGATCTTTCCTGGCTGCCTTTGTTGGGCCACAGTTATTTCTAAGCTAATATAGCGCACATACATTATTTTTGAGAGTCCTCCAAGGTCCTGCAGTGCCAAACTCTTGCCCCCCCTCCCCCTCCCTCAGTCTTGCATTTATAAACACAGATTTCGGCACAACAATTACCTCCTCTTCTCCAGCTTCCTGAGATCACCGATCTTTTCATTGATGCGGCCGGTGACCTCCTTCCTTGAAGTCACTGCAATGTCCCTTGGCACGCCTTGTGCTTGTAGGCGAGCTTGGTACATGTCTTCCAAAAAAAAAATAAATACAGACCACATATTTAAGAATGCACTGAAGATTGAAACATTGTAAATTATTGCTATGGTTCCCTGCAACTGCACAGTACTGAGTCAGTCTCAAGCTAACTTGGGCATTCATGAGTCACAATGTTCAACCTGAGCTGAATGATAAGACTCCGTTCCGTGTTAGTGCATTAGCAATGGTAGGAACCTTTTACAGACTTGGCTTGAACTATATAGTGAAACCAAATATTGACAGCTTCCTCATGTTCCCTCACTCACAAGTGGAGGAAGATTTCAAAGTAATGCGTCACATTTCTTAGGTCTCTCATGACCTTAACTCTTTGCTGTCGTTGGTTGAAAAATTTAAACATTATGTGAAATTTTGTAAAAATTATGTGAAACGCCATGCCAAGTGGATGCAGCAGTATATAAATCTCAAAAATTCCCAGATCCGTATGACCTTCTACAATAGTTAGGCATACCCAGGCAAAGCCTTGGCCTTTCAGCCTTCCTCAATATTATAATAAACTTCTACATTCAAACTGCACACTCCTGAGAGAGCAACAACTTTACTGAGAATTACCAACAGTAACAGTATCACAAAATGAGTCACGCCCATGTTTAGCAATGATGCGACTAAAACTGTGTCTTTTTGCATATATTGCAAGCATAAGAAAAAAGAGCATTGTTAGTTGGGCCAGCAAGTTCTATTTTATATGTGCTTTCCCCACTCTTTCATTAATGCTTACTCTAATTGAAGATATGCAGTTTATAACACAATGTAAAGAATGCACTAAAATGCAATGCAACCCATAAACACTTGGTTCAATTGCACTTCATAAAGGATCCCCCATCTTATATGAGATTCTTTGTATACCTATTTGTTAGGTATCTTAGAATGTGCTTGCCCTCAACATCTAGTGTGACTGCATGCATAAAGGTTGCCGTAAACCCATTGTTCAAATTGTCAGCTATACTGTTCGGTGAACGCACAAAGCCTTTCGTTACTTCCTTGTAAATGCTGAGCCCATATAAGCTATAAACAAACTCAAATCCCATGAAAAATGCCAAGAACCAAACAGCAAATAGACTACAAGAGCAGGTGCTATGTTGAGCATGGACAGTATGACCCTCACCTTTCAGTACTTCTATCCTGTGGGGACAGAGACCTGGCCTTGGGGGACGGCCTGGAAACTTGGAGGCGTGTTTCCCTGCAAAGAGGGAACAATACAGCTATATAACTGTCATGCTCTTTATAAGCTGCATTTCCCTTAAACGAAGTCAACCATTTAGTTTCAAAACGCTACGTCAAAAAGCATTATCTATTTTAAGTGTATGTTAGCTAATATTGGTAGCAGGACATTTGAGTCACTGCAAATCACCAATGCAGTAGGAACTTTTGGGAAGGAAGAAGTGCACTTACCATACACGCAACTCTCGAGAAGAACCCTGTCTCCGAACATGGCTACAGCCAGTTCCTTGACCCATATGGAATTTGTTTTTGATTTGCACACTGTGCTCCATGCAGTTGTAGTGACATAAATCCCCTGTCCAAGGTTCACCTGCACAGACATGTATAATAAAAATTTTAATAAAAGAACAGAAATATAGGCTACAGCTCCCCAATTAAAGGACAACTCCGCTCAATTTCCAGATAGTGGCAGATATTCTTTGAGAAGCACTCAAAAACAATCCCCAATCCTTTATTCTGCGAAAAATAAAATATTTTTCATGCAATTTTACTCTAGCCATGATCGCAAACCGAAACCGAAATGGTGGCAAAGCCGGACAACATTGTATCTTCAGCATCACTAAGCAGCACGGGCACGTCAATACACACTGAACACACAAGCCGCGCTCAACGAGGCGATGGGCCTATCAGTAGGGTATCAATAGTCGAGTACCGAGCCCGCCGAGCGCGTCGCTCACGTCTCTCACGGCGCTAGCGCCCCACGTGCTCTCCCCGGGAAAGAAAACAAAATTAAAAAAAGAAAAAAGCCTGTACATGCTTGATGACGTCACGGACGTGCCAGGAGAAGGAATATGGAGGAAGCAGAAATGCAGCCGGGCAGTGTTGTCTGGTCCGCACGTCTCATCCAAAACCAGCGGATTCGTGCTTGTCAGACTTTGACAGCGATTTTAATGAACTTCTAGGCGGAATTCCATCGTAATATTTGCCGTGTGGGCTTTTTAGATAATAACAAAGAGAACTGTATTGTTTCGCACTACTGAAAAAGAAGCGGGGTTGCCCTAAGGTATTTTAGCCTGCACAACAAAATATATTGTCCAACAAAAAGGAACAATAGACACTTTTTGGTTTATCTTGTTATGGTACATGCTGATCATGTATCATAAATGCCTTAAAATTGTGAGAAAAAGATAGCATTTTAACTAATCACATTTTAAATGGGGAAATAGGCCACACACAACCTTTGTTTCTTTTAAGCACTTTGACAGCACAGTTAAAATATTTCCATGAAAAGGTTGACTCAAAATGACACACTGATACTTTAGGACCTTGTTTTCGATAAAAATGCACCCAAGCCCAAAGCTGAAAACATGTCTGTAGTGCCAGGCACATCAAAATATAAGGTGTTAAAGAAAATCAGCCGTCAGCATTAGGCTTTCATTTTTAACTCTTTTTGTTCACGTTTCGCCCATTGAAACACATTGCAAATAAGCGTAAAAACACACCTGATCTCCAAATGCCAACATATCCTTCTGCACAGTTAAGTCTGTCGGCACAGACCTAATTCAAGAGCTATGAACACCACTTTAGGCACAGGCTTTAAATGCTGAGCCCAACGCTTGAAGTCTGCCATCAGTAATGCCCTTCCTCCAAACGCGGTATGCTAAAAAGGAGGAGGCGTTTTGAGCAGACGGCAGTTGCCTTGGCTGCCAGAATCCGTTAAACAGTGGCCTAGGTCCGAACCCTTGGCAGTTCTAACAAGCCGAGTCACACGCTTGAACCCGAGATTATATTAAGAATAATCAAATGGAGCAAGGGGCGACCACACGTGGCACCCACTTGCTCCGATGACCCATGGCCACTGCAATCCCTTTGGCAAGCATTGGTTTAAGCGGATGCCCTTGCTGACTCAAACACTTGCTTTGTGCAGGTCCAGTCATCTATGCTTTGTTTGTATGGTGCCGGTTAATATATAAGGCTTTTGAAGCGGAAGGATGTGGCAGTGTTGTGAAATGTAATAAATGTAACTTTGAGGGTTTACTTGTCAAACCTACGACGGGCATCTGGCACGACCCTGTGGCGGACTGAGAACTTAGGCTACCTGGGGAACTTTTGACGTGCAATGCAAATCTGAGCTACACAGCATCTCTTCGCAATAAGCCTCAGCCATATTGTGGGTACCTCGGCCGGAGCTCATACCTGCCGAGTAGGAATCCGTAGGCCAATGCTTTGTGGCAGTGTTGTGAGATGTGTGTGCCTTGGTTTCTAAAGCATCAAGAGCTTCAGTATACGTCTCTTCCATCTGCTGCGGCAGCATGGTTGGAATCGCTCCACAAAGAACAGCACCTTTCGGAAAGACATGTTATCAGTAGCCCTTAGGTCAGCAGCTTCTGCATGTGTCAGTGTAGCATCTTCCAATGGAAACTTGAGGCGGATGTAGTCACATGCTGTGTGACGAAGTAGTCTCGTACAGCACCATAGAATTCTTGCTGCTTTCTTTGGCTTAAACTTGGAAATTGCAGCCCTAGTTTCTTGGCCAATGACCAAGTCTTCGTCATTTTTCTGAGCTTCTCTGCTCTGGTACTTGACACTTAGCAAGGTTCCCTGCTGTTTCAACACGGCAGAGCTTACAAATCTTGATAGGATGTCATCAAACAGACCAAACAGGTGAGACCTGAACACATGAATCTGGTGTGCCTGTGCTTGCAGACAGCGGTTCACCTTCTCAAAAACACTGACTGTGTTTTGCAGGAACAGGCAGTATGCCCTACTGAGCTCCGAACTTAAGAACACAAAAATTCTTTCCTCACGAGTTATCTAGTGCCCATCAGTCTTCTCCTTTTCTGGACCCTTGGCTTTTTTTGCTGGCAGTTACAGAACCTGCATTGCGGGGTTTCTTCTCTTGGGCTTGCTGCCACCACCTTTTTTGCTGGACTTCCTACTTGAGTTGAGGCCACCTTTGGGATG
The DNA here is from genome assembly GCA_013358835.2 of Ixodes persulcatus. Lineage (NCBI taxonomy): Eukaryota > Metazoa > Arthropoda > Arachnida > Ixodida > Ixodidae > Ixodes > Ixodes persulcatus. The sequence goes on along the minus strand of JABSTQ010009445.1, from coordinate 9,879 downwards.
CTGTAGGATGCCAGAAAGCTGGGTCTCGTGTCGTCCTTCTTGACCTCACTTAAAAAAAAAAACTCAAGAGGGGCGCCGCACTGCTCTAGCAGTCTTGTCAAACGTTTCCCAAGAGAAAGCCACCGGGTGTGAACGTGCTTTAAGATTTTTCTGCATTCTGTGTTATGCATTCCTTGGAACTTTCGAAGTCAATTTTTTCTCTTTGCACTTTTTTCCAGGTAATAAAAAATGTCAACAAGCAGTTCATCCACCTTTGAAGGCAAGCACAAGGCTGCCTTTTCAGCTGCAAGGTTGATAAGGTGGCAGGGACATCCAATTTTTATTAGATTCTCTTGTACTTCTGTCAGCGCTGCAGCCACACCGTTCTTCTTACCTAGCATAACGTTGGCATTGTCTGAGCAGAACGCTACGCAGTTCGCAATCGGAATATCAAAGGACGCCAGTGCTTCTGTAATCAAGTTTCCAATGTTGCGCCCTGTTGCTTGTCCTTGCAGGGTGCTTAAGCAAAGCAGCCGGCTCTCAACAAAGCCCGTATCTTGCACATAGTATGTCACTACGATAGGAGCTGGGACTCGCTATCATTACTGCCGTCTGTTGCCACGGCGAAAACTCTTTGTTTAAGCGCGGTCACATTGCATTCTTGGGCATGATTAGCAATTTCGCCGACAATGGCGGTTGTTTTCGTCCTGGCGCAGGCATACCTTTTCGCAATATCCGAAGTGGGAAACATCTTGTGAAGCAGGGGACCCACGTGGTCGGCGGCGGCCAGTGGGAGGTTATGTTCAAGTAAAAATTCGGTAAACAAGCACTCTGCACGGACAACGTCGCTGCCGCTGTCTTGTTTGTGAAAGAATTGTCCAAGCTATTGCTTCTCTTGGCTGTGAAGTTGGCTGACGTGCTTCTGCGATCGGACGTGGGCGACAACATCGTTCTTGCCACCATGGGAAACGCTTATGTCGCAACTACAAACGACGCAGAATGCGTGATGTTTGCTCTTCCGTGACTCCACAATGCAACCGAATTCGGTTGTATAGCTCTTTAAAAATACTTGCAGACACTTTTTGCATTAGCGCTCTTTGCTTAAAGCTATGACTGGCTGAGGTCAAGGAAACGTTGCACGCCGAGGGACGCTGTAGCCCGGGGATCAAGTTTTCGGACGTCACTTCGGTACGTCAGCTCGGGTTGGAGCTCAGGAACGGACGTGTTTAACATACGTTTCGGGCCCGTGCGCACCTTGTCGCCCGTTTTAAAACATCCTAATAGTGACCTAGTTAGATGTTATTTTTGATACTGCATAAAAAGATTGCAGACAAACGCACCATTCCGTTCTCCACAATGTGATGACGCACCCCCGCGGGAGGTTCGCCGACACCAGGCAGGGCGGCATGTAGAGGTGCAGGGGCCGAAACCTCAGGGAGAGCCACAGCAGCCGGGGCAGGGCAGGTGCCGGCACCTCAGGGAGGGCCACAGCAGCCGGGGCAGGGGCAGGCGCCGGCACCTCAGGGAGGGCCACAGCAGCCGGGGCAGGGGCAGGCGCCACAGAAACAGCCACGGCAACGGAGGCAGCTGGGGCAAGGGCGCACACAACAGGAAGGGCCATGGCAGCAGGGACAGCCGCGGAAGAGGGGGCTGCATCAGGGAGGGCCATGGAAGCAACGGAAGGAGGGGCAGCGGCAGCTGTGGCAGCATTGACGGCAGGGGTATGGCCCACGGCAGTGGTAGCAAGAGCATGGGCAGGATTGGGAGCTGCAGCAATGGGGGGGGGGGGGGGTTTGGTAAAACAGGAGATGAGATTATTCTATTGCTGCATGCGATGAACCTTGCACCATACCTTTCCAGCTTTCAAACTTTTCTATGATGCTTTCTTGTAGCTTCATGTTCAGGTAACGAAGCTTCTCTAGCTCCCGGTCTTTCTCCCAAAGCTCTTTTTCCAGCCGTGCAATCTGACGCTGAGCCCGCTTCAACTTTTCTTCTACCTCTCCAGGTTTGTCGACTTGTCCCGAGTAGCAGCCATTTTTTTTTCTGCTCCAGAATTTCATTAGGTCACCCTTGTCGATGTTGCCAGCTTTCTTTACGGTTTTCTGGAAATAAGGAATGATTTATACGGCACACATGCACAATAATCCAATGTGTCAGGAGGGCCACAAGGAGGCTTGAAGTATAGTTGAGATGTGTGCTCTGGGATGCAACAAATACTAGCTATACTCCGCGACAACTTTTCTTGGCAATGCAGTGGAAGATACGGGCACATGTTCCCTCTCTCATTTTGAGCGCAGTAAAGCTGTGCGTGGGCTCTCCTCCTCTCACCATTTCCAGGGAGAGGAGGGGAGCCCGCGTACACTCAAAATGGGAGAGGGAACGCAGGCCTGTACCTTCCACTGCATTGCCAAGAAAAGTTGTCGCGGAGTATATCAAACTTTCTGTACCCCCCAATACAAAGCTAATGCATGGTCTATATTCAAAGCACACCAAATATCTATTGATTACATAAATAAATTATGGCCTCCTTAACCATACATACCCTCTGGGCCTTCGCATTTTCTTTTTCCATTGCATCTTCATCCGAATAATCTGACGATTCAATCACTTTTTTTATCCGCAGTCGTGCAGTCTGCAGCTTCTGTCTTACATCCTCTTCGGAAGCTGAAAATAACAGAAACAGAGGTGTAAAGAATAAAGAAACCCATGCCCTCGAGGTTTCCCTTTCCTAAATGCATTTAGCAAACAACTGCATGTGACCTAAGCTTTTCCTAATGTCACTGACTTTAAAGGTTTTCAATGGCATGCAACAATTTTTTGTAAAACTATATTGTGAGTAACTTAATTATTGCAAGAACAATGTTCGCAATTTGAAAAAAGTCGCCAACAATTGGACCAGCGAATAACTCATCAAATATGGCAAGGAATACATAGCAGCACTCCTGATTGCAAAAAATTCGTACTCGCGAATATCTCCGAAACTGGCAGTTCGAGATATAGACGAAATGGCAAAGTCGCAAAAATAGTTTGCAATGTGTTAATTTTACCGCTGCTTACAAAACTTATGTGAAGCAGCTTGTAGAAAGCTACAAATAATCATTGATCTTCCCGATAGCGATGCAGCGAGATTTCTCCGTTATGATAAAATCCCACATTCTAAAAAACGAAAAGCGAGCGCAGCTAGCGGATGACACTTCACAAAGGAAGTGCATCATCTTACGGAGAAGCTACACATTAGTGCGAGCCGATAGCATTGATGGTCCTGCCACGCCAGCGTTCGTGCAAACCACTTACGATAATATACGAGGAACTCTGTCCTGTGGCATACACATGGAAGGCGCACTTTACAAGACGCTCTAACTTCCCACTTTCATGCGCAACTTCGTCATGGCGCGATTTCATGCTACGAAAGAAGCGATTACGTTTCTTTTACTTTTGTCACGCACTCGGATAACCGCACTTATGAAACCGAAAGATGAGAATAATTTGCATGCTAACTTACCTCCCAAAAGCAAAATCCGCGCCTTGTAGTACTCGTCGTCGCTGCCCCATTTTACATTATACTTTGCCTTGTCCTTAAAGTCTTCGGGTCCGCGGGGTCGGAAATCCCTTATGTTCTTGATCGCTACGACGGCCTGTTCGTTGTCTTCAATGTAGCGGACGTAGGCGTGGGTTATCATGACCTCGCTGAACAGTCTTAGTCTTAATAAAGTCTTATAACGATCACAAAACAGCGCGGCACATGGGCAACATCGAATATCCGGGACACGACCGTGATCCGGGGTGCCTAGTGTGAATGCGGATGCAGCTATGGATTGGATTGGACTACTGGATTGGTGTACCCGGTTGCCAGATTGTATAACATATTTTCTTTTAATATGCGCGCAAAATATTTAAAATCGTCAGTAAAACGCAAATAAAACGAAGATCGTTCGAATACAGGTCTTCTGGCCGGTGTGATTTTCAGCTTTCGTCGATATGATGCGTGCCTCGCTCGCTATAGAAGGCGATAAAAACCGGACGACGGCTGCCTGGATCCTCTGTGGCCTGGACAGCCTGGATGCTTACACAGGCTCACGGTGTTCCAAGGAAGAGACGGTGCATCAACCGCCTGTAAAACTAACAGTATTTTTTACGCAGCTCTTATTGGACTGTCAACAGCCCATCCTCGATGATGTTAAACCTAAAGGGCACACCTCCACCACCACCACCTGCTGCATGTGCATTCATGTCCAGGGGGGCTATGTTGCACGTTTTGGACTCCTAGGAGACTAGGGAGAAGGAAGTGACGTCAACAACGCTCTTTGGATGTTGATTGGTGGAGTCGCTGATGATGGTATCAAGATACGTTCATTCACACCTACGTCACTTCCTTCTCCCTAGTCTCCTGGGAGTCCAAAACGTGCATTATAGCCCCCCAGCATCGATCAGCAGACAGTCAATTGCCCGCTGCACGAGCGTACTTGCAGAGGAAGCACGATGAAACCCAACTTCGCGCCAAGTTTGCTAAGGTTTCTTAGATATACGCACATATGTCACAAGTAGTAGCTAGGCCTAGCTAGGCATAGCTAAGTCCGTCCAACATTGTTCAAGCACATGTACGACCAAACGTACTTTACGAAACACAACGTTGAAGATTCCTGTTGCGAAGGGAACCAAATATGTCTAACTTCAGAAATTCCCCAAGGGATGTACAAACGCCATTTTGTGTGTCAAACGGGAGACGAGGTATTCACTTGATCGAACGACGTTTTAGCGAATATTGGAAACATATCTAATGCCACTTTAGCAAATGACGGCGTTCATATTTGGGAATGAGGGTATATGCTTTTGGTGGGACGAAATAGCTTATTTACGAAATCCTAGCTGCCAGACGTTGTGCATGACTTCGGTGCTTTGTTGGGCTGATTTTACGAGGTGTAGCGTAGGTACATACGGTCAATCAGTTTATCGAGAACGACGTTTAATTGAAGGGTCGCTTCATCGAAAGTTCGTTACATCGACAGCTCGGATTAGCTTCTTTTTTGTAATGAACCGCCTCGTCTGCCGCCGCGAAGCGGCGCAAACGGGTGGTCGCGGTCCTGATACTCGCGCGACGAAACGTCCCTACGATTCCTAAGCCTAGAGCGTGCAGTTCAGCTCGCGTCGATGAAACGTGTTATGTTGTAAGCATAGTGGTTTTAGCTGTAGTTTTATATACTATGGGAACGAAAGGATCTTAGATCAAAGGGAGCTAGAATGATCGACCCCCGGAGGGGGGGGGGGGGGGGTTTAGGGGGTATTGGGAGAGTTAAATGCTTGCAACTAGGTGGCGCGAGCTACCGTCCTACACAGTAGAGTACTTCAGGCATGTAAGTACGTACATATATCTTCCTTTCTTTTATTTGCGCGACGCCCACCGCCCGACTGGCTCGACCACGCACCAGGCAACGTCAGCAACGTTGCAAGAACGCAGAGACGTCCGGAGTAGTCAAGCAGTCGTTTACAAAATCGGTTGGTTGGAGCATCGCGTCTTTCTTTGCCTCGGGGCTCATGTGCTGCGCACCGTGCTACTGGTACACCTGTGCTAGCGCGCTTTGTTTGTGATGGAGTGTGCAAGTATGCCGGAACGGCAACCGCCTTCGGATTCTTTCAAACACTCACGAAAAAGAGGGCCCTACAAACAATATTTGCTACCGGGGTCCCAAGCTCCCGTTCCCAAATCAACAAGATACAGCAAGAGGCAGGACACCCATGTAAGTATCGATGTTCATTGCCTCGGTTACGCTCGTGCTTCTTAGTATAGTGTTCAACTTTTGACCGTTCAACGGAATTCATGAGCCGCTGCTTGGTTAAACGTCTCCGGTCCGCGTCGACCGTGCGTCGTTGCTGAATTCGGATGACCGCGAAGCTTTGTTCGGTGACGCCGTTTCATCGAACTGCTGGCGGCCGGTACATCGAATACTGATTTAATCGCTACTTTTCATTCTTACAGTAGTTAATTAAAACGCAGAATGCCTTCCACGCGCGCACGGGTAGTTTGGGCCCTCGTACGCGTAAGTAACATTTTTTCTACGCCTTTTCTTTTTTCGTTTGTAAAACAATGAAACTACACGCGCGTCAGCTCTTCCCATTGCGAACACTTGCTATAAGCTATCTGACCTTCCGTTCTATTACTTTCTATTACTGCTACCGCTACTGGCGGCCCAAAAACATTTTGTTCGTGGGTGGGGAGAGGAGATGGTCGGTCTTACAAACGCACTGTATACGGTATCTAAAAAAAAAAAAGCTTTTTTTTTAATTTTATGACGATTTTTAGGGCCGACAGTGGCTGCAACCTTATGTACAGTTCGGGCTGTGACATACCTAACATAAAATTTGGGCTGTGGAGAATGTTTGTGGAACATAGACCATGGGGAGAACCCCTGGCTCAGTTGGCGTGAGTTGTCATATAAGTAACAGAAAATGACGCGACGAAAAAATAATGAAACCATTATCGAAAACAAGGAGAGCAGGCACAGAAAATGTCGCATCAAAATTGAGGTGCTGTTAAGCACCTGTCAACCATTTGGTCAAGTAATAAAAAAAAATGTCAAAAGCCACCGGTGGAGTTAGCAGTCTTATTTCCAGCCATCAAAATAATAATTAGGGGTGGCAGAGAACTATTCAACTCTTCTTTCAAAAGGAGGCATTCAATGAACCGGCTTTGATGGAACGGCGTTCAATGAAATGTCTGGTCCCAAGATCGTTCCCCTGCACGTTATAGCTGGCACGATTATGCACGCATGCTTTTCTGTATTTGGTACAGCACAATGAACCAAAGTTGCCCTTTAAGGCAAGCAGAGCGTTTTGAGCCTGCTGTTTTTTTTCTATTTTGACTCAGATCCTCCTAGTCCAGTTTTTAACTAATGTTTGATACATATTTCAGGACGACGATGCATCATCCCCAAGCATGGCCACTGATCCACCTGACTCTCTGATCTCACAGGCAACAGTAAATAGCTGTCATTTGCTTCGTTCAGCATCTCTGGCTTGTGGTGCAGCATCTAATTGTTATGCTTATAAAATATTGCAGGGCTCTTCACAGGATCCAGTTGGATGTGATTTGTTCTGCAACACAGGAGAGGTTCCAGGGACTCCTTCAATGGTATGCCCCTCATCTTTTAATTCACTAGAGTAGATTTGACTCAAAATCAACTGTAGTTGGCTATACATTTTTAAAAATCAAAAGCGTTACAAAACCTCTTTTTTTCTTTGGGGTTGTTTCCTTTTCATTTTTAACAAAATAGATTTGACCTTTTGAAGGGATTAGAGCAGTATGCAATAATTAGCTGTGTACGGAGGTTGTTGAAAAAAATGAGGTAAATTCTAGTGTATTTTTGTCCCATGTACCTGAACACCCAAACCGTTTGTTGCACAAGCATTGTTAGAGGGTATTCTGCCGAATTTTTTATGGTCCCCGATTTGTCTCAAAATTGAATTAACACACAGATAGACACGGCCAAACTTGTAACCAAAGTATTCCGTTCACATAAAATGTTGTCGCAAAGGTACTGCATTTTCTAATCTTACCTTTTTACAGTTTCTTCAAACCGAATTCTCTACGGGCAACACTGAGCCTATGCCTCTCCCCGACTTCTCTTTTTTAATGTTTTGGCCGTAGCACTTGTTAACTAATACATAATGTTTTATGGCGTGAAACGAATGCTATTGAAGCCCATTCCCACTCAGACTAAGCAGCTCTCAACAAATATGTGGCATGCGACTGCCCTCTCTATCTGCACGTCTGCATCGATGTGATTTTGCGCCAGTGGAATGCACAGGAAATTTCGGATGTTTGATTTTTCATTCGCTGTTTTCTTAATAACTTTTCTGAATTTACAAATCCTAAATAGCACGCAGCGATAGGAGATGGCCGTGTATTCAGGAATTATAGTTAGTTTGTGTAGCTTTAAATTTGGCGGAGTACCCCTTTAAACACGAGAAAACACACAAAAAACTATCCCTGTATGTCGTCATCGACAGATCTTTTGACTGCGCCCTATTTTGAAATTGCTTTTATGGCTTTTCCGCACGTCGAATTGACACATATCTATTGTTCTAAACCCCAAATCAATGCAATCCAAGTGGGTCTCCTCAAATGCAATATCACCCAGTCTTCCCTTTAAGAAAATGTGCAAGTTTCATTTTTTTTTAATGGTGCTTTTATGATTTTGTGTGCCCAATTTTATTATTATTTGTTTTATGGTAAAAAGAAATGTAATGTGACAACCTTGCTTACACATTTTTGTGGTTAGGTTTCCTTTTCTGCCACCTCGTGTAATGTGTCACCAAAAGGTGCTTTTTAGGCGATTAGGTGAGGTTCACTATAAAGCCCTAGCAATTACAACAAAACCAACTGACCTGATTTGTTCGATGCTAAACAACAGTTAAGAACTTCTATGTGACTAGGGCACTGAAGAAGCGGCTAAAGCATATCTTTTTATCAGGAGTGCCACAACTCAAGTTTCCCCTTCAAAGTTTTGGGATTATGATGCTTCAGACCACTTCACTGGAGATGACTGCTTGAGTGATGCAAGGTCTCGGACATCCTCAGTGGTAAGTCTTACAATAACCTGTTAGGGCCAATTAATGTCGAATTTCATCAAGTACAATTCGGACAAAATTCAGAAGCCTGCATGTGCACAGGATGGCATTGGAGATTTCGGTTTCGATCTATGTACACTGTGAGACACTGTTAGCGTGGACACGACATCGGCAGTTTCTTTTTCATATGTATATGGTCTTAGTGGGCACCAAATTTTACCACTGAGGTTAGCGCCCCAATTGAGCACTTCCCACCAGACTATAGTAAGTCTTGATGACAGCCTTTCGGTTCTACAAGAAAAAGAGCAAAAGCCAGCTATCGCTTGTTTGCACCCTCTACATTCATACTAAACTAAATAAATAGCTAACATTAGAATAACACGCTATGTAACAATTCCAGTGTTAATGTGTAATAATCCGTTTCTGAACACCTAAAATCTATGTTTTTACGAAACAGAAAAACTAATTTTTCAGTTTGGTAACTCATGTTTCATGCTGAGTTACTGGACTGTTATGAAGAAACAAAAGAAAAAAAATGCAGGGAAGCTGGTGAATGACATTCGTGGCCCGAAATGAAGGAAGGGCAAAAAAAGATAAAATAACGAAGTTGCAAGACTGTTCAGCCATTGTTTTTCTCAGGTTAGCTATGGATGACTGTTATTGTAGCGTGGTGGCTTAAAATTGCATTGCTGGTTGATTCCAGACTTCATCAGATCAAGGCATCACAGATGAGGGCGGATCAGGTGCAAATCAACAGGCGTCGGACGGTGCAACTTCTTTCGGAGCACTTTTTCGGTGCATCATCGGAGAGCGTGTAGTGGTCTCAAGAGGTGACATTTTAGTTATGGTTTTGAAGTATGCTGCAACCAACAGCCTCACATTTACTGGCCTCACCAACCTTGTAAAAATGGTGAATAGCTTTTTTGCTGAGCCGATCCTACCAGAGTCTCGTTACTTCCTGGGAAAGATGTTTGACGCTGGTGGCGCAACCTTCCATTTCTATTGCTCTAGCTGTTTCTACTATGTGGGAGAACTGGATGCCAGCTGCCCTTCCTTCCAGTGTCCACACTGTAGTGAAGTGTGCAATGTGGCAAATGTTTCGATCCACCTTTTTTATTACATTTGATGTGCAGTCCCAGTTGCAGAGGATTTTGAGTAGTACGGATTTTTTGGACCTCACAGAACCTCTCGGAGATGCGAACCCTATGTGTGATATAACAGATGGGAGTCAGTACCGTGCATTCGTGAACGACACCGCACACAGTGGGCATAGGGTCAGCTTCACACTTAATGCAGATGGTGCCCCAATATTTAAGTCCTCATCCACTGCGATTT